>JAYKAV010002804.1:393346-411085 GCA_035582835.1 Phoebastria nigripes
GCCCCGCCCGCACAGGTGCGGTGCGGCGCCCCGCCCGGGAGCGCCCCCTGCCGGCCGGGCCGTGCGCCCCCCCTCCCCGGTGCCCCACCCGACGGCAGTAGGAAACTCATTAAGTTCCTCTTTTTTTCATTTTTCCTCCCATGACGACCCTGATAAAAAAATGAATATAATCTACCTTGTGATAAACACAGCCCACTTTCTTAACCTACAGATAAAACGCCCTGAATCTCACCAAGAGCTTYGGGATTTCCCTGGAAAACACTTAAACATGGGTGCCATGAAAAGGCAGGCGAGGAGGACTGCAGGGGAGATGCTCTTCCCCTCCCTACGCCAGCACTCACACTACCGCTYCTCCGGGTGGAAGGGCTACCTGGGCTCATCTCACATCAATTCCCCTCTTGGGTGTAAAACATACCCTGGGCTGGCCCCGGTTTCATTTTGTCCCATCTTGGAGCCAGCATTTATTTTTATAATATATTTTATAATATATTTACACATATATATTGTATACATACACATGTACACATACACATATAAGCACACATCTCTGTTTTCTCCCTTAAATACAGCTATGGAGTTTCCCATAGAAAGAGCAAAGTTATCGCTTGGAAGATACGCCTGCAGCTCTGGGGCTGCAAAACTTGCCGTGGATGATACTTGCTGATGATTTCTGCTCATGAAACGTTAAGGACCTTAGTTTTGTTGGTGTATTTGATTTTTTAGAACAGCCCATTTCTATCCGCAGAAATATATTTTGCACAAAGATTACAAAATCATCATTCGCTCAATGTAGGCTCATTGTAAATTTGTTACTTTTTTCCCCCTCTCAAACACCCCAAATTATCCAGGATTGCATCCAGGCTTTTTTTTCTAGAGCCCTTGAAAACCAAAGCCATGCTCCTTTGCTTTTTAGAAAGTCAGTTTGTCCCTGTGCCATTGCTTGTGCTCACTGTGGGAGTTGCTCACCCAGCCTCTGCGAGTGTCCGCGCTCTCGAGATGGCAAGGTCATCTCCTCACCCAGCCCCAGCTCAGGCCAGGCCAGCTCCACGCCCATGGGCAGCGTGGCCTCTGCGAGGAACGACAGGGACGGGTTTCCTTCACTCCCATCCAGACTCTAGGGCAGACTCCATAGATCCCATCTAATTGTTTTGTGTGATTCATTTTCTTTTATCTTCTCAAAATGTAATCTTCAATCATTTGAGGTTTGCCCAACAACAGCTCCAGGTGACACCATGTTTCAATTGCTTTCCTCATTGCTTGTGCGTGCACACACTCATCTGCGGCTGTGATGACAGGGTTGCAGCTGGCTTGTTGGCAGAACCAGTTCACGCAGGCTGAGGAGGAAGGCTGCCCGTTCCGGCTTGGTTATATGTTTATATTGTTTTCTTGCAGGAATTATTCATTGTTTGCTCCTGGTTTTGTTTTTTAATGGATGTATAATTTATTATGTGCACTCATAAGTATCTGGGAAGCTTTTCTGTTCTTTTTCCTGTTTCTTGGATATGTGAAACATCAGCAAGTGTGGCATTTCAATTAAAAATTGCATTTAAATTGCTTAATTCCTTCTACATAGACTGACTTCACTAGAGCTGGATGAGAGATGAGTTTGGTCCATAGTTCCTTCATGGTTCCGTATTACAGGAAGAGTCTTCAAAACTATTTCATTCTCATTTTATCCACCTATATGACAACACGTACGAGAGTTTTCAACATGTTAATTTGAAAAGTAAAATTACAGCCCTGCCGGCATGGCGGGGAGTTTTGCTGCTGATGCCAGTGAGATAGGATCTCATCCAGAGACACGGTGTAAAGCAGGAAAGCAGGAATGAAAGTGCATGGCCGGGGCCAGCACTCCATAGGTATTTTAAAACATCTCTTTGTCAACCACAAGTCAATATTTATCTGATCTGCCTACATACTTGTGTCTCCCCATTGTCATTATAATACTTCCCAAGTATTAAAATAGAACTAACAATTCCTAGCCAGCTTCTACCTAATTCTTCTTCAGGCAAACACTTAGGTTAGTGGGAGCATGCCTCAGTGAGGACGTCAGCATCCAGCTGATAAGAATTCAGGATGACTGAGATTTTTTTTCCAAACTTACTCTAAACCTAATAGAGCCCCAAAAAATWAAAAAAAAAAGGGGGGGGGGATTTTTCTACCTATTGTTAATTTTAATCTGCCTTGTCCATGCCTTTGAGCACTCCAGCTCTTAGCTTGTCTTTATTCATCAAGGCTTCCAAGAAAGCCAAAGAGGATGTGGGGGGAATCTACTTTTAAGAATTTACCATTTTCTTGACATTAGCTTAATACAGATGTGATTTTAGATTGGGTTAGTAGATTATTTTAGCAGAGGCATTTGCGCAGAACAACTGCATGCAGTTTTACCCCCATATTTCCTTATGCTAGCTTGAGTAGCAAAGCATTAGACAAAGCCAGGCCTAAGAGACCTTCCTACTGCTATGTGGAATGGGGAACACCTGGCTAAGCAAGCCCTCTCGACTTGCAGGGGAATCAGCACGCAGATAGGAACCACTGGGGAATGGGAGAAAAAGCAAGGCCAGAATCGCAGCGTCATTGAAAAAAAATGCAAACCGGGTTTGAAGCATGCCAGATCTGAAGGAACTTTGAGCATCCCGTCAGTCAAGACTGCAGTGACCCTTTGTCTCTGCAAAATAAGGCTGCATGTGGAAAGGATGCTGCCTGTCATTTGTAGCTTAGAAATGAGCTGGCCCTAATTAGGTTGGAGGTGTGGGGGCATTTTACAACGGTGCTTGGGGGCCCAGGGGTGCAACTATCCAGCAAAAGGGATTTGTGGGAATGCCTGGAGAGGCCAGGTGCCTAACACTCATTGAATCAACACGAGCAATTTTAAGTGGTACATAAGCTGATGATGGAAGTTTGTGACCCCTTTTTTGCTAAGGAAAGTGAAGGGATTTGTGAAAGTTATGTTCCTAACATAGACTGGTATCTGGAATGAAAGAAACATTTCAGTTTGGGATTAGGGCACAAAGTTTTCATGAAAGAAAACTCATTGATGGCTTTTGGACATTTTCTTAGGAAGATAATGATCAATCTGATCACTCTGCCTCTGCCACCTCCCCTCAACCAATTTTTGAACCATCTGGCAAATTCAAACCACGACCATCATGGGAGCAGAGGTTTCCACACACTTGCACTCCTGCAGTTTTAGGGAGAAATGGCAGTGGAATAGCGGACAGAGACACAATTTGGGCTGCCTGATGGCCCCACTCAGGACATGCTTATTTCCAGGCATGCTGCTGGCAATTCCACCTCTTGCCTATCCGGTACCTAACAGATATGGGCACGGCTGCAGGATAGAGCAGCATGGTTTTGGGGGACTGGGAAGAGGGAAATAGAGATACTTCCAAGATCGGATAGAGGATCGTAGGAAGGACCGTAGCATATCAGTGGGAGGTGTTTGGGCCACAAATAGGACAGAGGGTTTGAGGAGAGAACCGAGGGCAGAAGACTGACTATTGCATTGGAAGGTGCCTGGTAATGTGGAATAAAAATCTATAGGAAGCTTGTTTCATCATTTGCACTGCTCATGGAACAACTTGTTTATTCTTGTTCAAAGCAAGAGTATGAATCATTCCTCTTTCTATTCCTCTTATAGAACAATGCTCTAATCGCCTTTTCCTGAGACCTACCTCACATTACCTCTGATGGCCAAGAAAAATACTCAAGATTTGGCTTCTTGAAAGATTTGCTTTAGAAAATAAAAAAACAAAATAAAACAAAAAATTCAAGAACTGTCCCACACTTTGCATGCCCCATACGGATTTTCTGACATTTAGAAGGGTAGTTTTCTGTAAAACCAGTGGAAGCAACATCACTGCAAAGGACTAGACAAGTAGCATTCTGAGAGTATTTAAAAGAAGCTATTTATAAACCGTCCAGCTGCAAAAAACATTTTTAAAGCTTTAACTGGTGAAACTATCTCATCTAGGGCCAAAATATCTCACTAATAGCTGGTCAGCATTCAGCTACATTTTCACAAGGGAAGAAAATCACCTCTGGGCTGAGGATAAGCGTGAAAGGTAAGAACACAAAGGATAACTTTTGAGAAAGCTGAAAATAGTGCCTTGCGCTGAAGGCATTTCCTTAACAACAACGGGTGTCACTGTCATGACAGTGGATTATTTTGCCTCCAGCATCAACAAAGCTAAGAGCGAAGTACAAATTCCACGACTGGGGGTGGATAACGATGCTAGGAGAACACAGCTCGGTTTTCGGATGCCAGCATGAGTTTGCAATCCTGACAGCCAGACAAGTCTTGTTTTGACTCGTAAACCAAGGGAATGGGTCTGAAGGAGCAAATACGAGCATAACTTTTACAGTCGCTCTACAGACAACAACCATGTTTCACTGCAGAGGATCGTACTTAGAGTTACTTCAGCTGATAGCCCTTTCAGCCGGTGGTGGGTTATTAGTTTTACACACAAATGTCGGAACTGCAGTCTTCCAAACAAAAAAACACTGAGATGACGTGAACATGGACAAACTGAAGACTCCACTGAAACGCCATAGAGTAGGCACAGAGCTACTGCACTATGAGATGTCTCTGGCACCAGGGGAAAAGGACTTACTAATATCACTAATCCCTAGAGGGGTGATGAAGATTTAACAAGGTAGAGCTACAAACACCAGCATGGTGTGACATGGGACCGCAGAGTGTAACGGTGGGATGTGGGCTGTGCCAGAGGGAGGGGTGGGACTCAACTTACGGTTTGGTGCGATCCCTCTTCTTCACCATTTGAAGACCCTTAGGGCTAGATGCAGAAATCCTTTGGCCATGCAGTGAAGACAGAAATCCCACCAACTCATCAGTTTCATGACACATTGTATTTAAACAGGCTTTGGGCAAATTTTCTTTCCCAGCTTCATCCCACACGTTTTTTTTTCCTCTCCTCAGTCATTTTCTCAATGTACTTTAAAGCGCAACTCATACTTTCATCTTCCTTCACCATTTTTTTGGCAATTTGAGTTTTTCACTGTTTGTATTGCGAAAGAAGCTATTAAAATGTTTATGTGTTTAATACCAAAAGTTCCGAGTACTCTTTTTATAAGATTCTTGCATTTTTGTTTTATTTAGTTGACACGTTACTGAACACATTATTTTGGATCTGAGACTTTAGTACTGAATGTCAGACCCAATGACCCACTAACCTCACAGGGAACAAAAAGGAGCTTTCTCAGCTTAGCTGGAAGAACTGAAGATTTTGAAATCAGGTGAAGAGATGGCAAAGTTCTGTAGAAGGTGCCCTTAGAAACCAATGCACAAGAGACGATGGTTTTCACAGCACTTGAATCTTTTGCTTTTGCATATCTTATCTAACGCATATCAAAGTTCAAATAAAATTCATTTTGAAGAAATTTTCTGAAAAAAAATCTTTTGCAACACAGGTCAATGAAGAACAAAACACGAAGTTTCACCAGGCTTTGGTCTGCAGCAGTAGGAATGGTCTTGTATCTGCAATGTAAAGCCATGAATAGGTACAATTCGCATTGAATCTCTGCCAGATTTGATCTCCATTTGAGATGTAACAACATAAACCAGCTTGATTTTCCACAACAGGAGTCCACACAGCTGTAATGGGTCTCAAGTCTGCATGTTTTGTATGCCTTTTCTGACTATGAGAAAGTGTTTTCTATGCAAATATCTTCTTTAGTTTAACTGAGCAGTATAGCAAGATTGGAACATGTTTCTGTAATACCTCAGCAGTCTTCAACAGACTGAACACATAGCTGATTGTCTTGGCACAGATGGTCTTAAAAATGTAAAGCTCCAGCACACAGCATGTGCTAAATATATCAGTCCTTTAAGGTCCTAACTGCTCATGAACTCCCATAACTTTAGGCATGGAAAAAATGGAATTGTAGACCCGTGATTTTATAATTCTCACATAATTTTATTATAAAATCCTTATTTTATATATATAGTCATATTTCCAGTTTTAGAGAATGTAAGTACAAAAGCAAAGTGAATTTTAGAACTTGGAAAGATGAAAGCATCTCCAAAAACTGCAAGAAAGAGAATGTGCTGAAGCTGCGGCTGCTGTCTTGGGTAGGAATAATTAACTTTTCTGTTTGCAGTGTAAGTAACCAGATAATGCTATGTAATTGCTTATGATTTGCATTGCTTGAAATGGTATTGCTAATTTCCAGTGATGATTAGCATGTCATTTAAATAATTATTCTGCACCATATCATTTGGACACTTCAATTGCATGCACATCTACTGTGAAATTCCTAGAGGTGTTCTCAACATTTCAAGTTATTTGTAGGCTATACCATACCTTGGCTGTTTCAGTGTTTTGGGAAATGACAGCAGAAGAGAAATTAATAATGCTGTGTTTAAATATCAAATTTACTGCCTAAGAATTTTTAAAAGCTTGACTATCATAAGCATTGACCTGTCTGATTTTTTTTACAATACTGTATCTTAGCCCTCTGGAAAAAATGTCTGATTGTCTCAACGGCAGTCTAGGCCTAAAATGGTGAAAACTTCTCTTTCTCTGGGTTGAGTTTTGCCTTGATGCACTTGAAACCATGGAAAGGGTTTCTAGCACTTTTTACAGCTGCTCCCATGCTGCTGTCCAGTGCGTCTCTGCTTATAGCAGTCAGTGCCTGGACTGAAGGGATGGCACAAAGACAAGGGAATTCAGCAGCCTCTGTAAATCAGCCCTGTAAAAGCATCTGGGAGGGTCTTTGCTAGCAGTGACCAGCTCCTAGATCATTATAACCAGCTCCCCTGGAAATGGTCAGTCTGATAGTACACCTTTGCTACAGAGACGTGGGCACTGCTGGAAGGGCTCAGCTGAACAAACATCCTTTCTCTTTGCTTGTTTTATTCTGATACATCTCTCGGCACGCTCTCTTGAATAAACCCTCATTCAGCATATGAAAAAATGGTGACAACATGACAGTTCTTGGGTAATTATTATAAAATACAACATTATACCCTGCTTTTTACAACTTCCTTGTCTTTCAAGCAAGCAATTATTCTAGGAAAGGTCAGTTTTGCTCTGAGCCCATGTGCACAGAAGGAAGACTGAACATGGTGCGTTGTCTTCAAGCAGTCAGCTGCTAAAAGGCGTCCTCACACCCCACATGTACAAAACTGAGCAAAGACTGTAGGAAAGGAGCTGCTGATTCTCATCACGTACCTTTCCTGGAGGAAAAGTCATTGATGCTCACTAGTGCTGGGGAGCAGCGGTTTATCTTGCCCTGGCAGAGACCACTTCCAAACGCCCTCTGTGCACTGCACATTTTTCCATGGTTCTTCATCCTGTTCAGAGCAGAGGATGTATTTGAAAGCCATATACCTCTCCATCCTGCCCCTCGATAGCTTCTCCTTAGTGACACCTTGCATGCATGAAACGTCCTGCCACCATTTTTGAAGCTGCAGCATTTTTTTCTAAATGCTTATTGCTGCATTATGACAGCATGAGTCACTGCTGTCAAACAGTTGTTAGGAATGCAACAGACTGAGGCTATTTTTCTTTCCTCTAAACTCTGTTTATTTGCAGTATGGAGCTGGGCATTGCCAATGCAGGTTAACTTGGCCATCAGGATTGTTCAGTCCCTGCAGGGACTCAGCCAACACAAAGCATCCTGAGAAGGGCAACAGTGGCTTTTGTTGGGAGCTGCTGACTTGTTAAATTTTTTTTTTCAGGTAATTTATGAGTTTCAGCAAGAAGTCTGTTTAGGATTTAACAGTCCAGGGAAGGAAGAAAGATGGGAGTCGAAAATGAGCAATGAAATGGATTGAGGCTAGTGCAGCCAGTTCATAGATTTATTTTATCTTTAGTTCATAGATTTATTTTATTTGTATGCATGAACTTTGGGTAACTAATGCTTTTTAAACCACTAAAAAATATATGCTCGCTCAATTCATTCAACTATGAAGAGCTTTGAAATTCTCCACTTTTCATTCTACTGCCACCCACATTACAGATGTCATCCTAAAACCATAAATAGCTCTTGGGTTTTTTGCTTTATTTCTACTATTTACATGACAAACCTTAATGTCATTGATCCTATTTTAAAGACAGCAAAAAATCCCACACCCATATGTCAACGTTTTAACATTGATTGACTGGCAGTAAACCAAGATGGATACATATGTACATTTTTTATGGTATAGTAGACAAAAACAATCATTAGAAGGTCTGACAGCATTTGCCTTGATTCATTAGAAATAATACAAGTCATCCACTTCAAATACTGGAAGCCATGAGATTAACTGTACAGGGCAGTAAGAAAAAAACCTTTTATGTTCTGGGAATTTGCCCTGATTCTAGCAATTAATACACAGCTACTGATGAAGCAAGGGTACTGCCATTCTTACATATGGGTAAGGAAAGTTGAGATTACCATTTGTTCCAGGTGTGACCAGCATATTTCCAGAGCCTCCGGCTGTCCTGCCCTGGCTTTCTGAAGCAGTTTGCAACCCCTTAAAAATGTGACCATCTTCAGACCGGGGTAAGGAAGGAAGGAAAAGGGATCCATAAGCAAGACAGAAATATAGGGCTACCCTGCACTTACGGACCTCTTTGTGGAGACATCACTGAATTTAGACACAGGCAGACCAAGGAGATGTCTTGCCTGGGCGGCTCCCTCATCCCTCTTCAGAAGGGAGTCATCATTGATCCTTCACCTCTAATAACTCATAGTAGGAGTGATTTTCTACTATGCCTCACTCTCAGAGCAAACATTTTGCTGTTGAAATGTATTTAAACATCACCAAATGGCAGGCATTTTCAATATTTTTTGCAGGAGAGAAACATGGCCATACTCTTGTCATCTCCCTTTAATGCAAACTCTATCAACTGTCTGTATGGCTAATTTAATAATCCTTATTTTTAACTATTTTAGCAAAAATATTTCCTCTGCATCAAATTGTTGAATGTCAGATGTCATCTGAGAGGCGACAGATCACACCTGACAGGAGCTGCTGCACCCTCTGACTGGGAGGGTGGCTGTTACGGCAGCATTTACAGTGCTACAGCCTGACCTGTGGCCCTTGCACCGACACTGTACAAGTCAACAGGACTTGAGACATCCACTGATTGTTTTAGAGAAGACGTCCATGCCCACTCCGTTATCTCTATTTATTTGTGCTCATTTGAGGAATATGAATTATTTTGAAAGACAACAGCAGCACCTACAGAGCTTTTAACTAGGATTGTTCACCGTCCACCATGGATCATCCATCTGGTTGGCAGCTTTCCTGGCAATGGCTGAAGAGAAAATCATGTTTTAACTCCCTTCCTTAGTGGTTATGAGGTCTCTAGCAGTGCAACAGCTGAGAGAAGTTGCATTCCTTCAGTGCTTTCTTGCATTAACATCTACAAATCTGAACCACAACTATAACTCAATGTCCATGCTTCTAGCAGAATTAATATAGAAACTTTGGATGAGCTTCTGAAATTTTATTTGAAGCCTCAGACAGTCAAAGAGACAAGACTATAGAAATAAATAAAACAAAAATATTGATCGAAATACATTGGGTAAAAATATTTCTCTGAGATTATGGGATGAGGTTTTTGAGGGCAGAAGTGTTTCCAGAGACCTGAAGCGGCCCTAAGAAAACTTCTCCCAAATATGGTATTTTTCTCTCTACACAAAAAACAGTCAGTATAGATCACATCTCGCAGAATGAGATATATGGTGATTTCTAGCATGAAGAATGAACTGCCTCTTTTGCTGTTGATAAAATCATCCCAAGGTCTCTTTTAAAGTAACTGCCAAACCAAGCTTGTTTTTCACTGATTTTATAATCTGCATATGAAAGACTTGATCTGGAATGGGACCTCAGCCCGGCTCCCGATTATATTCCCTCAGGTCTAAAAGTGGAAAAATTATGCACGCAGGGCCTGATTCTGTACTCACTAAGGAAGGTGCAACTAGGGCAACTGCAATGAAGCCAGTGGAATTCTTCCAAATTGGCATTCACTAGTGGGAGTATAAATTTAGTCCACATTTTTGTGGGGAAAACAGTTGTGAACAAAAAAATGGCAATTTAATCCATTTTCAATTATTCTTACTCATAAAACTCAGGAACCATATACTCTTCAATTAAAGTAATTTAGTTTTCAAATTAGGATGAAGGAATCTCTTTCTTGACTCAGCTAGAACCGCATTTTTAGCTAATTGGAGAGTTTTCTCTCCAAATGTAACATCCTGAGTTCTCACCCCCATCAGAAAGACATCCCAGTTGTTAGTTGTTTTTGTTCCAAAATATTTAATATCTAATCAACCCATTAGAAACAAGCTTCTCATCTTCCTTTCCAATATTATGAAAATGAGTGGGCCAGCAGAACAGACTATACAGCAGGAGTATGCCAAGTAACAAATCAGATATCCCTTTCCTTCTAGAGTTACAGTCACCCTTGGCGGGGCGAGTTTAGAAGTTGGCAGCATCCCTTTTGGCAGTCTCCATCCCCTTGTAATGCTGGAGATCCGTTTGCTGTGTCTGAGTCGCTTGGCTTGTTCGGCAGAGTCAATTAGACCGCTATTGTATCCCCTCTAAGCTGCCTCTTCTGGAGGTTGTGGAGTCCCGGTCCATTGGGTTTCCTTCGTAAGGAAGCTCTTCCCAGTCCCTGGTCCTTCTTGCTCTTCCCTGAACATTTTCCTTCCTAGAGAACCGGCACCAGAAGCGCACACAGTGCTCAGTATGTGATTGATACACCAGCAAAACAATGTTTTCTCTTCTAGTGTATAATTGTTCCTAATTTACCCCTAACACTTGGTTTGCTTTTCTGGCTGATACCTCCTTTAAAAGCAGGGGCTGGGCTCCTCCGTGGTTGCTCCTCCGTTGACCCAAGTAGGGAATGCAGAGGCTTCCAAGAGGTGGGGAGAGCAGGAGGTGGCGAGGGTAGCACGCAGCCTCTGCCACTCCGGAGGCAACGCAATTTCTATGTCCCCTTACAAGCTACCTGAGCTCAGGTGAAGTTTATGAAGTTTCTTCTCCCCTATGTAGGCACTTCTTGAGCACAAAGCTGAAATAAATCTACAATAGAAAATAATACTATTTGAAACTAACCTCGAGCCCAGAGAAATTGATACAAAAGGTCCCTTAGGCTTCAGCTAGCTATAGATCAGGTTTTAGGTTCACGTCAAGGGATTTTTAAATTTGTTATTTCTTGTGAGAAGATGTTAAAGTTTGTCTAAAAAAAAAAGAAACTCCCACATGCTCACTTCAGCTCAAAACAAACAAAAAAATTACAGTTTTAATATCTGAATATACGCAACAGTATGAATGCAAAAATCCCCAAACCCTTCATCTGTTTCTCATTCTGAATAAAATTGATTTAAGCACATATACATAATATTGTGGTCTGAGCAATAGTAGTTGTTTCCAAGCTGTCTTAAAAAAATATGTCCCTGTCATTATCAAGGATAAAAACTTGTCCCCTTTGAAGCTGATGAAAAAATTCTTACCAGCTTCACTGGATCAGGATTTTACTTCAGAGATAACCATCCCTATTTTAACTCAACGTTACCAATGATATGCTGTAATAAAAGCAGTAACTGAAATGTGTACTGTGTGTTTTAAACAAAGCACTAAATAATCTTTTAAAGTGATTCCATATAGGAATAGCTTTTCTTTCTCAGTGCAATGCAAGGACAATTTGGGTAGCAGAAAGTAACTGCCCAAGAGCAAATAGCCATTCTGGTATTCACTAATTACTCTACTCACCATTATTAGCAATTATTAATTTTGGCTATATTTTCCCACAGAGCTGCTTTAATGTGGCCAGCATAGCCATAACACTTAGCTAATTTTAAGCCCCAAGGTGCCACGTGAGACACAGCAGTCCCGCATCCCGAAATGCCCTGCTCCGCAGAGATCTGTCTCCTTGCCGAGGCTGCTGAGGCAGCATGCTGCACCAAGCAAGCCCAAACAGGCTCTGCCAGCCCCACTGGCACCTAAATCAGCATCCAGTGTCGAATTCAATTTTCACTATTACTGTGACGTGCAGAAAACAGTGCTGGCCAAAACAAAGGACTTCTCTGAGTTTTTCTCTCTCTTTCTCTTTTTAGCTTGGTCCTTTTTGAAAAAAACAACAGTTAAATCAGTGCAATTCCTGGATTCTTTTCTCAATTATATCATCAGCAAAGGGTTTGAAGAAGCGCAGTTTGCTTAATAGAAGGTAAATTTTATAAAAATAAATTTGTTCCTAAAGCTGCAATCAACCTGAAAGACTGCACCAATTTAAATATTGTTTTCGATGAGATTAATTAAATCCCTGCAAACACGCAGGGCAGATCTGCCCTAACACAGAAACACAGTTCCGGCTTCAGGGAGCTGTTAATAAAGTGCCATAGGCTAGAGAGATGCGGGCTCCTTTGGCTGCGCTTCGCTGTACCACACAGCCCAAGGGACCCAAGGGGCACATGGCTCTGGAGCCCAAGCAATTGATCTTGATACTCCCATTAGCTAGATTAAATGTAGGTCTGCACAGGTAATAGTGGAGTCACCTCTGCCTGAACTGCAGAGTTAGCCCACATCTGCCATCGGCTTAAATAACATTTCTGAGATGGGTTTGCTCTGGATAGCAAGTCTGTGGTGATGCTCCTTGTTGCTGTTAAACCTTAGCTATTTGAGAAGAATATTGCACTAAGGGACATAACCTCACAATTTTAAATGGTTCCTCATCTTTTCTTAACCAAAGCTTGTAATGCAGTTACCTGTTTGGGATGTGCTGAAAACACAGGATTATGGAAAACAAATGGATGGGAATAATCAGAAATTATTCCCACCAGAAATGATGTAGTCATCCCCAGCTTTAAGCCCACGTCCCTCACTCTTTTATTGCCAATAAACCTGTTGCACAATTTGGCATCAGACTGATGCCAACGAGGGTGTGTCTGTGCTTGAGGCTTCAGGTCAACACTGAGAAGGATGCTTAAAGAGAAGCTTAAAGCTTAACCTAGAAGAAAAGAGAAAGCAGAGACCTCACCAGCAGAGGTAAGTGGTCAGAGAAAGCCCTGTCTTTCACACATTCCTCCTTGCCTGAGGCAACTGAAGTAGAACTGTATTTAGCAGCTACAACACAATAAAGTGTATTTTTGGGGGAGGGGGGTGTCAAATATGGTACCCCTGTATCTATTTACCTCTGCATCTTTCCTATTACATGCATTAAGAGAACAACACATTTTGTATATGGCTGTCACTGACATGGAATTGCTCATAATTGTAATCCTTCTTCTCTCCTTTTTCAGCTTCCTGAAATGGCCCATAAATATTACGAAAATTAACATTCCTTTCTGTACTGAATGCAATAGTCCGTGCATGCAATAGCTTTTACAGTAGTTCCAAGACAGAAAAGGTTAAAAAGCACTTTAATTATAAATTATTCAGAAATACATTATATGAAATAAAATGTTAATGTGAAGAAAGCAGAAGATGATGTTGCAGCATCCTACAATACCATGATAAGGCATAAAAATAATGCACAGCTTTTGCCACCCCTCAAAAGTGAGTGGAAATGGGGTTCGAGGAGGAAACTTGTGTAAATGAATTTGAGTGGAAGGATGAAAAGCAAGAGAGTTCTCTTCTTCTAAATATTTACCAAATGAGCTCTAGGCTTAGTTACTTAATGCGCTCTAGAAAGTCATACAATAAGCAGACTTTCATAAAAGTAAAAAACTCCTGATATTAAAATATTGTCAAAAAGCTTCTGATGTCAACCATAATAGTATATTAAACCACAATGACGTATCTGAAGAGCTGTCTGACTTCAATGACCTTTGCATCAGCCCTAAACAAGCTACGTAATCATTGAAATGTATAGAAAACATAAGCATAAAAAAGGGGGGGTTAACTTTTTTACCGTGACTGGGCTGGCATCTGATCCATTCCTGTCCTGTGCATCCATCAGAGAGAACTTTCTTCCTACCTGTAAATAAAAAGCAAGATGTCAAATTTCATTAAACATACCTATTGTACAGCAACACAGAAATTCTGAAGAATTAAACCAGCTAAACAAGACACTATTGCTGCAGGGATGTATGCCAGCATGTCCCTTGTGAAAAATGTGAGGATTCTTCTAGGACGTTTTGGGCTTGGTTTATCAGTGAGTTCGTTTTACACTGTTACAGCTCTTCTTAGATCAAGTCTTATACCAGCATAAAACTGGCAAGCTGCAGTGGGTAAATCAGGCCCATTATTTAAAATGCTAAAAATCAATTCTTACCAGCCGCAGGATGATTATTTTAAGTGGAAAAATGTGTATTTTGTAAGGGTTGTTTGCCACTTTTGCTCAGAATTCATAACACAACTTCTGCTGAATAACATCCAAAGTCTCTGATAGTGGTTCAGCCAAAAGTCAGCCCTCAGAATCGGCTCAGTTGCATTTCAGGGTGTTTTTTTGCAGTAACTAATACATCTTTCCCACTAAAGAACAGTCCCTACAAGCCGACAATCCAAAGAACAAATGCTCATTGTAATTCAAGTGACTAAAGGAGAGGATACGTCTGGATCTTAAGAAATACAGTAACTCTTCCAGAAATCTGAAGAAATTTCTCTTCTCTTCAATCCCAGCATAGGAAGCATTTAAATTCAGCATGAAGATGTTTTCCAGCACTCATGGTCCAACTCCTCCACTTACGGAGAATCATGGATTCAGTCGCCAGAGGAATCCAGCCAAGAAGCCACCTTCAACTCCAGGCCAGGCGCTCTGCCGGTCCAAGTGACCGGGGAGCCAGGGTAGCACCACGTCGTGGGGAGTAGGAGTRCGTGTTGCACAGACGCACACCCTGCCCGATGAATCTCTGCACCCTCAGAGAGCTACAGCTGAAGACTATCCTACACGGATAAGGCTGCCAGGGGATATAAGAATGCAGCTTACTCTTCAGGTTGTCGCAGCAGGCTTTCAAGCCTTGCTCTGGACTATAATATCCCATTATATACATGACATGATGCTGGACTAAGACAAAAGGGCTGAAATTATTAATGGCTTTGTTCCATAGTAAGGTAAGTGTACATAAATCACTGTCGCTGTGGTCCCAGCCTCATTTCCTCTCCTGACCACACAGCCACCGGCATTTTTCCTTGCACTGGCTTGCAGAGCTCATGCACCCAGGCAGCGACCCGCATCGCTGACTTGTTCCAGCAGAAAAACTAGTAAAAAAGTTAACATTGTTCAGTTGGATCATCTCCATGAGCTGACTTGCTGTGTCATCACGAGTTCCTGTGCTAGCAAAAGGGTAAGAGCCCACAAGTGCCCCTAGATACACAAAGAGGTAAATAAGAGTTGCACTCTTCCACAGAAAAAAGCAGCATCTCACCAGGCGTGGGGACCACGCGGCTTACATGTTCTATTAAATAATGTTCTCTAGGGACTGCACGGCACAAGATAACCTTGCTTGTGCAGGATCTAGTTATACAGCATTGTGTTCACAGGGGTAATTATAAGCAAAGAAGTTTCTGTGACTACACACCAGTTTTTCTCATTCTTAGTTTTATCAAAAAATGCAAATTTCATCCTAATTTCATATTTAGCATTTTTATTATTATTATTTTTCAGTTATGCTCAACTCTGCTATCTATTCTGTGTAGTTTTCATGCCAGAATTACAGGAAGCTTTCCCAATGCTGACTTTCATATACTTACTAGGTGGAGTTTCAGTTGACCTCAAGGCAGATACACATCAGATAAGAAAACTCAGAATACAAAAGACAGAGGCAAAGCAGTTTGAACCAGAAACGCAGCTGATGTATCTGGACCTTATTAGAGCATTTGATACAGTGCCTCAAAAAATTTTACTTGAAAAATTAATTCAGATCTGCTTGGATCTAAGGACTTTCACATGTTTTGAAAATGAATTGAAAGTTGTAGGGTTATGAAAGTGGCAATAATATTAAGTGGAAGGGCGGTGCCTGGGATAATTTGACATACATCTTTTAACAATGAACTAATTAAATGGGAAGACGATGCTAAACTGGGAAACAGCAGCAAGCAAAAAAAAAAAAAAAAAAAAAAAAAAAAAAAAAAAAAAAAAAAAAAGGGCAAAGCAAAACAAAACACCAGAAACATATATTTAAGAATACCTGAGTAAATAAGATGAGATTTAGTGTAAAAAATGTAAGATAACAGAGTTAGATGAAAACAGTCCAAGTCCATCAGGGATGATAATGCAGCACTGGGAAAACAGTAACACTGAAAAAGTCCTCTAGGTGACAGGGGTAGATTAGCTCTGAGGTTGCAAACCAGTGTGGGCTTTTAAAAAGGGGTGATTTTTGACTCCACATGCCGAAGTAGCTGTGCACTATGGACAGTGACGGCAAAAGTAATTTTCTTTCTTCTTTTCAAGAGACTGAGCCTAGATTTTTAACAGACTTTAAATCATCTCCTAGGATAAATTTCAGAAAGGATCTTGCTCCCTGTACAGAGAATGTTCCTACTTTTCTCTGTTTGACTTTATCCCATTATTTCAGTTTATGCTAAGCTGAAAAACTTTAAGTAAGTTCCCTCTTTTGCTTGTTTTATTGTTCAAGGACTCGTGGATCTTCAGACCTGCCATCACAAATTAGCAATATGTGCCTTTTCATCTTTCCGAAAAGCCATTCTTTCTAAACAATCAAGTTTCCCCATTTTGTTTGGCTCTTCAAGAATGCTCAGGGCTCAAGAACAATATAAGTCCTAGCACAGACAGCTAAAAGAGGGGATCCAATACTGAGGAGGAGAGGGAGCTTCCCCTAGCATTTGCAGTGAAGCACGCCTGATACAGCATGTCACATGGCAGAGGAGAGGGGAAGATGTCTGAGCTGAGACAGCTCTCAGTCCAGAGCCGACGTTCCCAAGATGCAGCTTTAGTAACACAGCCAGGCAATGCGATGTGCATGAAACACGGGCCTTACCTGCCTAGAGCTATCCCCACCTGCAAGTGCATTTTCAGAACTACAAAGAGAAATAATTATTTTATGGCCTGTGCTAGACCTGAAGAATAGGGAGTTACTCCAGATTTCCCTGATGTGACAGAGCAAAATTTGATTTAGTGAAACCTATCAGATTGTTTAACAGTGTGACATCAGAGGCTATGAATGCTTTATTGTTTGGATTGTTTTTAATTAAACTGGGCAAAAGCTCTCAATCTTAAAACCCAACGTCAGGATGTAAATAAAAACATCAGTAGCTCCTTCCGCCTCTGGTTTCCAGAATAAAATAGCTTTTATTTTCACTGTGCATAATGAAAGGAAATCACCGTGCACCAAAGGTTCTTCCCAAAGACAAGCAAAATACATGTTAGCCTGCGAGCTGCAATGTATTGAACAGATGTTAACCTGCCACCGTACGGGCCTTCCCATATTAACCCTTGATTAGCAGTGTTTGCTGCCTAACGGATGTTTTGTAATCGTAACTGCTGGTCCTAATGCATAATCACATTGGTGAATCCCCATAAACTGTTAAAATCAATAGAACGATTAAAAAATGCAGTTCGGGACTAAAAAGCTACCGGCACTTCCCACCTATGAGTGTTTCCTAGAGACACCGCACCCCCCTGCAGGGCGGTGGGGCTGCTGGGGAAAGCCCGACCCCGACAGCCCCACTTGCCGTTGCAGAAGCGAGCTCGCCGCCGGGGCGCAGCCAGCCCCGAGGCCGTGTGTGCGAATGCGGCATCCTAGCTGCACCGACCGCGGTGCCGCACGCCTCTCCAGCGGCCCTTGGGCGCGGGGGGGCGGGCCGAGCCCGCGCCGCAGGGG
>JAYKAV010002804.1:411355-424068 GCA_035582835.1 Phoebastria nigripes
GCGGGGCCGCGGCTCCCCGCCCGCCTCGCAGGCGCGGCGCGGCCCGGCCCGGGTCTCTCCGCCTTTCCGCGGCTCTCCGTCCCTCCTCCGGCGAGATGTTATGGCCGAGCCGGCGCAGAAGGGCGGCGTAGGGCAGGGCGGGCGGCGGGAGGATGAGGCGGTGGCGGCCGCCCCCAGCTACGAGGACTACGAGTGCAAGATCTGCTACAACTACTTCGACCTGGAGCGGCGGGCGCCCAAGCTGCTGGAGTGCCTGCACACCTTTTGCCAGGAGTGCCTGAGCCAGCTGCACCTGCGGGCCGCCCAGCAGCCCTCCGCCGCTGAGCCGGGGTCGGGGCCCGGCCGGTCGGCCGGCGGCTCCCTGGCCTGCCCGCTCTGCCGCCACCGCACGGCGCTGCCCGACCACCGCGTCCACGGCCTCCCCGTCAACACCAAGCTGGCCGCCGCCTGCCCGCCGCAGCTGCGGGCCCGCGACCCGCTGCCCCAGGACAGCCTGCCGCCGCTGCCTCCCCGCCGCCCGCCCCGCGCCCGGGAGGCGGCGGCCGCCCTCGCCCCGCCGCCCCCCGCCCCCGCCGGCCGGGCCGGGCCGCGCTCCTCGGGCGGCGGCTACGAGAGCTGCCAGAGCTGCAAGCGGGCGGCGCTGAGCGCCGGCTGCGTGTGCGTCGTCGTCTCCTTCCTCTCCATGGTGGTGCTGCTCTTCACCGGCCTCATCTTCGTCAACCAGTACGGCGGCGACGCCGGGCCCGGCGCCTCAGCCTCGCCGTCGCCGGTGGGGCCCATCTGCCTGTCGGTGGCCAGCATCCTCGCCCTCTTCTCCGTCGTCGTCACATGGCTCATCTGCTGGCTCAAGTACCGGCCCGAGGCGGCGGCGGCGACCGGCGGGGCGACCGCCAACGGCACCCCGCGGGGCCGGGCGGCGGCCGCCCGCAGGAGCGACACGTAGCGCCGGCGGAGCGGAGCGGAGCGGGGCCGGGCGGCGGCGAGCGCTGAGGGGCTGAGCCGGGCTGGGCAGGGCGGGAGGCGCGGAGCGGGCTGTGAGGGGACCCAGGGTCCGCCCCGCCGGGCGCCGCTGTGAGGGGAGAGCGCGGCCGGGCTGTCCCGTCAGGGCCAGGGGCGGTCCGGCCGCGGCCCCTGCGCGCAGGTACCCCTCGTTTGGTTGGTGTTAGCCCCGTCCCAGCCGAGAGGCGGGTGGCCAGCGGCGGGGGGGAGGACACAGGCGAGGCCGTGGCTCGCCTGGGTGTAACAGGCCGGCCAGCTCTGGGCCTGGGGCCTGCCGTGGCGGGGGAGGGGCGGCAGGGCAGGGCCCAGGCCCGCCATGGTGGCAGGCCCCAGGCCCCAGCCCTGCCACGGTGACAGGCCCCAGGCCCGCCATGGTGGCATGGTGAGCCCTGCAGCCAGGCCAGCCCCGCGGCTCAGGCAGAGTCTGAGGTGGCAGGGATGGTCTGCAGGGTGACCAGGCGACGGGCTGCGGAGGGTCCGGCCGCTTTGGAGGCAGGGCAGGGCGCGTCTCTCTAGCAAAGATGTCTCAGAGGGCCTCCCTGGGGAGCTGGGGCTCTGAGGTTGGGGGTACGCTCCTCCCCGCGTCTGTCGGGAGCATACCCCGCTTTCTGTGCTCCCTGGTGCAGAAGGACACAATCTCGATTAAAGAAAACTGGCTTACTGTTGCCCCCGCCTGGAAGATAATTGGAGAGATTCACTGTGGTTAGGAGCAGAACAGGATCACAGTGTTAAATGCGTTTTGTGTTTTCCTTTTTATGAGTACATACAGAAAAGAAGCTGTAACAGAAATGTGTTATCTTAAGGAGACTGAGCCGAAGTTTCCCTACAACGTATTGAGTACAGTTTTGTTATAATTTTATTAGAAGGCCATCGGGCCCTCTGTTGGTTGCTTAAAATAAGCTTTATTATTTAATTCTTTGAAATTCTCATTTAATGTGGGAGACTGAAACACTACATTGCACACTTAATTTATGGAAGATGATTTAATTAATGGAGCTCTAAAATAGAGCTAAGAGACTCCTGTGGTAGAGAGTAATATTTCACTGGCCATTGATTTCAATTTTTACACAGTGAGAGAAGCCCACATTAAAATACGGACGTTGAGCATCACTGTAAAAGTGGAATGCGGTAGCATAATTTGTGTATTGAACATTTACCTTTAGTCAAGGTAGCTGTAAGACGGTGGGTTTCCCTCTTGGTAACTTTCCCTTCTGTGTTATGAGTTTCTGTAAAGGCCAGTAGAAAACGTTTTTGTTCTCTGAGTTTGGAACATCAAAGATGTCTTTGAAATGTGACGAGATGCTCATAATATGAAATGGAAAAACATTGCCATACAGCTGGTTTTGTAGTATAGTAAGGAGAGCACTCTATATAGATACTGTTCTATGTTGCAGGATAATTCATTTGGTGCCTGAATTTTTTTAACTTAATTAGTTGTTATAATCTATTCTATTGGGAATAAGATAATGCTGCTTATTCCATGTTTCTACACAGTACTGTAATGGAATGAGGTAATTCTTTTCGTGCTTAACAATTCAAGAATTTTAAAAGTGATCTTCTAGTATGTGTATTTTGCAAGCTGTCTGCATGATATTCTGACAGGTATCTCTTAATAGACCTTTACTTGACCACTTCTATTTATCACAAGTGCAAAGGAATTTACTATGTCGAAATGTAAAGACAGCAGGTGAAGATGTGTAATGTGTTTTATGACTGCACAAGTGATGTGTACTGTGCATTGTCTTGATTATCACAAATCTGTGAAAAACAACCCCCTGACGCCCAAAAAACCCCCCCAAACCCAAGCGGTATTTATACAGACTCTGCTACGGTGGACACAGTTTGTGGAAACAGTATATGATTTTTGTGTCACTTAACGTCTATTTAAAAAGATCCGCACCAGCCTTTTAAAGTCGTATATCATAATATAAAGGCCCCAGGAGATAAATTACTGGGATCAACTGTGGCTCTGACCGTGGTTCATGTATTTAGACCAGTGTTTTCAAACTTGGAGTTGCTTGTTAGACGTGTAAAAGGTGTATGCCTCCTAAAATCAGGCCTGACTATTAGCCCCTGTTGACTTCAGCAGTAGTTGTGGATGTTCTGCACCAAAGAAAATCACAAGACTTTTATTTAAGCATCTAAATGAGAATTTAGATGGTTGACTTCAGGTACAAACATTTGAAAATTTTGGCCTTAACCTCTCTGTTCTTCAGTTAATGCATCTGTAAAGTTTGATAATAGCGTTGACCTACCTCACAGGCAAGATGTGAGGCTTTATTTATTAAAGTTTTTAAGCAATTGGAGATCCTTGAAGAGGAGGTGCTATAGAAGTGAAAGTATTATTATAAATGATACTGTAGTAAGAATAATATATGTAAATTAATGGACATAAACAGCAGCAATGTTTTCTAAGAAAAATAAATATATAAAATATGTACATGTGTACATCATATGCACCAATATATGATTTACCTGTTTGTGCTTCTACTGCAAATGCAGCATGCGTATCAGCATTTCTATTCAATCAGGTAAGCTCTGGTACCTTACAGTTCAGATGAGCCCACGCAGCAGTCACTGCTACAACTCCATCTCATGTAGACATGCCAAAGCTAGCTCTGAGTGCTCATGAAGCTCAGCTGGAGCTCACTGCGTAGCTCTTGCTTTGCTTTACTCCTGCGGGCTTTCTGGCTGCAGTGAGCTGCTTGGATATCACAGATGCGCTGCCAGCTCTGTTTGGGCGAGCTAGCTAGCTCGCACCAACTTGGGTATGTTTACAGGAGCTGCAGGCGCAACAGAAGCTATTACGTAGCTATGCCCTGAAATACTGATTACAGTAAGAAATGTATACTCCATCTTTTTATTTTCTTTCCACATCGTAGTTTTATTCTTGCCTTTTCTCTGTAAACAGTATTTGCTATTTTGACTAAACCAATGGTTTCAACTGGGATCCACGGACTGCTTCTAAAGGATCTGCAAAAGGTAAGTAAGAAAAGCAAATCGATCATCAGAAGCTTAAATTTGTTACGTGAGGGTCAACTTTAAAATGTTTAGAGGTTGGCACATTACAAAATGTAGAAGATCACAGGCCTAAACAGGATTTTCAGGCTTATTCACAATTGAACGATCATATTACAGATCAAGTTCCTACCCATATATTTGAAAATATTTCAGAGCCAAATTAAAATGGACAGTGTGACCGTATGCCAAATCCTTCTCTCTGCTTATGCAAATTTTGGGAAACTCCACTGGTTTCAGGAGCATTAGTCTGGATCCACGTAACAGTACCAGTCAGAAAAAATCATGCATTGTATACATCTCTGGCTACTGTAGAATCCCAGTATTATGTTTGTATTTTGGGTTCCTTTGAGTGTACAGATTGCTTGTCCAAAGCCAAACTTTGCTGAAGTTTCAGTAAAAAAAAGTTAAGTAAAAAAGAGAAAATCCGTGTGGCTGGTGGTGTTTTATTATTGTAACTATTTCAGTCTTGTGTTTTCTAGTTGTTTAAAAATGCACAGAGATATGCAGCTGAAGGGGTATGCATCAGTTACACTATCCACACATCTTACAGAAAAAAATGGTGCTTTGGGGCACTCTGTGGGAAAGCAGAGAAGGCGGGATATACCACAACACCATGGGGAAAATCATGGGAAATACAAGCTGCTGGCTTTTTTTTTTTCCTTGCACTTTCTGTTTTTTTTTTTCTGCTGTGCAACATTTCTCTGTGTTACACAGTCTGGGGCACAAGCAGCTACAGCCAAGAAATGGAAGCACCAGGAAAACAAACAGAGGCCTGAAGCTTTCTCAGGAATTTTTGTACCTCTGCGAGATCACAGGCTGCATGAACTCTCAAAGATCTGTAGTTTCCAGTCATGCCAAAAGATCTTAAATTTTGTGTAGTAGTAATCCCCTATTCCTCCACCTGAGCGGAGCATACTGGACTCCAGACTGGAAGATTTGATTAAATGTTAGGTTCATGATTTGGAATAGGCTGCCAGACGTCACTGGTATTAGTCCAAGAGCGGGAGAAAAAAGCAGATAGGAGGGCAGAACCCAGCTTACCAACACAGAACCTGGGTGGGTAGTCACGTACTGTAAACTGTTCCTTTCCATCTTACCTGGGACAAGTGACTACTACCATCTCTGCTTGAGGAAAGTTCTCACTGGAGCTAATTGCAGCCACAGGTTAAAGCCCAGTATATGCTATTTGCAGGGAGCTTCTGCCATTTATGAGGTATGGGGGTGCATTAGGACAATCCCTACCGCGTTACAACTTCACTTCTTTCATGTTGCCCTTCTTAATAACTTGTGCTCAAAAATTCAATTTTTTAAAGCACCATTATGTTTTTAACACATATCATGTACCTTCAGTGCCACAGAAATTTTTATTTCTGCTCTCTCCTTTAAAGTGTCTCTCGTAAATACTGTGGCTGCAGGAAAGAAATTATATTCCTTTCTGCATCACTAGCCCACAGGTAGTAAATAATCATATAATGTTAATTTACATAACGGCAGGTATTCATCTTTTGAAAGGCAGGTTTGACAAAAACACTTGAGTATTTCATAAATACATGGAAGGAATAAAAACCTTGATTATCTAGTTGGATTGGTTAAAAGGCCTGCATATGGAGATACTTTAGATTCCTTTATCATGCAAAAAGCAACATAGCGGTTACTCTCATATTTACGATGATTAGAAATGTACCACAAAGCCAAATAATAAAAAAGTAGCTAACAGCAGTGGGTGCTGAGTCGTACATCCCTGCAAGTTAGATCAATGACCTGAATTTCCAAAAGTGACTGGTAGTTTGGGTCTGGTCTATTTTTGTCTGGGTCGAGACAGCATTCTGGAAGCACATTTTGAAAATCAGGCTCAATAATAGTATTGTGGGCTGAGAACCCAAAAGACCATCTTACTCTGAAAAGCAAGTTTCTGTCTGCATTTATACTTTAGAGAACAGAAAAAAATAAACTTCTGTTATTTTTTCCTTGCACGGTAAAAATACATTATTAAAATATGGTAGATTACAGGTGCATACGGAAATACTGTTGCTTCTTACCCTAATGCTCTTCTCTTGTAGCTCAAATTACTGTCACAGGGATTCAGGTTTGCTTTCAAGGCTTACGTCCCAAAGTAGCTTATTGTGTATAACACTTTGTATAAAATGTCTTTTGCAAATGGTGGAAGAGTGAGTTGCCTTCGTGCAAGCAGTTACCACAGGCTGAATACAGGTGTAGTTACAGGGTTAATGTGGATTTTCAGTTGAAATCCTACTTCAGTGAGCAATTTCACTGGAGTGGGCGAACTGTTTCAACTGGCCAAGACTGCTGGTTGTGCAAACAGACAAAATCCTGCTGAATGGGAATTTTGGGTGCATGTGAACTACAAGCTTCTCTGGAAAACGGTGTGCAATCATATGATCAGACCTGGTGCTGAAAACCTTTACTTAGGGCAATAGTTGTGAACCCCAAGGAGAAGTGCTGTTGCAGCTCCCTCGCTCATGTTCATGCCTGGCACAGTCCAGTCTCTTTCCTGTATCAGTGTGTTCTGTGTATCAGTGAAAATTTAACAGCTGCTGAAGAAGACTGTTTAAATATGAATGTGTACATCATTCAGAGGAATGGTTATTAATCATCTCTGACCTGCAGGCTTGAGCATAAACAGTGCATTTGATATTAATACGGTGTGAGGTATGTTTATGGACATAATATTGAGCGCCTGATATTCATTGGAAGTAAAAGTGTAGGAGAATTGTTTGCCTAACTTTGTCAGAGCTCTTGGTGTGCACTTAAATCCTCCTGAGCTCAATGGTCCTTTTCCCTGTGTTACGGACGTTTTGTAGATATAATGTCCCTGTCTGTTCTGCTGGTCTACAGAATATGCTTTATCTGGAAGTTAGTTAATTTTGTTAGCATATTATATTGCCAAAGAAAACTGCAATCTTTGTTTGTATTAACCTCTGCTCATTTAAACCACATCAGAGGCGGCTCCCTGTCAGTTGCCAGTTGGTGCAAGATCTTCACACAAACATTACAAATGTTCCCTTCATGTTACAAACGGCAATGGGTCTTTCATGGCTATGATTTCTAATGTTTCTGAAGGGTATTTAAATTTGGTGGCTCACTTTTATTAAAGCCCTGCAACTTATCCTGCTTCTACATTTTATCCGGGTGCATGTAGAAATGGAATATTGGGAAGAAATGCCAAAACTGTGTTAACAAAATGCAGTTTCCATTATGGGGGATACATATATTCATACTAGATGTATTCAACTGCGTTGTTCTTTGATCAATGCAGCATAAAATACTTTTGCTTGTGTTACAGGGAAGGAGCAATACTGGCCCTCCATTTGGCATGTATCTCCTCTTACTAAAAACACCCAGGTCTGAAACTGGCCTTGCAGCTCTGGTTCTGAGCTGGTCTCGGGTGCACTTTTYACATGTCATGCAGATGGTTTGGGATCAAGGAGATTGTAATCTCTTACGAATAGCTTCAGCTGAGAAATATCTTAGCTATTTTAAGGAGATTTTTACAGTAAACAAATATCGTGAGGTTGATTTGTCTCATCGGATTATGAAATTTGGGAGGAATAGCTTGAAAGATTTTTACTTTTTTTTTTTTTTTTAAATTATTATTTATCCCCAAAACCTACTCCTGATTTGTCAAGGAATCTAAATCTTAACACTTCAGCTCATTACAGGTCCAGATGTAAGCAACGTTTTTCCATCCTACCTCTAGGTTGTTTAACCATTTAGCAAAATCTAACAAATCCATTTTGGTTATTATTTTGTAATCTTTTGATTAATGGTGAATTGCAATAACTGCATTTGGTTTTGCATTGTTTTTTTTTTAATGACTGAAATTTGAGAAATATGCTTGAGAGACAATTCAAAATTAGCTTTGCTTTAAAATGGGAAGAAGGAGACTTTTTATGACTTAGAAAATGTGGTGATGTGCAATAATTCCAGTTTGATTTCCACATTGTAAATAAGGACTCGTTAGTTGGACGGTTAATATTAGGGGGCAGAAAAATATTCTTCTATGAAAAAACCTGTAACTATTGCAAGCTTTAAAGTAAATTAAATGAAACAGTAAAAATAAGATAGAAACCACACTTCTAGTCAGATAGTAAACGCTTCTCTCTGAGAATAATTTAGATCTCCCTGTATTATTTAAGTATCAAAATCATATGGGAAAGAGGTGACATTCTAGTTGTTCTTGAAGTTCTGCTTTCTTTCTGAAGGAGTGGGAAGAGTCTCTATTTGGTTGCGATCACTAGAAATATTCTTCCAGATATTAATTGGGTCATGTCGCCCATCCCCAAAAAAACCACCCTAATTTCTTTATTTTCTGTGGGCAGTTGTTTTACTTCTTGCCCAAGGCAAACCATCAGATTGGGACACAGGCTCTCCCCCCGCGCAGGGGAGCTGTGCTGCCGATGGCATCAGCAGTGTTCGGTGCCCGCAGGGGAGAGGCAGGGTCTGGCCCAACCTGGGGGAGCTGGTCCCCCCCGGAGCCACCTTACAGCTCGCCCCGAAGGGTAGCCACGGGCCTCCGATGAAAGGGCCAAAAATCCCCCGAATGTTGCGCTGTGTTTGTTCCCGTTGTGTTTTACTTAACCCAGCAATGCACTGGCGTTGAAAATAAGCGCCTGGCACTGACATAAGCAGTGCTCGGCGGCTGGGGAGCAGGATCCTTTTATTTTAGCACGGATGGGATGGCGGGGAAGGAGACGGCAGGAGAGCAGCGGCATCAGTCCGCTCCCGGCCCCGCTCTGGGGATGGGCGGCCCGGGGGTACCGCTGGGTAGGGGGTACGAAGCAGGGGATGGAGCCGGGCCCCGCCCGCCCGCCGCCTGCCCTCCTGTGCTGCCCTGGGCCGGGGGCTTGGCCCGCTCGGGCGGAGGAGGGCGGTCCCCGCACGGCCCGCAGTCGCCGGCACCGGCGGGGCCCCCTCTCCCATACTGCAAGCCCCAGCGGGGCGCTGGCCCACGGCTCCCCGCCGGAGGAGCCCCCGCCCGGGGCAAGGGCATCGCTGCGGCCGGAGCCGCCGCGGGGAGCAGCCTCGCCGGGCAGCCACCGAGCGGGGCGCCGGCGCTCCCTGGCCTGCGTTCATCTCTTCTTTCTTGCTTTTTTTTCCTCTTTTGTTTTCTTGTTTGATTTCTTTTGCTTTCTTGCTGTCCTTCCTTCTTGCTCTTTCTTTTTCTTCCCTTCTTCTTTCCTTCTTTCCTTCTTGCTCGCTCGTTCCTTCTTGCTTGTTCGTTCGTTCGTTCGTTCTTTCTCTCTCTCCTTCTCTCTCTTTCTTTCGCTCTCTCATTTTGCTCTTCCTTTATTTCTTTCTTTCTTTTTCTCCTCTAATTCTTTCTCTCTCTTTCGGTTTCTCTCTTCCCAGATTTTAATCCAGTTCATCTTTAAAAGAATAAGTGGTGAAATCATATAGCTGCGGGCGAAATACCGATTAATGAATTCAATGTCTGTGCTAGCAGGGCCGCTTTCCCCTTAATATCCTTAATTCCTGGCTCCATCATCTTGGATGGAGGGTGGGGAGGGAGGGAGGGAGGGAGGAATGTCCCGGGTGACGCTTGGGGATCGAGGGCTAGATGCTTGCCGGTGCCCCGATACCTGTTGGCAGAGCCGGAGTGGGTCACGCAGGGCCACGCGTGTTCCTCGTTCCGCCCCAGTGCTGTGAAAATCCCTTGTTCCGAAGGCAAATGTATTTGATCCGTCCGAGCCTCGGGTCCGTAAAACGCTCATGGTCTCTTTCCTGCAGTAAAACTCCCGGTGGAAATCTATTGTGGTACTGCTGGAATTAATCATCACTGGTGTTTTTACAAGTAATTAACGAGGATTAGACGCTTCGTTTTGAAATGTGGCTGTTAACTACGGGGAGGTGGGGAAGGGAGATGCGAATTTCCCCTCCCTTGGGTGAGACTTGCAGGTGGGCGCGGGGGAGCCGGCCCAGCCCGCCCTTTCGGGAGCACGGCGGGGTATTACCTCCCCTCTCTGGGATGAATCCGAAATTCGACTGCAATCTTTAAAATCACAAATAAATGAGCAACACACGCCTGTTCCTCCCGTCTCTTTGCGGGAGAGGACCAGCCCGTCCCTGCCGCCGTGGCCCGCTGGAAGGAGCCCCCCGGGACTCTGCCGAGCTGGGGGCCGGCTGCGGGGCTGGGGGAGCCCGGAGCGCACACGCCGCCGCTCCCTCCCGCCCTCAGCCCCGAGACTGCAGATGCATCTCTGTCCTCGTCGCAGCAGGCATGCGTTAGTATGGAGTGGCAGCTGTAGTATCGCTTACTGGAGGATCTGGTAGTAATCAGAAAGGTGAGGAGTTAGTGAAATACATGTTGTATTTATTGCCATTTTACAGGCAGAGAGAGGGCGGCCGGTGCCGCAAAGGGAGCCATTTGTAGGGTTAAGTGTTTCAGCCTTGTCCCACGGGCAGCCTCGCCGGCCTATGGGGAATTAGATTTCGCCCTTGCCGGGGACCACCTCCCAGTCCGGGGCACAGCTGGTCCTTGGGCCGCGGGCAGGTGCCCCCGAAGGCCAGACCCGTCGGGCAGCGGGCAGCGGAGGGGGCTCCCCGGGGTGTTTGCTCCCTCTCACGGCTCCCTCGGGGCCCCGGTGGCAGGAGTTACCTCGGATCTACCCACCCACGGAAGTGCTTTGCCTTCACCCTCCAGATTTCCCTTTCCTCCGTGGTCCTGACAAAGGCGATCCCCGCGGACATACCCTCGGAAGAAAACTCCTCCTTAAGAGGGGCAGCGGCAAAGCCCCCTCCTTTACCCTCGACCCGGACAGCGGGGCTCCGGAGTGGTCCCCGAGCTCGCCTCAGGGGTGCTTGGGGTGGTTAGGGGATCTGGGGTGTCCTGTCCCCTGTCCCCCTGTCCTTACACAGAGCCGCCTCCGGTACCGAGCCGCCCCGACAGCTCCGCGCCCCGCACCGAGCCCTTCTCGGGCTGCCAAACGCGCTGTGGCTGTAAATTAATGAAAACGTAACAACTCAAACGGAAAAAAATAAGACGGTGCTGAGACGTGCGGATGGGACATAAAAGCGATGGAAGAAGGTTCAAAGCTTTCGGTGATGACTTTTCAACCTTTATTTATGTGCCTATTAATGCAATATCCATCATGGAGATATGCATCTTTATCCTTTCAACTGATATGCTGGGAATCAATTGGATATGCAGATTACATTTCATAAGTTTCCAAATGTTAATCTCTCCGACCCTTTGCTGGTAATTTCTTTTTTCGCCAAATAGTATTATGTTTCTGCCACAAAAAAAAACAAAAAAAAAAAAAAAAAAAAAAAAAAAAAAACACAAAACCCCCCAAAAAAACCTTAAAACAATTAATCTTAAGGCTACTTGTCTCGAGATATTTGCTAAGGCTCGGGCCCAGGAGCCGGGCGGAGGGCGACGCTCCTGCCCGCTCCACTGCCGGCCCGGGGCCTTCCCGGGGCACCGGCCCCCGGCCCGGGCTCCGCCGGGGCGGAGGCGTCTGCGGGCTCGGCGCGGGTCCGGGGCAGCCCCTGCGCCCCGCAGTGCGGAGCTTGGGGAAACCGGGGAGGTGTCCGAGCAGGTATTTTTCCCTCTAAACGTGGAGGTAGGGTGGGGTCTGGCTTCCTCCCGGCGCTGGAGCACGGCCCGGCGGGCCCGCGCTGCCCGGCGGCTGGGGAAGCGGCCCGGCCGGGAGCCGGGCGAGTCCTGCACGTCCCACCGCCGCGTCCCACCGCCGGGGCCGTGCTTCCCGGCCGGCTGCCCCGGGGCGCGGCGGCARGACTCCCTCACACCCCGCGGCACGACAGGTAATGTCCCCGGACACCTCTGGGACCATAAGCGGGAAGGGAGCRATATGCAGAAATACGGCCTGGAGAAGCTTTCCCCGGGAAGGCTCCATTCGTGGAGCTTATTTCTGAGAGGGAAACTGGGCTGTACGGGGCTGTCTGTCACTGTAACCGGTCGTTTCTCCAGTGTCGCAGCCCGCGGGATGCCGCAGGGTGCCACCACCTACTGCCTCCCTCCCTGCCCCGCTCCGCCGCCCCCCCACCATTCCGTCCCCTGCTGAAAGCAAAGGATTTTTTAACCGTTCATATTACCCGAACCCCCAAATTACTAGAACGGTATCGGAGATTCTCTTCTGTGGCATTTTACAAGTCGCCGTCGTACGCAGGTCACTCTCGTCCGAAAAAGGCGATACCGGTTTGATTGAACATGCCTCTGGTCCGCGGCAGGGCTCGCATCCCCCCACGTCTCGCTTGCGGCGGGGACGAACCTTCTTAACGCGAGGCACACTCTCGGGATGAGCCAGCGATTGCTGGGGACCCCGCAGCCCCCACCACCGCAGCTCCCAGCTCCCCATCCCGCCGGGCGGGTGTGCTCCGCCGGGCACACGCGCCGCCGCAGCGTCCTCTGCCCCGCACCGCCGGGCAGCGGCTCTCGGGCCTCTGCCCTGCCCGGGCGGCCGTGGTTGGGCGGTACAAGACCCCCCTCAAACGCACAAACCCGCTCGCTCTGTAGGAGGGGAAGAAGGAGGGAAACCTGTGTAAAGAGAGATACATCAGCCAGCGGGTGAAACTGAACCGGCCAACCCCGAGGCAGCCCACGTCCAGAGACCCCAAACCCAGAAGTTTCCCGGGAATGTTTATTGCGAGGGCAGCGTGCAGCCCGAACCAGAAATCACAGGCGCCCATACACACTAGTTAAGCCAGTAATT
>JAYKAV010002804.1:427647-483259 GCA_035582835.1 Phoebastria nigripes
CCCTCCCCCGCGCCCAGCCTCGCCTCCCGGCGGGGCTCCGGCCCCGGCCCCTGCCCTCCCGGTGCGGGGCAGCGCGGGTCACTGACAAAGGGGCAGCGGCGGAGCTGCCTCCTCCCCGCCCCCCGGCGGCATCCCCCACCCCCTCCCGGGACCGCTCCTGATTCGGCGGGACCCGCTGACAGCGCGGGTCTCTCCTAGATCAGCCCTCACCTGGATATAACCCTGCCGGGCCGCCGCCGCGATGACAACTCTGGCTGGAGCTGTCCCCAGGATGATGCGACCCGGGGCCGGGCAGAACTACCCCCGCAGCGGTTTCCCGCTGGAAGGTAAGGCCGCGCCCGGGCTGCTCCCTCTCGGAAAAGTGAGAATTGCTCCGTGCCGGGAGGCCGGCACAAAGCAGCCCCCTCGGTCCGCCGAGAGCCGGCGCACGGAGGGCTCCCCGGACAGCCCGCACGGCTCACACCCCCGGGCTGTCAGAGCCGCCGTCCCGCGGCGGGGCTGGAGCGGGGCCCTGTCCCGGGACGGCCGTGGCTAGGGCCGGTGCGGGGAAGGCCCGGCTGCGGGCCGGCGGCTTTGGCCTCGCACCCCGGGAGCGGTCCCACCCCTCCGGCCGACGGGAGCGCGGGGAACCGACCGGGAGGTCGGCGGCGCCCGCTCTTTAGCAGGGTGAAGGGCAGTGATTTGGGGAGCCCGAAGTTAGAAAAAAGTGGGGAGAGAGTTAGAAAAGAAAAATTAAAATAAAACAGACGAAATCGAAAGGGACTTTAGAAACGAGGGCTTGTCCCGGGCGGGCCGGGCCGCTGCAAGTGGTGGTTCTTCTTCCAGGCAGCGGCGGTGCGAGAGCCCCGCAGCGCCGGCGAGCCCCGCAGGCCCCTGCCCGGGGCGAGGACGGGCGTCTGCGGCGGCTCCCACCGCTGCACCCCAGGGCGGCCGAGCCGCGGGCCGGCCCCCTCGCCGCCCGGGAAGACCGCGGGCTTCCCGCACCGGTGCCCCCCTTCTCCGCTGGAGTCGGGCAAGCCCTGAAACCCGGCTCCGGTGCGAGTGCAACAGGTGAAGCCGCCCCGCCGCCTTCCTCTGCCCGCCGGGGCGGCAGCGCGGGGCTCCGCGGGGGCCGGCGGGCCTCGGGCGCGCTGCGGGGCGGCTGGGCGGGGGGAGCGGGGGGCGGTGAGTTGCCTTACAGAAAAGCAACAACAAAAAAAAGACCCAGCAGGATCCGAAGGAGACGTTAACGCCATTTCCCCCTCCTGCCTCCCCTCCCCTCCTTTTCTAGTCTCTACTCCTCTAGGCCAGGGCAGAGTCAATCAGCTCGGAGGAGTGTTTATCAATGGCAGGCCTTTACCCAACCATATCCGACACAAGATAGTGGAGATGGCCCACCATGGCATAAGGCCCTGTGTCATCTCTCGCCAGCTGCGAGTGTCCCACGGCTGCGTCTCCAAAATTCTCTGCAGGTACCAGGAGACGGGCTCCATCCGGCCGGGGGCCATCGGCGGCAGCAAGCCCAAGGTGAGCCCCTCCGCGCCCGCCCGGAGCCGGACAAATCCCGGCCGCGGCGGCGGGGAGCGAGGCCCAACCGGGACTCAGCCCAGGGTGGCCGGCACCGGGGTTTGCAGGCGGGCCGGCAGCACCCCCGGGAGGGCCGGGCGGACCGTGCGGGGGCCGGGGGTGGGCGCAGACACGCACCGGTCACAGCACCGCCTGCCGCGTCTCCGCCTGTTGCTCCGAAAGTTTTCGAGGCTTTAAAAAATGTTGCAGTTTCGTGGCAATGATATTTTTTTTTTGATTGAGAAAATTATATTTAAAAAAAATAACTTTTCAAACGAAACTAGGGAGAAGGGGGTCGTCTTGTGAACGCTTGGCTGTCCAAAGCCCCGAGTGCTCCACGCTGAGCCCCGCGGGAGCCGCGGGTGGGCTTGGCGCTGCCGGGATGGACCGGGGAAGCGATGGGTCAGATGTCAGGGCTTGCACAGCGCGGCAGGATCGGGCCCTCGCTTCTTTCGTTGCAAAGCGCAGAAAAATTACCTGTATTTCTGTCTGTCTGTCTGCCTATCGACTGCTCCTTCTCCTGCTCTGTTTATTTTTCTGTCCACTCCAAAGCTGCGTGTATTTATAGCTACACCGCTAAAAAGTTTATGCTTACAATAATGCAGACAAATATGGATCCTTGTCTCAAGATTAGCCGCCTCCTCCTACTGTAGCTTTTCTTTTCCACAAAAGCGAAGTAAAGGCTTGAGTTTCTGTTGAAAGGTGCTGCTAGATTTTTTTTCCCCTTTGTTGCTTCTAAAGTAGCAATGCCTGAACTTTCCCTGTCGGTGTTAGGACTAGAGATATTTTTTTATAAGCGTGTTACCCGAACGAAAGGCTGTTCCCAGCCGGGAGACCTTTGTTTTGTTTGAATTCGGCTTTATTTTAAAATCACGAGGCCATCGTAGAAACCTCTTGGTACTCGGACCTCTCAGCGTTTTTATTACGCGACTTTTTATTTGGCGCTGCGAACTTTGTTCAACTGAAACTTTACTGACTTGAAGCTCCGCTAACACGGAGTCCTCCTCTAATCCTGACCCAGAACTTCCCCGGGATTTTCTCTCGGCCGCACGGCAGCCGGTGCTGCCTAATTCGGGGTTTTCCTTGCCGAGGGCTCGTTCCCACCTTCCCGTATAACCCCGGAGGATTTCCTGGAAGTGTCGTTTAACCCGGGGGTTGCTTGTCTTATGCAGCCCGTTGTTACCTATTATGTCCCCTCTGGTTTTAGCCTGCCCGTCCTCGGGGTGTGTTATAACGGGGTTTCTAAGCGGGGCCGGTGTCGGCTCTCGCTGGCGGCGGTGCGGGTTGGCGCGGCGGCGGCGGGGAGGCTCCAGCCGCACCGGGGGTCCCGGCGGCAGCAGCCCGGGCTCCCGCGGCCGTGCCCGGCCCTGCAGACTGTGCCCGCTCGCCTTGTCTTTACTGAAGCAGGTGACGACGCCGGATGTCGAGAAGAAAATCGAGGAATACAAGCGGGAAAACGCGGGCATGTTCAGCTGGGAGATCCGGGACAAGCTGCTGAAGGACGGGGTGTGTGACCGCAACACGGTGCCGTCAGGTACGGGCGCTGCCCGGGCGGCGGGGGGCTCGGACACGTCCCGGAGGGCCGGGGCCGGTACGGGGAGGGCAGCGCGATACCCGGGGCGAGCCCCCGCACCGGGCGGGAGCGGAGCTCCGGGCCGGGCTGGTGCCCATGAAGTGGTCGGCGTTAGCGCGCTGGTACCGGCAGACGTGTCCCGGGAGGATTCCTGCGCTCGGCGGGGGTGTTTTCAATTAAATTGCAACTTCATCCCCCTCCCCTCCTCCTCCCCCCGCTTCCCCGCCGTCCCCGCCGGGCTGCTGCCGCAGGACGGCTCGGGGCTTGCCGGAGATTCGGAGCTGGGAAGCGGGAGACGGGGAGCAGCTCCCTGTGCCGGGGATTTGCGGGGGGGGGCACACGGAGCCGGGGCGGTATTTGTGCGGGTGTCCGTGGGCTTTTCTCATCACCCACTGCCCGGGCTAGGGAAAAAAAATACTTGCGGGGCCGCTGTGCCGGCGCTGGAGCGCGGTGTGGGACAGTGCCCCGGGAAAACCCCCGCGGGGAGGGGAGCGGGCGGCCGCCCCCCTGAAAGCCTCGACTGGCAGCGGCCGGGGGGAACGCGGGGCAGTGGCACTGATGTGGGGCTCGGCTCCCCGGCCCGGCCACTGTGGGGGGCTGCTGGGGACAAGCCCGGTCACAGCTCTGCACTTCCCCCGAAGTGAGCTCCATCAGCCGCATCCTGCGGAGCAAGTTTGGGAAAGGCGAGGAAGAAGATGCCGAGCTGGAAAGGAAGGAAGTGGAGGAAGGCGACAAGAAGGCCAAGCACAGCATTGACGGCATCCTCAGTGAAAGAGGTAAAGTCCCATTTCCCCCCGCTCTCCGTGGAGCCCTGGGACCGGCCTGTGCCAGCTCGAGGTGCTGGTGGGTATCAGTCCCCTTCTCCCAGAGGTTGTCCTGGGGCCAGTGCAGCGGGAGGTGTAGGGCAAGGAGCTAGCCCCGACAGGGCGGCTGCCACGTCCCATCCTGTCCCGTTTCCCCACCAGTACGACCCTGCAGTGTGTGGGAATGGCGCAGAGGTAGGGGCAAAGGTGGGGGTCGCCAATGGTTTGGCTTTCAAGAGCAGGGACGGGGGCCAGGGAGCAGGGCGGGCTGGAGCCAGCAGCGGAGCCCCCGGCAGGGCCGCACAGGGGCTGCTTTGCCAGCCCAAACCCAGCAAAAGGCCGCAGCTGCACAGAAGGGAGGGTTGTAGCCAAAGGCTGTGGAGCCTCGAGTCTCTGCAGCCGTGGGCAGGGCAAGGAGCTGCACATTTCGTTTCTTCTCTTAAAACTGCTGGGAAAAGCTTGTGTTGGTGGTTGGTCAGGGGCTGCGAGGAGGTTGCAACCCGAACAAGGTGGAGGCGAAGGGCTGCTCTGGGGGGCAGCCGCTGCCCCCGCTGCAGTTGTGCTCAGCTCCCGGGCTGGACCGGAGTGGAGGGGCAGGCGAGGACCCAGTTGGGCGGCCTGTGCGTGGAAGTGGCTGCCCAGCACATGCACAGGCACTGGTGAAGGCGAGACAAAAGTACCAAATGAGCTGGTCAAACATTTGTACAACTTTTCCAGCTTTTACAAAGAAGGCCTTCTATACACAATCTACACTTGGAGATGAACTTGGAAAACAAAGAGGGGGGAGTCCATTGAAACTCACACTTTGGCTTTGCACAGACAAAGCTTCAGCTAGCAGCAGCTTGATGTGAACAAAAGAAGGCAACCTTTTTATAATTCAAGGAGAAAAGAAGAGAAAACAGCCCCACAAAAGGCCGAGAAAAGACATTATGGGCTTGCAATGAGGGATGAATTATTCAATGAGCCCCTAATAGCTGATGCTCCACGCCGTTTTATGGACTCTCCACTGTGGAAAAAGTAGCTGTTTTTACCTAGGAAATGTCTCTAGCGTTTCTAGACATTTAGAGACGCTGAGTGCCATTCAGGAAGGACAACTGAAACCCGGACTTTAAAAGTAGGGTATCTCCTTGTTATGTAGGAACAAACCCTAAAACACTCCCAAAACTTAGTTTTCAACTCTGTTACTAAAGCTGTCAGGGAAGCCTCATCTTCTGTGTCTGTGTTTGCATGGATGTGTGTAATACAAACACGCAGAAGATGCTAACGAAGTAATAGATTAAGGTGAGAAGGCACAGTTTGATTGCCCAGTCAAGCTGCCCCTGTACGATGGGTCACAGAGTTCCCCCAGAACCTCCTGCAACAGAGAATCGTTCTGAGAGGGACATGCACCAAGGGAAAAATAGCTAAACTCAGTGCCCTAGTTGTTTTAAAATAGCTAGCTTTTCTGCCTTCCTGAATTTCTCAACAGAGATTAAAAACAGAAGATAGGAAGCCTTGATAATATCCCTGCTTTATGGAACAAAAAGTAATTAATAGAGACAGCAAGAGAAAAAATATTATTATCAATATAACCCACCCCTCTACTTCTCTTTGAAATAGTCTTCCTATTCTTTGACTCTCTGCTCTTTAAAGCAGGGCTCCTGATCTACCGTAAATCAGTGTCTGGGCATGCGGCTGCTGCCCTCCAGCCTGGGGGAGCCCTGAGACTCTTGCAGGAAAAGCACTGGGGCTGGCGGTGCCTGGCTGTGAACAGGGGCTCGCTCGTGTCCCCCAGCACAGTYGTACGAGGAGGCTGCGTTGTGCCCTCCGACGTACCCTCTCCTTCACTTTCTGCGGACGTGAATGTCCTACTTTTCTTCTTCCGAGTTCAGCCAGTGGCAAAATTCCCCCTGACTAAATGGGGTAGCGCAGCCCTATCCTGTCCTTGCGCACGCAGGTTTTTGCTGGATGAAGGTGGCCAGGCACTTCTGTGCAAATGGCAGCTTGATAATCCCGTCTGTTCTGTGACAGTGCCTGGGAAAGTTTGGCAGTTGGAGGGAGAGCATGCTCTTCCCTGCAGCAATGCCTGCTCCCCCTCCCTGACTAGCAAGCTGTTGCTTAATCTTATTACTGGAGTGGCCAGGATGCTGCAGTGCAAGAGAGCTGCTGCTCAAGAAAGGATTTGTTACCATACACATGCCGTATGTATAGTGTGATACTATAGGGACAACACACCGGAGAGCTCATTGTAAGAAAAAAAAACCATAAAATAAGTCCACCGCTACTTTCCGTACCTGGCCAACAAAAAAGGTTCTGCAACTCCCATTGCCAGCAGTGGAGCTTCCATTTCACCCCRTCTATACAAATGATCAGGTCAGATCCTGCTCTCTTACTGAAGTAACTGGCAGCGCTCCTGAGGATTTTGATGCTGCAGGATCGTATTTGCCAGCGCTCACCTGCCTGTGTGCGAGGCCTGGTGTGGCAGAGGGTGCCCGCTGGCAGGGTGTCTCAGATGCCCTCTCTGACGCTTGGGTTGCTTGCAGTATGTCCGAAGGTTATCCCAGCAGTGCGCAGCAAAACCCTTGTGCAGTAGCTCACCGCCGAGTGCTCTCTGTGGGAGTGCTCCTCATTATGGAGTGAACCAAGTGCAGTATTTTGGAGTCTTTTATAGTTTGAGTAATTTTTATAGCTCTGGTCTCAGGGGCTCAAGGTATCCCAGTAGCAGGAGCGTGGATGGAGGGAGACGCAAGGGAAGGCTTTTAGTTCGGTCAGAAAGCAAGTCCTGGGGCTGAGCATGAAGCGCAGAATCACTTTCCTGCTCGGGAGCACACATCTAGTGCTGGACATTTGCTGATGTTGCCTGAAATCCCCTCCTCACCATGGGCATTTGGGTGGCTCAGGGAGAGGCATTTTTTCCAAGGGAAAGGATAACAATTGTTGTAATTTTAATGGTAGCTAATTCAAGATTTGGGATTTGGGGAGTACTTACAGCAGAGTGGGATTAGGGAAAAGAGAAACATGATATTTTTGAAAATAGAAACAGTGTATCATGTGGCTTGGGATTTCTCCCATCACATATATAAGTGTAGGTAAACTTTCATATGCCCCGCTGTAATTCTGTTTCAGTCTCTGTTCACGGACACTTAAATCTCTTGCCAGCATTTACAGATGCCACATGCGCAGCCCACTTTGCTGTATTTTGGCATTTCTGTCAGTGTCACCCTCTATCCTGATTTTGGATATATGTTTAAAGAAAACCTTGATTTTCACAGTGTGTATCAGGAAGCTTATAATTCTGTAATAGCATATCTGTATTTCTACATGCATGATATATTTTTCTTAAAGGCATAAGCCATAAATAAAGAACATGAAAGAGAAACTTTTGTGCCTTTATATGGTACATCAGGGCATATTTTTAGCATAGCTGCTACAGAAGAGGGAGTTGCTTGTACCTTTAGCGGGAGTTATGCGCGGCATGGTTTGCTGACTAATCTGATAACTCCCCGCTTCATAAGATAGCTGTTGTTTTCTGGCAGAAACCGGTGGCTTTCAGTGCTCAAACGATGGGGTGTAGAGCTGGTCCTCGGGCCCGCTGCGAGCGGGCGGCGCTGGCTGGGGTTGGGGCTGGGACCCCCCCGCCCGGCCGGCCTCAAAGGGGGCCTCTGTTCCCAGCCGGCGGAATTGGCCCCCGGGCCCTGCCCTGGCGGATCCTCCCCCAGTCATGCGCACCCGTCCAAAAAGGGCCCTACTCATCCCAAGCCTCTACCCTTGGCTGTACTGAGAGCAATTCAGGCTACAGCAGACTAAATTGCCTCCTTTATTTCCTCCTTACTTTCATCTTGGACCAAACCCTTCCCCCCTCTCCCTCCCCTTCCTCTTTTCTTTTTTTCTGTGTGCCTGAGGCTCACATTAATACAATTTCGGCACCACCCCTATTTTTGTGTGTGTATGTGGGGAGTTTGAAGGGGGAAAAAAAGAAGGACCTTAGCACAAAAGCCCTGCTCAGCAGCTAGAAAGTTCAAGCTGCTGCTGCTTCTCTAGCTGTGTGATGCTTTTCCTGTTTGCGAGTTTTGGGAAACATTTTTGCTTTGTACTGTAATGGAATTAGAGGACAGATGCTGACTGTAAATGGGACACGCGACTACCGGCCCCTAGCTTAAATATTTAGATGCAGTGTTACAATTACTGACTTGATGCACAGGCTTTGAAGTGGTGGCACATGATCTAAAGGGTAGCTCGGGCTAGATGGGCTTGCAGATGTTTTGATTAGGGTTGGTCAGTATCATGCAGCCAGTTATTTTTAGGTTGTTAAACTAATATAGGCAGTTTATTAAGGGACAGGATTAACATACAGGCACCAGATATCAGTTTGAGTCATCCCATTCCTTTCTGCATCATAGACTGTTGGGTTAGCAGCCGGAGCATGGGACAGGGCAGATGCTGAGTTAGATTTTGGTTGTGATTTTCTGATGCAGGGCTTGTTGTGATTTTGTTCCAGCATCCTGTCCCAGGGCGCAGTGGTAAGACGACTTACTTGTCGTGTGAAATACCATTGTGTCTTACGGCTGAGAAGCACAATGTGTTCCCTCGCTCAATGTTCCCAGTAAAGATTCACTTACTGAATGAAACGTGATGACTGTGGCTGCAGGCAATTATCATCTTGAGTCTGGAATTTCATACAGTACTTCACATATTTGGTCACTAGCAGGTCTTAAAAATCAGCTCGTGTAACTTGGAACAGAATTTTGTTTCTGAGGCTCTCAGAGCTGACAAGAAAATAGTGCTTAATTAAGAAAAACTCCCTACTGGCTCCAGGATTTGGCTCAAGGCAGATAGTAGTAACAGTATTTTCTGTCTGTCTTTTTCCCTTTCTTTCCTCATATCTCAATAGTGTGTGAGTCCAGTCCTGGATAGAAAAGCCAGGTGCTGCACAAGTGCAAATCAAAATAGGTGATGAAGTCTCTTACCTGGACTGTAGCTCTGAGCTTTGTTTCTTCTGCCTGACCTGTTGTCGCTGTGGGGCTCTGGGCCAGGCTCTTGCTTCCAAATCATTATTCTGAGCTAAAAATAATAACTGATGACCTCAGCGATCAATAATTCACCAACGCGCAAGAGCGTGATGTCCCAGTATGCTGAGCATTTTCAGAAAGGTGCTAAATGTTTGTGTTTTGAGTGACTTCAGAGCAGAGTTTGCTGCTCCAGAGACGCCAGGAGCAGCCCGTGCCCTCCTGTCTTGAGGGTGAGCTGGGGGACTTTGAGGAGAGTGCTAATTGGCAGACTAACTGCACGCTAATCGTCTTACATAAGCACTAGTAATACTTCCAGCTGTGGGAAGAAAGGATGTTAGTCTAGCAGCGGCTTTCTGAAGTAATATATAGATACATCATATATCTTTCTTGAAATAATGATTTCATTAACGGGTTTGCATGTGTCGCCATCCTAGGAAGACTTTCCTTACCTTAAAAAGAGTCAGCACCTATTCAAACAGAACCACTGTGGCCATCCTTTCCCGTTCTTCTAAGTGCATGCATCTAGAGCAAAGGCAAATGTTATTTTAGCAAATATCAGGATTGCTTCACACACAGCAGTTTATTTACTTGAATTTGTACCCAAGTTTGCATCTGATTTGGTTGCTCTGAAAGTCTTAATAATTGATTAGACTTACACAGTGTCATTCTGGAAAGCCTGAGGCAAGAAACATAGTCAGTCAACTTCGATGTGGCTAGGACTTGCTCCGAAAATGTGATTTTTATCTTTGGCTTTCTGGGTTCTCCTACGATTGCAAAATCCTTGACGTCAGTAGGAATTTACCATGGTAGGGATCAGGCTTTTCATGAAACCAGCTCTGTAATGTGCTGAGCAACTGCAGCTCTGGGGTAAATCCTCAGGTTTAGATTTACTGGATCGGGTATCAGACCTCCAGTTCTGCAAACGCTATCATATGCGGGTAACGACGAGGAGTCCCACTCAAAGGGCCTATTCATGTGTGTAAAGTTACTCACGTGGGTTGGGGCAGGCAGGAATGGGGCCCAAATTTGTTCTATTCTGTTAATAGAACGTACCCACTAAACAAGAGTGTAACTCTAATCCCGAGTGAAAGTCTCTGGCAAAACTCTCATTGAGGGCAAGGATCTCTCTATCTGTGTTTACACAAAGGTAGCGATGGTATCGACAGACAGACAGAGATTTTAATTAGATAAAAAAACAATTAGAAATTAATGCTGAAAGGAAAAGTTGATGCTGATGAAATCCTTAAAACAGATTATTTTCCAGGTCTGGTTTCGAATAGTAATTCTCTGTTGTATCAATCAAAGACGACGCTTTTATCTAACACTTACTCAGGGAAGGTTTAGTTTGGTATTAGGTTTACTTATTGATAAGGGGTGGAACAGGGTTTAGAAGAGGGAAGCCAATAAAGTTGATAGTGATAAATTATCACGAGTCCCCAGGGCTGTGTAATAAAACTGCATTGGGAAATGAAGCAGAACTACAAAGTGCTCTCTGGTTAATTTAAGAAGAAATTGAGTGAAACGCAAAGCAATAAATCAGAGCAAGCCAGTCAATGTGAATTTCTCCATGTAAATGTCACTTTAAATCCTATGTAACAAACACATGTGGCTAGAGAAAGAACAAAATATAAAAATAAAAATGCAGGATACTTCCAAGTGTTCCCCAAACGCTGAGCTCTCTGGCTAATAAAAATGATGTACAGCAACATAATTCACCGCAAGACCTTGTTTAGCGTAGTGTGAGCGCAGCATTTTACTTTACTTGCCCTGGAGTACTCCTGCCCCATGCTGTTAAACTAATTCAGTTTAAATCACTCTGCCTAGAAAAAAAAGTGAAGCGTAATGAAATTAAAACTCACTGAGGACACATTAGAGTTAAAGTGTGTCATGCGCCGAGATTATTTAGTTAGTGGAGTTTGATGTAATTGTCGACAGGTCAGTTATTCATCCTAGTAAACAAAGATTCACGAACTATTAAGAATGTGCATATATAACTAGTAAGACAGTAAAAGGCAATTAAGCAGTCAGTTTAATGTCTTATCTTGCTGGTTGCCCTACAGTTGTTTTACAACTAGGAATTAAAATTTGAAAAGGAAGTTTTCAGTGTCCCTGGCCAAATATTGATTAAGTAGTTGTTTGCTGATGCCATTGTGGCACATAAAAAGGCCAGTAGTTCTGCCCCTTGTTGTTCATCTTCCATTGTCGCTGATTCTTAACCTCGGAGATCAAAGGAGGATCATTTCAGTTTATCTGTCTTGGAAAATCCTTCTTTGCTCCTAAACCCGTATGGATTAATGGCCAAATTGTCTTTAATGAGATGTGAAATTTGAATGGAATCCTTATTTTGCATGGTCTGTTGGATGTATGCACTGTATGCTCTTACAGTTTTGTGGGGGATTTTTGTTTAGCATTATTGGATTTGTTTTTGTTTGAATTGTTTTATTTTTAGTATACAACGCACTGAAATTTTACTATTACAACAGGTAAAATATGTGGTGTTTCACTGAATTTTAATGAAACTGATTTTATTGCATGTAATCTTTTTGATGAGTGTAGTCTAAAGAAAAAAAAGTTGTTTTTTTATACCAAATCACATAGGAGATAAATGGTCCAGGGCTGCCACTAAAGGAAAGGGAGTTTGAGAAGCCATCCAGTTCTCAGGCTGGGCTCTCGGTATATAGGGGACACAAACGGGCTTGCAGCATTTCTTTGTGCATTTTCTTCAGTTTTGATTTTATAGACCTCACTCGCACCGGCAAGTATAGTTGTACTGCCCCTCCTCAAAAAAGGGGAGAAAGTCGGATTGGCCAGGCTCTGCTGAAAAGCAAGCAGGAGTCCTTGAGCATAATCAGTTCCTTGTTGCATTACAGAAAGCTATACTTATTTCAGAGATAGTAAAATATATTCCACCACATCCTCAGCAGAAGAGGCTGTGCAATCTGGATGTGTTATGTTGGCTTGTAATTATGATATGAAGTTTCATCTGAATTGTAGGGTATGTAAGCATTAGATCCAGGTCCCGCTGCTTTCGCTGGCATAATCTGGACACAGAAATTTAACTTCACAAACAGTAGTAAGAAGCCTGGTAAAGCTGGAGAGCCTCTCCTGGTGTCACATTGATTTTTACGTGGGTGAGCCTCCTCTGCCGTAGTGACAAACAGCAGAGTAAAGGGCTAAACCAGAATTTTTTTAATCAGCATTTTCTCATTCCTTTTCTTAAAATACACTCGGTTTTTGTTTTGTCTGGTTATCTCTGAATAAAATATCAGTCCGTGCATACTTTACCAGTACTCAGCTACTTTAGGAGACATTTTGCCCCAGAGTAACAGCTAAAATTCTTTGAAAGCATTTTAAGTACAAATTTCCTTAAAGTCCATGAACTCAACTTGTTCGTTTCCATGGAGAGCTGTGGTGAGGACAGCTATATACATTCTACCTTTTGATTTTTTTTTTTTTATGGATATTTGCCTGGATGTAGACTTTCTGCCAAACATGACCAATGTTTATATCATGCACAAGTCCATATAAGGACCTGTCTTAAGGATTTTTGTACTTATGATATGCCTCATGTTGGACGCCTGATCCAAAAATGACTATGTAGTAATTTCTTTATCAGATATAATGTCACATAGATCACTGTGGTTTGAATCATATGAGGAATAAACTGTCTGCAGCTGACATTTCTGCAAGCAGACAGCTTATTCAGCCCCTGTCAAATCTTATTCACCTTATTTAAATGACTAGGACTGTTCATGCCAATATAATCAGGATCTGTTCCATATACCAGCCCAGAAAAGCAATAGCAACTACAGTTCTTCTGGCTAAATTACTCTTCTTTGTTAAAAATGTAACCAATGTATAATCCATATACCCCCTGCGAGGCAGTAGCACCAACATACTCAGTGTAACCAAATTGGACTTAAAACTGCTTTCCATCTCTACATCTTTAACTGGCTCAGGGAAAGGTGGAGATGAATATAGACAGGTTTTATAGAAACCAGGCTAACGGGGTAGCAGGGAATGCTTTCACAGAAAATCCCTTTTTCCTGAAGATGATGTGGCAGGACTTCCTTCTCATTTTGACCTAAGGGCTGGTTGGTTGATCTGGTGTGAAGTGCTGAAAAGTTGGAGCATGAACTGGGGGAAACAGTGGCCGAATGAGGAGTCTGACGCCTACCCAGCCCCTCCAGTCAGACTCAGTGGTGAGAAAAAACCTGCACAGAACTAGCTGGAAGTCAGGTTTGTGTTGGTTTCATGAACAGCAAAATAAATTGTTTTCAGAAAGGAGGTGTTTTGACAGAAAAAAAGGATGTGGCAAATGTTCAGCTAAAGAAATGTGAAAATGGAAGGTGAAATACACTATTTTCCCATTTTCACAATGAAATCCTGCAAAGCATGGATTTTGTAAAAAAAAAAAAAAAAAATCTCAGGAAATCCATTTACCGAGGTATAAATCAAGATTAACTCCACTGCAGCTGGTGAACTGACGCTGGTGTGTGAGCAAACGCTGAATTAGACCATCAGTATTTACACGCAAGAAGGGATAATTTCAAATAACTACCATCCTGCAAATTTAACTCACCCACTTCTAATAGTTTCACGAAAGACAGAAAAGTTATGTGACTAAGGGCTGTTTACACAAGGAGTGATGTTTTAAGTGAGTAATCATCAAACCTTTATGGTGCAGTATTTTGGAGAGAGGGAGGTCTACAAATTTTTCTGTACATTTTTCTTTAAATTTTTAATACATGCAGTGCAGAGAAAGGCATCGTATGCTCTAACGTCTTTGCTGCCTATGGTAGTTATTACATGTATGGTATATAGCTTAACTATGTTCTTTGCCACCGTCTGTGGAACTGGAAAATAATAGAAGAAAACATTTAGGAATCTATTTAGAAGATTGTACAATAGATATTGCAGTTAGGAAAAAGCCCTGTGGGTTCATCCCTGGTTTAGCACAGTTGATTGGACCTGCTCCCTTTTAAATCAACAGGATCAAGCAAAAGTGCCAAAGTATTTGGCAGCTATACAGAAAATCACACAAACGCCTGTTGCTTTAGCACCCACAATTTGTTTTCCAACAAATACAGTGTTACCTTTTGAAAAGCCCTTAAAACAAACTGCTTGTCCACCTCTTCTGAATAGCAGTGAGACTGGCATAAACTGCATGTTGTGTGTGCCGGGGCAGGTGATTCGGGCCAGCCTGCGCTGAGCTGGTGCGCAGCGGGTGCTCAAGCAGCGAAAAGTATTGCAGGCTCTCGGGATGTTCACTTCCCTTGGTGAAAATGCAAAATGGCTGCATACAGCAGACATTTTGTTTATCTTTTTATTATTTCCTTCTCTGTTTAAAAAGTTTCTTGAGACCAAATTGTACCGTCATTTATATCGGAACAATCCACTGCTCTCATCAAGGGCTATGCAGATTACTTAGAGTTGAATTTGGCCCTGGTATGAAAGTTTAATTACATTTCAGATTTGAGGGAACTCATTTGCTTTCTCAGACTTAGCAAGACTTTATAGCACTAAACATCTATTTTCGTTGATAAATAAGAGATCTGACATGGCAAGTAAGCATAGTTAAAATAAAATGTTACAAGCAGAGCAAATTAAAAAGAGATGTTTTAGAGAACTGCACTTAAAAATTTCTAACACATGATTTAGCAAAAAAAGGCAGACAAAAACCCTGGCCCTCTGCTGTGAGAAGCTCTGTAACCAATCTGCTCCATCAGTCCCGGCAGGACGGGAGGCAGAGTGCTGCTTGCTCGGTTTGATTTCTGGCTCCCCCCTGGCTGAAGGGTATCACAAGGGGAGGTGCGCTCTGTCCTCCTAAACTGCATTCCTCCCCTCAACCTCTGATCCTAATCAACACAGCAGATGAAATTTTGGGAAAGAAATCAGGAGCTCTAATTGGAACGGTTGTCAAACCCTACACTATGACAGGCATAAAGAGGATTTTTCTCCAAACTCTGAGAGGCCACTTGGCCAAGGAAGAACTTAAAACAAGCCAGGATTCAAAGTTCCTGTACCTCTCCTGCATTGGCAGTCGAAAAGATGGAGTGATGATTGATGACATAAATATTTCTCTTAATCTGACATCAGGAACAGACTTGTCAGCCCTGGAAGAGTAAATCAGAGACAAAAATTTAGAGTGAGTGTTAAAAGAATCCTAAATACATCTATTATCTGAATCCAGATAATGGTAGTTATAAATAAAAAATACAACACCCCCCAAAAGTCCTATAAGGGGGAAAAAAGATCCACCAGGTGATCAAAGAGTGGAGTAGGGACTCATCTGTTTCCAGTCTTGGGAGTTATCAGGCAGAAGTCACTCTATTAAAGAAATAGGCCACCTAGCACTTATTTTTTGGCCACTGGCTAGCACTGGGAGGGCATGCAGAATGACGGGTTTCCCCAGGACGGCAAAGGGGGAACTCCGTTGGATGCGCTTTGTTTTCGTGCTATGTTACTCTTCCCGCTTTAGCCTCAAGGGTTTTGAGGAGTGGCATGCCCTTGGGGTGCCTTGGACCAGTTTTGCAGGGTCGGATCCTTTGGTTAAAAGACCCATTGTGTTTCTCTGAGCGCGAGTTCACCACAGCAAGGAGAGCCCTGCAGGGATTCAGGGCTGGGTGCAATACCTCTAAGTTCAGAGGTGGCTCCCAGCCCAGGAGGGAGCTGATGCTACCCTGTTTCCAACCTGGGGAGCTCCTTGCTCTGCCTCTGCCCTTCTCTTCTGGGAGACTTGTAAGTGCTTTTCATTTTTTTTAATGTGAAGTTTAAAGCTTCCACAGGACTGTTGTGTTCTCTAGGTGGAGATGATGTGGTCGCAGTTGTGATTTGTAGGTGGTGTTTTGCACTTGGTGACGTTCAGCTCTTTGAGTAGATGCCTGAGGTCCCAGTGATTTGGACTAAATGGCTTCCTCCAACTTGCACAGCTGGTGCTGGTTTGCTGCTGAAGTTCCCACAGCTGCGGGAAAGGGGCTGCCAAAGGCATCTTTCCATAGGCTTTAACAGTCTTCTGACGGGGCTGCGGTAAGTGTGGTTCTGCATCTTTGGGGTGGGATGAGGGGAGCTTTTTTAATACCCTTTTTGAGTAGAAAAGAGTGATCTTGGTGATTAATGTGTTTATAAGTAAGTGATACCCCTAAATACAAGCAAACAAGAAAAAAAGTGGTCATAGCAAAATTAGTGCTAGAAGAGTTGGGTTTGGTTTGGAAGAGAACTGGTTTGAGTTGGTATAATTTGCTCTGCGTTTCTCAGAGTGACTTTGTGCATTGCTTGTGCCTGGAGCTAGCTGAGATGGGATTGCTCGCTCCCCCTCCCCGGTTACTGGTCTCTGCCTCTGCTTGGTCGTGATGCCCCAGAGCAGGAAGAAGCTGTTGTTTCTTGCTTTCTATGCTCTCCTTAATTTTTTTTTTTCTCTCCTGTTGCTGTGCATCCTGACAGTGTGTGCAGCAGAGAAGGGGCAGGAGTATAGGAGATCTGTCTGTGTCAGCTGCTCCTGTTTGGCTAAATCTTCTCTTTATATCTTTGTGTGGGGTTTTTTGTTAGAAATGGGACCAATGATATTTTCCTCCCTTAATGGTATTTCCAAATGTCTGGGATCCAGAAATAAAAACTGCTATATAGGTTCAGCTGCCATAGCTCATCTGTCGAAACTGCAAATCCAGATGAAATGATGTTTTAGAACGAATGCATTGTGGCTAGAAAGGATTGTAATCTGTCTTTGGAAGAGCAGTTGGGCTTCCAGCCTTTGGGGTTGCAGAGCTGGGGAACACAGGGAACACCTGGGGGAAACAGGTTGGTTGTAGAAGGGCCAGTGAGTGCCCTCTGGTCCAGCGGCCCATGGTGTGAAGCACTTCTTAACTGAAGAGTAATGCTGCAGCCCCTGGCTCAGAGCAGCAGGTGAGTGCATTTTGACGAAGACTCAGTATTTTTATTTCTAATACTTTTATTACTATTGTTTACAGAAAAAGCAGATCAATAACTAGTATGGTCTGGGATTAAGTTCATGAATTCAGAGGTGTTGCTTCAATTTACATTGAGACTCTGAGCAACAATGTGTTTACTGGAGTACAGCAATTAATGATACATACTTTTTGCTGGTTTTGCTCGGTTTCCCATGAATAGCCTGCAATTTTCTCAAATATGTGGTGTGGAAAATCTATGCAATAATATATGCAAATAATCTTTGGTTCTAAGCAAATATTCGATGCTTGAAATTTGTGTGGTTGTGACTGGGCACGCAGATCTCAGGACTGTTTTCTCTTCTAGAACTGGGTGTTGCTGTTGCATTCACTAAGAACATACCATAACTTCTGGATAGCCGCTTAAAACATCTTATTTCTTTTTAAATTGGATTTTTTTTTACTAATGTACTTGTGAAAATAGAAATATGAACTGAGCAGAAAAAGGAGACAAAAATCACACTTTAAACATTTTTTTGTTGTATATTGCTAGTATTTAAAACTGTAGCTTTCAAAATCTTTATGCAACAGAATGCATTGCTCAGTGGTGGGATTTTGTGTTACACAGACTGATTAGAGATGAACTGTTTTGGTTTGTTTTTAAACTTTTTTTAAAAATGAAATCTGTACTTTCTTTTATAAACATTTTTCCTGACAGAGAGAAATAGTCTAGTGACTTGGACATAAAGCTAGGAGCCAAAAAACTGAGGAGCCAGTTCCAGTTGATAGACTGGCTTGAACTTGTCAACAGGTCTTAAAAAAGAAAAGTTTTTAGATGTGCAACTGCAGTACAACTTGCAGTAAGGCAAGATTTGATTTCCAGAGTTGCTGATACAAATAATTTTTACTGATTTCTAGAGTTTCAAGGAAAATGGCATTGTTACAGTCAGCTTTTTAAACAGTAAAATTGTGGGTTTTGTTTTGTGTTTGGTTTTTTTTTTTTTTTTTTTAAACACCACTAATTCCTCTAATTAATAGTGTCAAGCGTGTGAGATTTCTCATAAACCTCAAAAAACTTATTGAATGTAATGGCAAGACTTGCATTGTCTTTAATGAAATTTGGGCAGACCCTAAACTGAGAGGGTTTTTTTCTCTCTCTCTTCCCCCTGCCCCCCCTCCTTTCCTTGAGGGGGAAAAAGTTTTGGTTTTTTTGAGGAAACTGGGGAATTCTAGCATTCCCGGGCATGAGAGGAGAATACTGATTAGAATCAGGCAGAGAGCAAGCAGGTGCTGAGCATGTTCATTGCTTAACCCCCTGCCCTGCTCCTGCATCCCCACCCTGACCCACGCACAGACCCTGCAAATAGCAGCAAGTTGCCAGATGTTGGAGATGTTTTCAGGGAGAGCGATTATTCACCAGGTCTCGTCTAAAACCAGGGAGTTCCTACAATGGTGGTATTTCATGTTTAAAGCTGGGCTGGATAAGCCACTGGAGACTATGTTGGGGAAAAATACTGTATTTCTGAGGACGAGAACTGGCTGTTCTGTTGCTAGCTGCTGTGTGGCTGTGGTATCCGTTTGCAAAAAGTAATACAAAAAACTAACAAGCAGAGTAGATTGCCTGAGGGGCAAAAGCTGTCTGTTTTTTTTTTAATGAACAAAAAAGATTTTATGGCTTAGAAATAGTACACCCTAAAGAGAGGTGTGTTTAAAAGTTAGACTCGAAAGCTTTTGTCTGGAGAATAATACGCTTGGTGTAAAGAGTGGCACAATGGAAGTCTTTTTTTCTAGTTATGTATGGGCGAGCATCAGTCAGCCAAGGAAGAACTTCAAAGGCCAAAGTAAAAACTTGCTAGGCTCTTTCTTTACTGACAGGTTTTTCCTGAGGTAAGATGGGGAGAGCTGTTTATGCTGGGAACTGGCGCTCTCCTCCTGTAGCAGAGGCTGCAATAGATCATGTGCAAACCGAGGTACCCAGCCTGAACTCTCTCTGTCTCCAGTTGATGTGCCTGTTCGGAAACTACTAAACTACCCCATCTCACGAGTCTTTCATTGCTTATTCATAAAGAGGTCTCAGAAGTTCCACTTCTGCCTTGCTGGGAAGGCACCATGCCAGTCGGAAGGGGAAGTTGTTTTCTAAACGTGTTCCTAGGGAAGATGATCTATTTCTCTGTCTCCAGAAAATACTCATTATTCATACACTGTAAATTGCCTTTAAGGTGGGAAAATAGCCCCAATGTGTTTTAATATAAGTAGTCCCAGGATATAACTGCTGTGCATTAAATCAGCCACTGAACTTCATGTCTGTCATGTAAATAACATCCAGAGAAAGGTCTTCAACATGACCTTACATCATCATTTCGTTTTGTGACTTTTGAAAGCTTTTTTTTTACCTGGGAATTTATTTACAGGATGTTAAAAGCAGCAGTCATTTACCTAGGTTAAAAATGGATTTAAGCAGCAATTTAGTGTTACCTGCAAGGCTGTGTTCTGGAGGCATGCAAAAAAAATGTACCGCTACTTTAGCGGACTGTGCCTGTCACATCAATCTTTGTTAAAGGCAGAGGCACAACAGAGAAACCAGAGGATGTCTAACGGAGAAAGCAGCTCTTCTGTGTTCCCAAGACCGCAAAGCAGAGTGGTCCATACCACAAGCCTAAAATACAGGTGAACTATGCTGACTCTCCTGCTGATGCGTGCAAGGCTATTCACTTTCTGGAGGGTGGGGTAGGGAAAGACAGTCACCTTTTGGTACAAAAGAAATATTGCAGCATCTTAGCTCTAATACTCAAGAAATGCTTGTACAGGCAAGAGAGCAACCCTTCTGCCAGCCCACATTCACGRGGTGGTACGTGAGCATCAGTGAGTGTGGCTTGTGCCACTGCGGAGCTGGTCATCACGCAAAGCTGTGGGAAGAGAGTGCTGGGTCACCTTTCTCATGAAGCATGTAGCAATTTATCTGGGCATCAGAGAAGGCTTAGGTATGCTGTTCTCATAAAGTGTGTTCGGTGCTAGCCTGTATTTGGGCTTTAGCACTGTGAGAGGAGGCCGGTGGTGGCTAGTGGGTGTGCTTGCTCTGTGTTCCAATCCTGATCATCTAGCTGTGCCAGATTTACAATTTGAGTCCCTTTCCATGACAGCCCTCATTCATTTAGCTACGCATTTGGTGGGGAAGAGGAACCAGTAATAATGTAGTTATGAATGAGCTGGCAATAACGTGTTTCAGTAACTCTGTTGCATATTGTGTTTGAGTTGGTGGCTTCAAGAATGGAAAACAAGACTTTGGGGTGACCTGGAAGATCTCTGTTTGCATGCTCTGTCTTTTGGCTTGAGCCCGTCATACATGCTCAGGCATCCTTGGCTTCAGTCAAGCCGCTTGAAGGAAATGGGGTTTCTGTGAGGTTTAGGTTGAAAATAAATTATTTGCCCACAACAGTAGCAGTTGCGGTGATACTTGCTAGTATCATGCATTACATGATTTATCTAGACAGAGTCTTTGCACTGCTTTGAAGCCATCAGTGGAAGGTAACTGAGAAAAGCTGGCTTAGTGTTGATTGGCTTAAATTTGCTATACAAGGGTTCACATACCTATTGAAGAAAACTTCTAAGGAAAATTTCTGTAAGTGGAAAAAAGATGAGTGACCACTGCATTGATGATTTCTGGTGAGTACAGCTTCATTGCTGAGAGTTTCAGTTAGCAAAGCAAAGGGGTGTTTGTATTCATCAGGGAGCACGGAACAAAGACGCATGCAATTGTGGAGAACAGTCATCTGAACGGGTGCTATTTTATAATAAATTTCAAATGTGCAATACCGCAACCTATTCATGGTTTTCTTTTGGCATAACACAATGCCATCTAACTCTCTGAAAATCAAGTCTGTGAACAATCGGTTAATTTTATCTTCCATTTTGGGAAAAGGGTGAAAGAATAAATAGGAATTAGAGCTCAAAATGGGACAGCAGGCTTGGATTTGGTAGAGCGTTGTCGTGGGATTTTAGTTTTTCAAAAGTAAAGGAAAGAGGAGCATTTTGGATTCTGGTTCTGTTGTGGGCTGACAGCCTTAGATCATTAGTGGGAATTGGATAATAGTCCTTGTTTTGCATCAGCTGTACAGAGCCTAAAACATATTTGGGAAATGAGAGAATTTGGTTCCCACTTGCATGGAACATTTTTAGACTCTTGCAATTTGAATATAACATTTTTGACTATGATCATGTCTCTGTATTCTCATCTCCAAAGTACTTATTTATTTTTATAAAATAATAAATAAAATGTCCTTTGACTTCCCTAGTGGCAAAGTACTAAATAAATTCAGGGTATTATTTTTACCCTATTCCTTCTCCTAATTTAAACCACTGGCAATTTGCCAGAGATTGAGATAGGAGAAAGTTGAGGACCAGGAGGGATTCTTATTTTGCTGCCACTTTTCATCAGATGTTCATCACTCATGGAGAAAGTGCCACAGGCACTTGCAGAATGAGTCTTTACACGTATCAAAATAGAATAAAAACCTGAAAATTTGTCTGACAAGCTTCTGTTACACAAATATTTCGGATGTATTTGGGCATTTATCTGTCTCTGTCCTTGATTGCATGGGGAAGAGAGCTGTGTAGAACTCAGCATCAGATTCAGTACACTTAGGTTTACTCACCATCATCTCCTTTTTCCTGTATGTTTCTGTAGTTACTGTGTATCACTGATTCAAATTATAGTAAGAGAACAATTTTTAATCTCCTTTTATGTTTTGATAGGTTACAAAAAGGAAACCAGCATAATTTGAGATACTGACTTAATCTAATTACTCTTGTGAAACAAGAAATAATGGACTGAGGCATTGCAAATTTGTACCTCCACGTAGATGTTCCAATAAACTGGCAGGAATTAGTGCTGTAATACAGAATATGTTTTAAGACCTGATTCTGGTCCTGGCATCAAATTTGATGCCTGCTGGCATGAAATCAGAGTGGTTCCTTTGTTGAAGTCCCTTGATTTCCAGCAGCGTAACAGAGATCTGAATCTGGCTTTATGGATAATTCCGTACAGTTTGAACAAGTGAGGACTTTTTCCTGAGCAAGGGCATGTAGGATGTACTGCCAGGTATAAGATTATCTGTGTTGTAAGGTTTAGTTATTTTTCTAATTTTCCTTTGGGGATATTAGTTTATGTTTATAGAGGATCTTTATTCTATTTAATTATATAAAACAAGTTATGGAATGAATAATACCATGCTTTTGGGTGAATCTGAAAGATTTCTGGTCACTTTTAATACAGCTTCTGTAATAAGGTGGTAAAGCACGCTTTAGTCTGATGTATGTGTTTATCTGATATTAGTCCCCTGAATGTATTGTTAGGAAATCTTACATATCTTAAGGAATGATGCTCTGTAACTTCTGCTTGTTGGGTGTGTGTCATATTTCGCATGCACAAGCATACAGGTGTACACAGCAGATATATGTATACTGTGGAGTTGTTGGGGCAGTATTGGGGCAGAGCCGAGTCTGACCAGGCACGTTGCTTGTGCAGCCAGAAGAAAATCATGTACTTGTTACAATAGATGCGTTTGTAACTATTTAAGCAAAGCTGTACCTGCTTTTATTAGTAAAAGGATGCAAACGGAGGATTTTATGCGTATTTTAAGAAAAGTTTCTTTTGCTGCTAGGAGGGCTTGCTGTCAGCACCCATTAAAGTCTCCAAATTTAAAAAAAAAAAAACCAACCCCCAACAAAACAAACAAAAAACCCCAAAACAACAAGCAACCCACCCCAAACCTGAAGTTTCAAACAAAGCCCAATCCTATGCATATGCCCTGTGTGATGGATAATTTAGTAAACTAGGTTATATCCTCTAAGACACTTTTCTGGCACCACTCCATGTGAGCGCTGTTAATGTCCTTTGAAATACTTTGTGCTATTGTCTTTCTAAATGCTATTTGGAGATTGTGCTGATCAGGAGATCTCAGAACTGTTTTCTGCTGGGAAGATACAAGTCCATTCAGCATGAAACTATCAAATCATGGCAATTACAGCAACATTTGGTTCTGAAGAAAACAAAAGGAAGGAAGAATTCAGGCTACATAAAATCACTCATTTCAACATTTTACAGAACAAAATATTTTTATTTGTTAATTTTTAAATCTTGTTTCTAATTTTTAAACTCTTACCCTTAGAAAATGAAGATTAAAGGACGGATAATGTTTTTGTTGTTGTTGCTTTTGAGGCAAAGTGAATGTATTAAAAAAGAATTTTCCCCTACAGTTTTCTGCTATTGAGGCATATTCAGATTTCTGTTCTTAAACAGAAGGAAGACAAATGCAGAGATACCCAACTTCTCTGGGGACCAGAATTTCTCACTCCAAAAAGCGTCCTTTAGAGGACTGTGAAGAAAATGTCAGAAGTAATATTTTCACTTTTCTTTTTTTCAGACTCTGGTTTATACAGACTAGTTAGTCCATGGGATGTGGAGAAGTTGGCAGTCTCTTGTGGGAAGAAGTAAAGAAGCAATTTTTGTGGCGGTTCTTTCTTGCACTGTTTCTGTGCACAGCAGCATACAGCAATAGCAAGCACCAAAACCGGTAGGAAGGACTTGCAGTATTAGCTCTGACTTCACTGGCTGGGTCAGTCCCTAAAAGTAAAAGAAGTCGTTACAGCAAACAGTAAAAGTACTCATTTTTACTAGAGCAACACATTTTCCGCTCCCGTGAAGTGTTAGTAATGAGTGAATTTAGTCTGTCACTTAGCTTAAAAAGGCAAGTGATTTTTGTGGTATCTTTAAAGCTTTTCAGTTTGTTTTGCAGACTTTCTGTTAATCTAAAATCATAGGAGCTGTTCAGGAAATGACAGACAACATAACAGCAGAGCAGTTAATTATAACTGAGCAGTGATTTGAAATAAAGACACGAATATTAATTCTTTTGGAGCTGCTTGACGTACAAGCTGAGTTTGATCAGGGGCTGCTTCTTTCTCTCCTTCTAGCATTCCTTGATTTTTTCATTCTTTTGTCCACTTGACACACAGCTTCTCTAAAGTGGCTTTGCAGAAACTGTTGGCACGGTCCCTGCACAGTCATTCCATGGAGTAAACTGCTCCCCCAATGTATAGCCAGACTTGTAATTAAAAATTTTGTCTACACTGTTTCAAACAGATGAAGAAATAGCTGTTGATATAAAGGTATGGGTGCAAAGATGGTCTTCGGTGCTGACAGCGCTGAGCACCTCTGTTGCTGTTGGATGTTGGGGATAAAGAGGTTGGTGGGGAGAAGAATGACACGGTTTTTGCTTTAGGAAGATTTCCGGGGCTGCCAAAAGTTTTCGGTGAGGTTATATTCAGTGTCATTGAAACTTAAATAAAGGTCGAGAAAACGGTTTTGTTTATTAACTCAAGTTATGGGTGCTGTCAGTCTTCCGTAGGGGGAAAAGAAAGGAAAGAAAGGTGTAACTTTAAGCACACACTGATTTGTTCTTATTACATAACAAAAGTCTATTTCTTTATCATGTTATCATTCAGTTAATAAAAATTAGCTACAATAACAGCATCAACTTAGAAACCCCTCAAAGTCCAGGGGATTTTCTTTCACAATGAACATGAATACTGTTCAGAAATACAAACAGTCAAAGGATAACTTTAGGTCTGAAAGAGAAACCTGGCAAGGGTAATTGAATAAGCCTGGATCTCCTGAATATGTCATGGTGAGTGCAGTCAACATGTCATAATTAGGTTTATTGAGGGCCATTCCAACAATCTGCTTCTATTCTTCCTGCCTTATTGTCCACAGCTAGGCAAATAGCCAGGGGACAAAAGGAATCAAGTGCTGACAAAACATGAAAGAGGAAAAAGATTTAGCTGCTTTTATCAAAGAAACTGAGAAGGACTTTGTGTAAATAAAGTAAGTAACTGGCCATCCTGCATTTAGGCAATGCCGTTTTCATTAGAATTAATTCTTGACATATTGGAAGGGTTCCAAGGGAAGGATTTCTACTTCTGACAAGTTTAATTTGTAAATTAAAAACAGTTGGTTAAACATGAGCCGCCATCAACAAAACTTAACTAAAGCCATACATGGTCAAGTCCTAAGCAGGTGAAAAAGAGAATTACTTTGAAAACAAAGTATTCCCCAAAATTATGCAAATTCTTATTACTTCATAACAAATGTTTTCTATTGAGACCTTCATCAGGATAGCTGTTTGGAAATTTTCTTTGGATCCTGTTTATTTTCCTCTTTAAATCCCGTTAGCTCGCAGAGCAGTCACTGCTTGTTCTTTACGGTGGATCAGAAAAAGTGGCCTCAAGGTTTTGGGATCTACTGGGGACTAAGGGGGAGGGAGAAAGTGGGGCTTATGTAAAATGCCTGTGCTTTGGGGGGCTCTGTGGTAGTAAGTGCAGAACAGAATTCAGGCGAGTCCCTCCTGCCTCTCCTCTAACTCTTGAAATGATGGTGATGTTTCGTTTGATCAGTGACAAACAAAATATTTTCTGCAATTCAGAATCGGTGGTTTGATCAAGACCAAATAAACGCTGCCGTCCTTGGCTGGGAGCTGCTTGTGGAGCAGCCTGCTTCTACTGAAGTCAACGTGAGCTTCTTGCTGGCTTAATGGGAGTAGAATTGGGCCCTCTGGGCTGAGCGTGTAGGGTAGATTACATCATAGCATGTGCTTTGGGGTCACAGCAATGGTCTTTTGAGATTAAAGAATTAACATATGGTCACATTTTCATTCTCTTGTGTGGCTTCTAATTTTCCTTGAAGATGGTTGTATTGTATGTGTGAAAAACTAGAAGCCCCTATTCTGTAACTGTCTGAAGTGTTTGTTTTTTGATAAGTTTGTCACTGAACATTTCCAGACCAAAAACCCTCAAACCCTTTTGTTAATTTGGACTTAAGGTTAAGCAGATGTACCATGAAACTGGTAGGGGAAAAAAAGAGGCTTTTTTTTTGTTTGTTTTTAAAAACACACATAAATCTTCCTCTTGACAACTTTGGAATATCTGGAAATTAAATAGGAAGGCTGAACTTTATAAAATAAAAATTCAATACAGAAAATTTTGGAAAATGTGTCTAAAGTCTTTTGGTACTTCCAGGGACTCTGTTCTGGTTAGGGCTAGAGGCCTTGGGAGAGCGTCTGTCCTGCTGCAGAGCAGCTTGAATGCTGATAGCACAGTTAAGCTGACCTAGGTGCTTTCCCATAGATTTCAGTTTTGTTAGAAATTCAGCCTTGACTTTGAATTTTTGTGTTTTCCAAGATCTGATTTGCTTTTCAGCTTCAATGTTCTTTTAAGGTTTTTCTAAGAAGTCAGATGCTGATTTGTCTGTTCAACTTAACTCCAGTTTCATTGAACTTCTGTCCCAGAAACTTCCTAGACTCTTAAAGAAGACCTAAAGATTTTGATAAAATGTCCCAGCAGCAGATAGGGGTTGGGTGGGAGATGAATGAGGACATTCYGACCTGCATTAAGCTCTGCGTAGACGCTGTGAACGGTGCTCTCGTGGACGTGATGTCCCTGTGAACTTTTAGTTGGCCGAACAGCGATACTATTTGTATTGGGAACTTTGCATTAAGTCGAGTATGATATAGGGAATGTGTTGATACAGGTTTAACATCAGGGTTTCAATTAGTTACTGATATGGCCAGGAGATCACTCTGGGTAGTAAAGAGCAGGTTGTATCATGTTTGGGACTCTCTCTTCCTGCACGTAATACCTAGATGGTAGGGGAATGCTGTTCTTCCAAGTTTTAGTTGGGTACTTTCACTCAATTTCCTGAATATATGATTAGGTGGTGACTATTAAGCATTAAAGTATTTTGATTAATTTTTTTCATTATATGCATTTTATTTCTCCTTGTTTTGTTTAGTAACAATAATAATTACATAAAACCAGTCAGTATTGAATTACTTTGTATAGCATTTACTACTGAAGTTGCAGATAATAGAAAAAGCTGGATAATCAGAGTTTGAAGCCTGGTGGTTAAGCTATTTAGGTGACAACCAAAACCAGAAATAATATTGAAAAGATGACAAAAAGTAGAGAACAGTTGAATCCAGTTATCACAAAATGGTCTTGTGTTATTTGTCACAAAACGTCTAGGAAAATGTTGTCCAGGCGCACGTGTCCCAGGCAGTACTGGATGGACTACTTACAGGGGAGTAGTGATGGTTACGTTCATGCCCCCGTAGGTGTGAAGTGGCTCCTATCTATGAATGGCGCTGTTTGGCTTTATATCAGTAAAGAATTTATGTAATACAAAACACTAAGAAATCCATTTGCTTATGTTTTAAATTTTATGGTGGTTCTTGATAATTCAATAATGATAATCACAACAATAAAGAGTTCCTATGGTTCACGAAATGCAGTGATTTAACTATTTTTATGGTAGTGAGTATGTAAGATGGCTTGACTAATATTTTTCTGTTTTGCCCATCAATTAGGCTATTCTAGAACAGTTACTACTGTAACACAAAATACGTTTTAGGTACTGATTGAAGCTGGAGTGACAGAACAGACAAAATAAGGAGTTAATTTAACAGGGAAATCCATTTTTTCCTGTTTTAAGGTTTTGGGGGTTTTTAATGCATAAGGGTAAGGCAATGTTACCTAAATATAGAAGACAGAAATCATCTAAGCTATTTGTTTCATTTTATTAGGTTGATTCTTAGCATGTTCCAAATGGGATGTCTAGCTATCCTTGTTGGAGATTTGTGCTGTAACTCCGGATCTAGCTTTGCATATGCCATTTATACAATATAGTCAGGGATTAAAACTGTGACACTTTGCTGTATTTCTAGACTGCGTACTAATGAATAAGAGCAATTTATACCGAAGAAGATCTATACAAACTGCAAACACCATGGTACTGCTAGTCAAGAGAGGATAGTCCACATGTTCTGTGATTATTCCAATAATGTAACAATTGTGGCAACTAGCATGTGGGTAGATGTATCTGACTTGCATTAGTTTTGACCTGATGTGGGTCAAAACGTAGGGTCTCAGCTCCTGTAATGATAATGTAATGTCTATCTCGTGGCTGTGAATGGTCGTGAGATCCTTCCTGATGGTGAAGTTGGGGCTGTGCCAGCTTCGGGGCCCTAACGTCTGCCTCTGAGCCTCATCTATTTCTTGTGAAGCTAACAAACCTGGTGGCGCCTGGCTTGACCTGCCCCCTGTTTTTCTGTGAGGTTGTGGCATGGAGGAGGCTGCTTTGGTGCGTGGTTTGGTGCTGTGAGCTGGCCAAGCAGCCAGTCCCTCCGCCTTGAAGCAAGCCCTGAAGTATGGCTTTGCCATGTCAAGCCCTGAGCTTGTGCCATGTGTTGATCTGCTGCTTGACTCGCGGTCCCTGCAGCCTCGCTCTTAAGCGCACTGCATGTGCGCACGTGGAAAATGTTCTCATTACACGAGTGGAGGTGGCGTATAAGTCACTATTTCTAATGTAGTGTGATGCAGTTTTACTTCTGACACTCTACCGAGGCTGGTGTTACAGAGAAGTTGGCTGCGCTGTGGTTTCTAGAAGAGGAATTCAAATGGGGCAGTATGTCTTTCATTACCAGCTAACAGTATAATCTAGCCTAATGTACAGAACTGTCTGTGAACATTTGAAAGAGACTGAAATTAATCATCTGAAATATGGAAAATAAATTTGCTAATATTTTTGGAAAAATGTGGTAGAAAATTTAACACTTCCGAAACAGAAGAGCATTAGGTGTTAGAAGAATGGTACAACCTTGGTGGTGTTTGACATTTACTGAAATAAATCTCAGAGTTAATCCAGAGTTTCTAGGGTCTTGACTAGTGTTAAAGTAGGATCACAAATCAGGCTAACTCAAAAAACCACCAAAATTAAATTTTCAGTAGTACCGTTAACTTAAGGCAGTACAATTGAGCAGTTTCCTAGCAGGCTGCTTGACATACAGTTTTATATTCTGAAAAAGATGCAATTTAGCTGTGCTAGTGTTGGCACCAAAACTTCCAAGCCACTTCTGTCTCTCTTCTGCAGCTGACACCTTTCCACTCTTCTCTTGCACATTTTTCATTACTATGCTTCTTCCCTCCGCTTCACAAACGCGAGATGCTTTTTCCAGTGTTTGTCAGTACCAAGTTTCCAGCTGGATGTTTAAGGTCAAAATTCTTCATGTTCTGGTAAGTAATAAAGATTCAGAGCCGGGAACAGGGTGATGGGTGCTCTTGCTGAGCAAAGCAGGAGTTAGGGTAGTGGCAGAAGGGTAAAAAAAAAAAAAAAAAGAAAAATCACAGGAAGCATCAGTAAGGGAAAGTCTTGTGACAGGTTGCACACAGGGTTAGGCTTAAGTGTATGCAATATTAATGAGAAATCCTTTTTGAAGAAACGGGGCTAAAAATGTGGTCTGTGTTCCTCTGGGCTGTTTGTACCCCTACAACCTTCTTAGTTATGGGAGATACCAGCACAATTCCCGATGTGAATGCACTTATAAGGCACTTTTACACTGTTATGAGTATAGCTAATCCTCTTTCATGGGGGGATAACTCTACTGCAATAAAACAACCTTGTATTTGTTAAGTAAGTTATTATTTCTGTGCAAAAAGAAGCCTGAGTCTATAAATAATAAGTCAGAATTTATGAAGAGGACACCTGTGAACTTCTTGTTTCTGTATACTTGCATTGTGCCTGTAATTGCATTACAATATACGTTAAGCTTCTCATTTTAATTTTATATTTTTGGTATTTTAAAGAGAAAATAGAAGACTCCATAGGTAGCATTAAGAAGCTGAGTAAGTTTTCTTAGTGCAGCCTCATAGGTTTCAAGTAAGCAATACCAGCCAGTCAACCAAACAAAATCCCCAAGTACTGAAGTTTAAAACAAAATATCGGAGACCTTTAGGCAATTAAGAAAGCTGAACACTCACACATTTTAACACAGTACTGAATGCATTAGTAAAATGTAAATCAATGAATAATTTAAGTATAGAGCTTGTTATTACACAGTCACTAAAATGCAAACCACTGAACATGGTCTGCCTCAGAAAAAAATAAGCAAAGTTAACTTGCTGATTCCTTTTCTTTATTCCTTATTGCAAAGGCAGATTTTTTTTTTTTTTTTTTTTTAATACCTCTGGAAACAACTGTATTAAAACAATTTGTGTCTTTGGGCTAGGACTAAGGGTGAAAGTTTAACCCCCAAAATGTTTTTTTGTGGAAGGTAAGGGAAACAAGGGGGCTGGAGCAGAGGCTGAGCTGCAGCTCTGCAAAGCTGAACCCCAGCATTTTGCAAAGGGTTAGTGGCCTTACTAACACAATAGGATGTTTGTTGTTTTTTAACACATTCAGCCATATTAACTTATTTTCTGTTGTCGGGATGTTTGTGTTGATTTTTATTTGTTTACTCTTGTTTGTTTGAACTAATCACCACTTAAGTAAAAGTCTCTTTGCCTTGCCCTGCCTCCTCTTCATGAAGCATTTAGCCATGGTGACCAGTCAGGCATAAAAACGTGCTTATCTGCAAATGAATGGCAGCTCTTTGCTTCATTAAAGCCTCTTTCTCTTTTGGCACTCGCATTGTGACCCTTTGATATTAATTCAAAGGGCAATTAAAGAATGCGGCCCATCTTTGAAGTAAAGCATTCAGGGCAAGGAATGGGATGAACCTGGGACTCTGATGGACTGTGCGTATTCAACAGGCCTTTTCAAGGCAGTTTGAAGTGACTCAAAGAAAATGGGCAGGAGAAGGTCAAAGAGAAAAAAGGGGCTAAAGAAACAGTCTGTATTTGTTCGAAGTATTAGCCAAGCAAACTGCAAATAGCAACAAAATGAAACAGTTAATAGAGCAGCCAGACAGAGGCATGTCAATCACTTAACTTGAACAGCATTGGACTAACCAAGGCTTCAGTCCACTGTGTTATCTAATTATCTTGGGAAAGCCAGTAGCTGGAAGTAATAGTATTGTATTTCTTTCTGCTTACTGCTCAGAAAAGGTGATAAATACTCACTGCTTCATAATTATTCAACATATATACATAAAGAGTGGTGGGTTGGTGGATTGTAGGCAAGCTGCTAGTAGAAAACCAACAAAAAACCCTTCGCGATTAACCTGAGACGCAGAATGTGAGCATTAGCATGTTTAAAAATCGTGTAAGGGTTTGCATATGGAGCAAGCTAAGGCACGCATGGTTTCCTCTGGAACAAACCTTAAAGACAAACACATTTACAAACCTAGGAGAGTCGTTTTCGCTCTCTTTCCTCCAAATATAGTTTTAAACCACATATAATGTTAAGGGTCAGACTTTAAACCACAATAAACAATGAGATTAAGAGCCGAGGCTGCAACTCTCCTTACTTAACATATGCTGTTGTACCTAAGCGCTGTAGCACACATGGTATGAGATTCCTGCCTTATTTTGCCCTAACAGGGTAAATTAAGGACAAAGTTTCAGATTTGCCTCACAATTTTCTTTGTATTGTTGGTTAAATTATCCCCATGGGGCTTAATTTTCCACTGGCCTGAATTTACACATACAAAGCAAATACACGATTTTATTTGCACAAATGGATGTGCCCATAAACAGGCATATTTTAAGGTCCTGGCATAAGAAAAGATTCCTGAGTTTATCTTTATAGTTGCACTAAATTGTTGCCATTATTGAAACAAGGAGATAATAATGAATTTGTGATGTGAGAGAAGTGCTCTAGTCTTGATCCAGCTGATGCAGAGAATTGTGTAAAAACAGACACATGGACAGAAGTGTGTGGTGAGAACCATCCTGAAATACACGAAGTTTTACAACCTTACTTAACTATTTGTATTTTTTTTTTTTTTTTTTTTAAATACATAATGGATTTTAGTTGGAAAGAGTGGCTGTTGCTCTGTATGGGCAAAATCTGCCGAAAGGCTTTGCGTTGGTTTGAGCGTAATGCTGCGATCGCCTTTGTGTAAAAGTAACTTTAGTCTCCAGCGCGATCCTGTTTGGTAGAATCCCACTTGTGTTAATAAGCCCTAAACTGTATTACAAGATTGGGCGGTACTCTTGGATTTATTGGTATAACACGGTAAAGAATTTGTAGAAAAAAATGCTCTACACACATGAAATGGACAACATACAATATGACTTAACGCATGTTAAAAAAATACTCCATCAACAGCTGGTAGTGGTTTACTGTGGGGGAGAAGGAAGAAATAATTTTTTTGTCGCTGTTGTTGAGAAAACAAAAGCATTGGCACAGTCAAAAATCACTTTTGTTGAGATTTTTACATGCTAAATTTTAACCAGAGGGACTTATTTTTTTTCCTGGCTACATTGCACCCTCCTTTGAACTTCAGCCTAACAAATAGTCTGAAAGAGTATTCAGTGTGGTTGTGCTTCTATGAAGGGTTTTGCCATCATACAAGAAGAAATATCAACTTTTCTTTTATAGTGGCCACTGTATTTTTTTTTTTTTAAAGGAGAAAAAAAGAGGAGGAATTCCTGTATATGTCAGGCATAGCGTAGTTTCAAAGCTACATACTAATAGAAAAAATGGCACTATGTGAACACTTCACTGTCTAAGAATTCCAGCTGGAATAACTGTACAGAACCAATGACCTCTTTCTTATTTGGTGTGGGTCCCTCCTAGTGTCCATAGGGTTTTATCTATAGTCCATTGGCATTAAATCCATTAATTGATTTTGTTTGGTTTTAAGAGTTTGGACCAGCCTCCTTACAGGAGAACTTTATTAATATTAAAACTTGATGAGGGTAAGGCTTTTATAAGGATCTCTCTGAATATATCAAGACTATTTATCAGTATCGTTACATCAGCTGAAAATAGAGGATTTCTAGAAAGGGCATGAAGCCTTAGCTGGTGCAACCTGCCTTGCCCCATACCTCCAGCTGGACTAGGATGTATGGCAGTGGAAATCCTGTTTGGTGTAGTTCACTAGCTGGTCTGGTTTCATTGTCTGTCTCCTTTAATTTTCAGCTGTTTCCAAATATTATCTAAACTTCTTTCCTCTGCTGCAAATGGAAAGTGCTCTGTTCTAACTTCCCGGGAGTAGCTGTATTTGCCCGGAGCAAGGAAGGTTAGTGCATATCTCAGAGAGGTTGTTTGCTGTGGTGTTGGGTAGCATACCAGTTCAATAGGCTCTGCTGATTTAAAATTTGGAGCGTAGGACTGAAAAAGGAAGCATAGTCTTCATGTTGTGAATGCAGCAAGGAAAGGATGGCTGGATGGAGTCAGCTGAGCCGGGAAAAGAAAACGGGAAGCATTAGTGTAAAGTCCTGTGGTGTGCATTATCTATTATTTGAACATATGAAAAACAACTTGGTGTTTGAATAGCCTGTTCTGGGGAAACCTGGAGAGTTGGGATACCTGCCCCAGCACCCCAGTCTCAGTCCCATGAGCTTCAGGGAGCTTTGCTTCTTCCTTAGACTTTGGTTTCAAACAAAGCGAGCCTGGGTGGCAGAGCACATCAGCAGGATGGATGCTGCCTGCAAGGGCCTCGCTTGGAGCAGGTCTCTCTTTGCTGCAGTTGTCTCTACTTATGGTTTAGTCCTACAGAAATCTGTCTGATTGCCTGATCCAGGGGAGCAATCAGGCCCATAACCCTGGAAAGACTCATCCAAAACCCACATTGTCTGGGGTATGTTCTGTTCTGGAAGCAGGAAAGAGCATTTTGGGTCTTTTCAGGCATGCATAAGGATTAAAAAAACCCAACCCATGACTGCTGCTGTTTGTCTGGTAGGGTTTCCTAGATGCTGTGTGTGTGACTCAGGCCCTGGTGTCCACGGGGCGAGCGTGCCTCGAGGCTGGAAGCTGCCAGCTGCCCTGGGCTGGCCCCTGGCAGACAGCAGGGAAGGAAACGCTCCCACTTGTCAGCCTGGGGACCTGAGATGTGGGGGGAGTGCTTGGGATGCAAGCGCTTTGGATGCGCCCCTCAGGGCAGCAGTGGGATGCTTGGAAGCACAGAATTTCTCCTCTGGCTTTTCCACCACCCCAAGTCAGAGTCATGTTCACCCGCTGCAGCCAGAAGTGGAACCTGAGCGTGTTGTCTTCTGCACTGGCTTCTGCCTCTCCCTGTTGGTGCAACTGCCTGATGTGTCCCTGCCCTTAGATTTCTTCAGTGAATGTTGGTTGTTGGTGTGTGGATTTGTTTTTTTTTAAATGCAAAACTTAATTTTTAACTGCATTTTCTTGGAGATTTTGGGAAATATTTTTGCTTAGCAAGAAAACAGAGCAGCTTTAAGAATATAACATCATAATTGCTGAGGCTGTACTGCATTTTATGAACAAAAATAAAGGCTGGTTGCTTCATTTTGCTAAAACCCCTCATTTGCTGTGTCCCAGTGCTCCTTCTTGAGACTGGAGGCCTTTTATTTGATGGTGTTCCTTACCAGACGCTGATTGCTATAATGCTATGTGTGCGACGTACACTTGATACATCATCTAAGCGCTGGAAAGCGTTCGTTCTCTTTGTGCGATCTCTCAGTCCTGATGTAAAACAGGCAGAAGTGCAGCAATTCCTGCCATAATGTAACATGATTCCAGGAATTAGAAATTTCCATCTCGGAATGTACCAGGAAGAGGCAGCATGCCTCGGCTAGCGGGGAAGGGCTGGTGGCGGGTTCCTCGCCCTCTCCTTTAGTACACGGTATTTGTATATGGCTTTTAAAACAGAGGGTACAGAGTGTAGGAATAGATGTATATATATTTTTAAATGAAATAAAATGTATATACTTTTTTGTGTAGACACAGAAATTTCTCCTTTCAAGAAGTAAGTCTAAAAATGTCTAGCATTGGCTAGAAACTGGCACCGAGTGCCTCAGCTGAGGGGCTGGATCCTGCTGATGTGGGAATTGATGGAAGTTTTGCCACCGGCTTTCATGGCTGTGGGATGACATCTGAAGCGTGCTGTAAAGTTATCTGAAAAAAGGTGTGGAGTTGCAGAAATATACAGATAAATCTGAAAAGCAGTGCACAAAAGGAGGCTTTTTAGAATATATTCTTTTTCATGGGGCGCTTTTTTTGAAATGTGAAGGTACTTGAGTATTACCAAGAGTTTTACAAAGCTTGAAAACAAAGGCTTAAACTCTAAAGGAGTATCTTTAGGTATTTTTTGTAGTCTGGAAAAGCACTAAATGAAATAAGCGTCTGTTATACCCAAATTCAAATGAGAACAAGTTAAAAAGAGAGGAGAAATGCTTAATAAAACATGACCAAAATTAATTATTACTAGAAAATAAGTTTTTTCCACTTGCAAACAATTGACAAGGTTTAGGAATCAAGTCTGGGGTCAAAGGGTCTTGATGGCCAAGTCAAAGGGCACTCAGAGATGTATATTAATGCATGTCAGCTTCTAGATCCTAGAGTCAGGCAGTAGTTCATAAAAGAAACAAGGCATCTTAAGAAGAAGTGTTATTAGCAAACATCAGGTCAAAGTTTATCTTTGGGTCAGTGTGTACCGGAGGGTCACCCATTCACGTTCCTAACACAGGCGTTGTCCTTAAAGCTGCCTCGGTGCAAGGTGTTAAGGGAAAATAGAAATATGAAGTTTTAACTGGGGAAACTTGATAATTTATCAGAACACTTTGGAAGATTGAGATTTAAATTGAGGCATCCTTAGTGGAGAAAAGGAAAATGGGGATTGTATTTAAATTATTTTGGGTTATTTGTTTTGTTTTGTTGTTGTGTGTGGTGGTTTTTTTTTTGTTTGTTTTGTTTTTTTTTTCTTCTTTTTTCTTTTTTTTTTTCTTCAAATCAAAAGCTAAACCATACTTTTGTATGGACGTACAGGATTCTCAGCAATGTCTGTGCACTCCTTCCTGAGTCAGTAGAGCTGATGCTATAGGGGACAGACATGGCTTTCTTTTGAAAGAACCAGTATAGCCAATGTCAAACCCTTTGATGTGGAGGTATTGTAAATCTTTCCATGTGATTCTTCCTGGAAGCCATGCATTTCCTAAGAAGTGTGTTGACCAGTTCATCCCATTTACAACGCTACTTCTGCAGCTCTGCTTTCTCCTCTTCCCACCGCCTTGGGTGTGGGAACCCCGGCGTCCAGGGCAGCCGCGGCCGGGGGCGCTCCGCCACTCAGACCTGGAGGAATGCTCCCGCTGTGCCGGAGCACACAAAGGCTGCCTACTTGCTTTGACAAGCCCATGCTGCAGAAAATCCTTCCAACCTTTTGTGCTTCGTGGTGTTGACTTATTTTAGTTCCACGCTAAGATGCTCCCCATTGAAACAAGCAAAAAAAAAAAAGTGGAATACGGTTCTTTTAAATACTGTTATTCTGGTGCCTTTAGGAGGCACTTTGCCTGACTTTCTAAAGAGATTGGTTTGAACGGTGCAACTTTGGTTATGCTTTGGGGGGGAAGAGAAGAGCATAGTTGTAGGAATAACAAATATGACTGTTCACTAAAGCCGATTATGTTTGCATTGAATGGCGATTAAAATATAATGTGCAATGATAATTGGGTACTTCTGAGAACCAGTGTGACAAGAAGTGACAGAAAAGAGATCATCTGTTAGATTTTTACTTGTGTAGTGTGAATATTGTAGCCCTGAATTGTGCATTTAGTACATAACATTGTGCCCTGGAAAGTCCTAAACTCCAGAGACGTGAGTTAGCATAATGGAAAACCTTGGTGTGCTCATGAAAACAGTAATGTGTTTGCTGCTCTTCAGTGCAGTTATACCAGAATAGTTCCAGCCTCTTAATTARATCTTTTGGTAAACCTTTCTGAATTTTGTGTTGGTAAAGTGTATGAGAAGTCATAAGAAAAAAATCTTGAGCCGTAACAGACAAGCTTCAATTTTTTTTTAAACAAAACACATTTACTGTTGGGCCCTGGCAGTTGGACAAAACAGACTTTTCTTGGGAGCACGTCATATTTGCAAGGAGAAGTTTCCTGACTCCAGCTGGAACTCCTGATTGGAAGTAGGGGGAGAAAGTGCCTGTCCCCTCTGCCATGAGCAGGGCAGCTCCCTGCCTCAAGGAAGGAACATGTTTCCCTGGCCCCGAGGGAAAAGCTGTAACCAGACATCTTCAGGTCCTCTCTGAGTTCCTCCACTTCATCTGTGTAACTACCCTCTATTGGGCATTAGGATGCTTGCTTGGAGTGTGGCAGAACCAAGTTCAAATGCTTGGGGCTTATTTGGGGGGTGGTAGTGGAGGACTGCTTGGTTTTTGTTTGTTTGTTTTTAAGCACTGATTGGACCTTTTGAAGAGTGAGAATGGAGAAGGAGCTACTGGGGGGCAGGTGTGTGCCCATCTCTGGTCTCAGAGACTGTCCAGTGCACAGTTGTTCTCCACTCTAAAGCATCCTGAATGAGTGCCATGACCACACGCCTCTCCCTCCAGAGACAGATGATTCCCTCTCTCTTTCAATTTTTCATGAAAGACTTTAACAAGATTTTGGTTTTCTGCTAGCACAGAATGGGGGAAGTGAGGGGAGAAAGCTTGGAAGGAGAAATGCGAAACGGGGAGACGGGCAAATACTCCCTTCCTCACCAAGTTGCAACCATGGTCTGAAAGCATGAAATGACATGAATTAGAAACATACCCAAACGACAGAGCAGCCGAACCTTTGCTGGTATAATCTGTCATGGCTCCACTGAAGTTAGTTTGAAAGTCTGTCTGTTCCTAAATAGGTGCAAAGGCCTTCCAATGAATTGTGTGTTACCATAGGAAATCATATTAAAGGGAATGGCATTTTAGGAGTCTGCAAGTCGTCACTTTTAATGGTAGCTGCACTGAGTTTGATATAAACACTCAAAAGAGTTTGCAGGATTGACTTTAACTTTGTGAGAATATCTGTACTGCTAAACTGTGAGTTTAAGCCCTGTAAAATACTTTGCCTGGTCCTGACGGAACTCTGCTAATTAATGTGAGCTTGAGTGCTCACCCCACGTCATGGGAACAGACTCCTAAAACCATGCTGTACGTGGGTGCAAAATTCAGAAAGCCAAAAGTTTGTTCAGTGTGTTCGTGGACTCGAAGGCTGAGGAGGAGGGTGGGAATCTTGGTTCCTTCGGTGGCTCAGCAGGATCAAATTTACTTCTAATTCTTTCTCCCTAATTCTTGTTGCAAAAATTAACCAAATAAGCCCTTGGATTTATCAGAAAAGAATTAGGAGCTTATCTTGCTCCTAATGAAGCCGATAGCAACATTAGTTTACTGCAAGATGATGCCCACTAATGTAATAAACAATTCCTTTAAAAGAGGAAAACAACTGAATGCCAATTAAGACAAGCATCAGAATGACAATGTTCCATTTTTCCACTGTACAGAGAACGATTTATGGCCAAAGGATTACTTTTGAAATTGTTTTGAATTCTGCCCTTTAAATGAATCCTTCTTAGGAACTTGATTGCTAATTCACTTTAATTTAAAAAAGCCCCACTGTCTTCTTTGGATGTAGGCAGAGCCCTCAGGGGTCTATAAAACTGTCACTATGGCTGTTAATTTGGGTTTTCTTTTTTCCTTATGGCTTAAAGCTTAATTGTGAGAGCTGGGAAGATGCCATGGTTTTGGTTTGCAGGGACTCAGACAGTATCTTATGGGTTTCAGATCCCACCAGAAGTCATAGGGACCCTCCTGCTGCTGCTGCCATGTCAAGTTGGAAAAGCTGCAAAAATCTGGGGAGGAGTGGGGGTGTGCTGAAAGTGAGTCTCACCTGGTTTTCATGCTGGAATCGGAGATGGACAAGAACCAAGTGCCTTAGTCTAAATGTCCCTCAGCTTTGGGTGGGTCTGGATCCAGCTCAGGATCTGAACTTTTTGTGCCTCAGGCTTGTCTCTAATTGAAGCCATGCAAAACCACACATTTCACATGACTTTGATGCAAAACCATAAATAGGCCCATTTTTTATTCAAAACAAAGTCCAGGCTTGCTTAGAAAGATCACAGACCTTCTGCTGAACCTTGACGGTCCCAGGTGGTAATGAAAATTCGAGTCTCCAATGCAATAATGTTCCTGGAGGGAACGATGCTTGTTTTTGTCATTCTAGTTAAATGTGTGACTGCTCTGAGACAGGCAACGATGTCCCACTCGCTGCAAGTTGGTCAAAAGACGGTCTAGACTCTTCCTCACAGAGATCCTAATTATTCTTGTTTTAGATCCTGATCAAAAATCTCAGTGGCACTTATACTGGTTTTGTATCTTATAGAACAATATAGGAAGGATTCTGAGCCATGTGGGATTGAAAAAGCAAGACAAAGATGACCATGGAAGCTAGAACAAGGTTCTGTTTTGATTGAACCACTTTTGCAAACATTTTTTTCCTGAGCAGTCAAATCACAAAGAAAAATCTGCATATTTGAATTTTGCAAAACAATTCTGGATGTTTGAAGGAGACTTTCAAAGCAGTGCAGGGATTTTAGCAATACAAATTCTGCTACCTTAACAGAACAGCATGACTGTTATTAATTTTAATGGCAGAGGCAGGCTCTTCTTTGAAGATCGCAATCTGAGCATCCACTGTGAAGTTATCCACTGCACGTATTGGTTAATCCATTTATGTATGATGATATATGTTAGAATTAAATGAATGTTGACCAGAGCACAGCCTGGGTCAAAGTTTGTGTGGAAGGTATTACTTGGGAAATGCCCTTAGACCATGATTTGGAAAGTCTAACTAGAGTGTCTGAGTAAGGTAATTGTCACCAAAAACATCAGAAATATTTCAGGCCATCTGTTGCTCAGCCACTTGTTGTTATTTGTGTTGCTATGGTAAACAGGAGCCCTGCTCACGGACTGCTGCTGTGCTGGGAGCTGTACCAACACAGATCTTAAGATGTCCTTGTGAAAAGGACATAACGGTGTAAGCATATGACGGTGCACCAGATATCTTTAGACTTTAAAGCAGAGATGGAGGCTCTTGAGCTCTGTAGTGAGCAGTGGTCTCAGCCCGCTGATACCCGAACTGCAGCAGAGACGTTGGTAAGCTGTCGCAGCAATGAAGCCTCTTTGTTTATTCCTATCAAATTCAATGTCTGTAGTGACAACAAATGTTCTAGGCTTCTGCTGTGAGTCCAAAGGCACAGCATGATGTGCTACCAGGGACAGAGAAACATGGATTACTTGGCCAACAGTAGATGAAGGCAAAAAGTTCACAAACATGGCTTTCGCAGAGTACCTCTCTTGCATTTATTTCTGTGATTTGAGTTCCCCTTGGACAGCATTAAACCTGGGACCCTGGATCTCCTTACCCTGCTTCTCTAACAATAAAAAGGAAGCCACTTAGAAAAGCTGCAGAAAGCTTGTTTCGCAGTTGATCTCTTTTTTCCTTTGCAGACACAGGAGGCTGTCTGGGAGCATGCAGCTTTTATTCTTTTCTGTCTCTCTGCTATTGTGCAGAGTTCACTCTGGCAGGCTCCCCCSTACGCATCTGGGGGCATCTGTCAGGCCCTATCGTCGGGCTCTGTCCGGCCATGTTGCAGGCCAAGTTTTGACTTCCTAATCTGTGTTTAACACTTTGATGTGGCTCTCAGCAGGATTTGACCCAAAGCAGACAGAGAATTGCAGCTCACAATCCATAGGGTGTGAACTGAGGAAAAAATTAACATTTTAAAAATTTGCTGTCAAATAGAAAATAAGTGTATAATTTTTGCTGAAATTCAGTGGGTGTTGAATACTTGTCTTTTCTAAGCTTCCTAGAAAAGCCCACCAAAATATGTACTGCTTGTCTGCATAGGTAGGGGTAGGCAGGCTGTGTGTTAGTGGTTGCACTTCTTCCAGCAGTCATCGCGGGGATATTTCTATTTCAGACTGGACTTACGAGACAAGAGATGGCTTTCATGGAGCCAAAGCCAAGCTCCTGTTTTAGGACCTGTTATAGTTTCATATGGTGGCAGGCAAATGCCAAGCACCCTGGAGATGTGAAGAGTCTGCTTTCACGAAACTCTCTTGCTTTTGAATGTGGTGCAGTATGAGGAGGATTTCAGTGTTCTCAGAGAAATTAGAAACAACAAGAACTACTTTTATTTCCACCTAAGAAAGCTCTCTCATTACATGTTTTACTGTGGAGCTATTAAGACTCTCACTTGCAGTGTTACTGGGCACCCAGCATCACATGTGTGAGTCTTCGCAGGCTGCGGTGCTCTTAGTCGTGTATCAGTGCAACAAACAGGGACTCAATTCAGTGGTGTCATAGGAAGGCAAGATGAAGCAGGAGCCAGAATTTTTATAGCTTCATAGTTGACATAAAGCTTTTCCCAGATCTTTTTTTAACACCCTTCCTCTTTCCCCTGTAATGTTGAGGACCTCTGGGAAACAAAGAGAACCTTTAAATAGATTCTGTCAATAACCCTACAGCCTAACAATTTAAGATAGCTGATTTTACAGAGACCAAAGACTGTAGCTAAGAAACTAGGCATTTTAACAACTTTTCTGAATTCATGTGTTTGCATTTTGGTAATTTTTTTTTTTTTTACTTTTAAACATTGCAAATCTGTTTGGGACCACTTTCACTGTTATCTTTTTGAGAGAATTTGCCCTATTTCTGGCGGGTAAAGCCATCAGCTTTAATGAAACTACTGATTTTCAGTGTGTGGGAGATCATCTAACAATGAACTCCATGCTCCAAAAAAAGCACAGTCTGTTTCATTGGGTTCCCATCTGGGAAAAAGAAACTAAATTAAAGGCCATCTACCTTGTGTCTTCTGTGAGTGGAAATTCCTGACACCTGTGGGTGAATGAGGGCTACATCCAAGTCTAGAGGTTTGATCCAAAGCCCACTGAAATGAGATTTGCATTTAATATTTGGGATGAAGAACTAGATTCTTCAGTGTCTCTTCCATTGGGAATGGCAAAGAGCAAATCAGTGATAGTATATGTGTTTTTGTACCTTATACATGACTTAAATACCCTCTGTTTAGACAATCATGTCACTTTAAGTCATCGAAACTCCAGGTGCATATGTTGTAGGGACACTACATGCAATGTGCATGTATCACGGTACTGCCTTGATCTGTGTGCTTGGGATATGAAAGGTCCTACAGCACACCTGTACCTTTATAAAATTAAAGCTGCCTTCTTTTCTCTCCTTGTCTTCATACCAGATGATTGTTACTGTCGGTCTTAACAGAAGGTGTGTTTTGTATTTTTACACATGCATGCACCACTTGCAGATTACGCCCTACTGTGTACGCACTTACACGTGTACTCTGTAGGTAAGGTGTGCCTGTAGTATATTTTGGCAGTGGCAAGGATCTGCATGATGAGGATAGTGTGTGTAGCATATTCTGCGCTCCTTAAGTCTCTGGAAGCTGAGACAGCGAAAAATACAACTCCAATTCGTGGTAGGAAAGATTCAGTTCGAGAGTGCTTAATAATCTGTCAAATTTTTTTGTCAGGTGTGTCAGCAAGTGCAGTACTGCAGAGCTCTGAGACATTCTGGCATCCCGTAACACCTTGCATTGTGCAAGAGTGAAGGACTGTAAGCTCAAATTGGAAACAGCAAGGAAGGGTGAGATGGCGTGAGAATGGAAAATAATCAGAAGTTAGTGAGAACTGGGGATCTGGCACCTTGGGTTGGTTGTGTGTCTTGAGTATCAGACCTGGGAGGCTGTAATTGCAGGTGGGATGCAGGAGTTATCCCACATGCTTGACATGTAGCAGAGGCGTAGTATTGGATCTATACTGCTTCACAGCTGTTAATACATACAGGGTGGATTAGCTAAATGGCCCAAGTCAGCCTCAAACCCATGAGACTGTTAGAAACTGAACAAATATCTAAGCCCAGTCTAAAATTTTATCCCTTTGCTCAGGCTCTTCATTATTTTTGTTCATTGAAAGGCTTAACTAAAACTTTTTAGGAAAATCCCTGGATCCTATATTCCACTATTTTGCACTGTAGCAGAGAAAGCTGGGAAATGGACAACATGCTTAGTAGCGACTAAAACTCTGTAGTTTTAATTACTGATAATTTTAAAAGACTACCAACCGCTGACACACACCCCCTCCCCCCCCCMAAAAAAAAGGGGGGGGGGCAAAACCCTTGAAAACCCTCATCACAACCCTTTGCCAAAAGCTGCGCAGTAGCTGACTCTGGGCTGACTCTGACCCCACAGCCCAGGCGGTGCCAGGAGCAGTTGGGAGCCAGCAGGCGTTTCACAGACTGTCCTCTTGGGGACTGCTGTGGTCCGTGGGTTAAATAAAGGTTGGGTAACACTGGTGTAGAACAGTTCTTTAAATGCCTGTGGGAATTATATTTTAAAATAGAGTGAAGGTACTTCCCTATGCCCAAAAAATCAAAGCAGCCTTATTTGTTGCTTAATTTGCCCGGTTTATTTTGTTTAATTTGCAGCTTTCTGGGAAATGTTTTGCAGTCAAATTTTGTTGGGAAGTGCTTAAAATCATGGTTCCTTTTAAACAGCTACAAAATACAAAGAACCCTGGTGAAGTCTGCTAGAATTAATATTGTGAAGGCAATAGTTAGGCTAACATTTTATATTGGCATAATAATGTAAGCATTACATAAGTTGTGCTCTGTGCACACTGTGGATTGCATGCTTATCAACACACACATTTCATTTCTCATTGTTTTAAATCTCTGTTAATGTCGGGGTTATATAAAGGGGCTTGATAGCAATTAAAACTTTATTTCATTCTGATTCCTGAACAAATACTCTTTCAAAATAAATAATATTGGGGGGGGGGGGGGGGGGGAGAAACAATAGAGTTGTAATGTGTTTTGCAATGTTAGTATCCAAGCAAAGCCTACAGGATATACCAACAGGCATCCTGCCGCTTCTGTCTTATTTGTATGGAGGAATAGTTAAGAAAAGCCAGTATGTTTATCTCACAAAATTTGGGGCAGAGTTACTTTTTCAGGTTTTGGGGCTGCTAATAATTCAGAGAGTTATAAATTTATTGTTAATATCTGTAGAGGTTTCAAAGCAGATGATGTAAGCGTGTATCTGTTTAGTGAAATAATTTTTGACATCTCTACCATTAAGAATTCACCAGCAACCATCGTTCTTGTAGGTTTTCAAGAGCATTTATCAGCATCTGTCAACAAGTAGTAAATGAGAGCAAATGTATGGGAATTACATATGTCTGTGGTGTAGAGAATGGATCAAGAGTGACTCCCAGCTGGACACATTTTCCGTGTAAATTTCTGTAAAGGTGCTGCGGGGCTGGCTGCAGCCCGGCACGGCACATCAGTCCCTTCTGTTGACTGCTCTGAGGTTGGCTGATGTTGGGCTTTTTTCTGTTTTTCTTATTGGACTGAAGAATTGTGTGTTTTCTTCAGAAATTAAGCTTCCCCGTGTTACTTTTGAATAGATAGCAAGCTGTATACCTTGCTTCATTATTAGCAAATCACAGTGTTAATCTCTTTATAGTACTGTGTGTGTGCATGGAACTCCTTTTTAATCACCCAAATTTCAGTTGTTTCAATGTCTGCCTAACAAATAGAAAATGTCTTGCTTTAATTTCTCATGTCCATTTATAATCTGTAATATGGCAACGGTATGGTCAGGTGGCATCTACAAGCTCTAATAGCTTTTGCGACTTTTGTTTCCTCACGTTTCATCTAACTGGAGCAGTCTGGGTTATGCAGTCTGGGTAGGTGTTGCACTGTGAGCTGTCAGGTGATGGTCACTGGGAAGGGTAATTAAAGGATGATGCCAGGAGCTCACTGGCACACAAACTCCACAGGGCAAGAGGCAAGGAGAACCTGCAGGTGACCGGCTCTTGGACGGACTCAAGTTAATTACTGTAACAGCATCACAGGCAGTATAACGAATGAAACAGCATTGTGTGCACCAAGGAGTCCTGCACCCTGTGCTGGTGCCCAAGGCAGGAGCTGGCAATGAAAAACCCCACGGGAAGTAACAAGAGGTGCTGAGCACCCTACTGCTATCCCATTGGGATGAAAGGACCCTTTGCACTGTTACAAATACTGGAACAACTATCAGGGCAGAGACTGTCTTTGGCCAGTGGGACTGGAGGGCTCAGTACCCAGTAGGACCAGGTCCCATGACAGAAGATGATGGATTTTGAGGTCAGCACCCCAATTCTTACGTAGTTGTGATGGGAGTGACCTTGAGTTACTAACAGATTTGGCTGTAAAAGAGGCATTTAGCAGGAGTAGGTAGTACCTTGGAAAATCAATCACAGGAAAAATATCTGGTGAAAAATGTAATCTTTTTTTTATTGACTGAAGTCTGGAAAATGGAAAAAAAAAATGTCAGCACTCTTAGTTTTCTTTCACAAAAAACATCAATCTTCTGCAAAGTAAAGTGATTTCTAAAGGAAATGGGAGTATTCAATGGCAAAATCCAATATTCTGTTTTTTAAAAAAAAAAAAAAGTCTGGAAATGTTTTGGCCATTCCGAGTCCTGAAAGCGATAAATAGAGATGATCATATAACTCAGTTTAGCTCTATAGTAGGTAAAAGTGGCTTGAGGGGTGGTCTGGCTGCAGCTGTGGGTTTAAGAAGAGATGATAGCCTTGATTTCCCATAGAGACTTTGGGGACTGTAATGTTGACGTTGAGATGAAACTATCTACAACAGGTTGCTCTGTCAGTGTTTGTCTGGTTTGAATCAAGGATGTATGTATTCAGGTGCTAGAACTAGTTGAGAGAGCTAGGAAATGTATTAAAACATTCTCAATTTTTTACCTTAAGTATCTGTACTACAACTTTTTTTTCTTCCAAAATGTTTTAGCCATTCTATGAGTTGGTCAAAACCCAGTGAAGCAATGCAGAGCTGTTTTAGAAAAATGCTTGTAAGCTTTTTCCGTCTTAGTGTGCCCAGTAAGTTTGATCAACTTGTATAACTTTAGGAGTTTCATTTGCATGCTGTTGTTGCAAAGGATTGAGCCAAATACAGTTTATAGATTTTTTTTTTTTTTTCCTTTCCTTCTGAAGAATCCACACTGCCTACACAGTGAGAGATTGCTGACAGCTCAATTATTTGTAGTACTTTAACCTGCTAATACAGTCTTATTATTTATCCAGAGACTCCTTCATTTGCTTTATTTAATTTCTCAGCTGACAAATTCCATCTCTCAGGATACTCAATATTTTCAGTCTTAATTGGTTACTGATCGGCTCTTCCAGCAGCTGATACCGGCTTGAAGACATGATGCCAATCCTTTCTTAGTATGTTCTGGGATTTGTACAAGAGAGATTTAGCTTTCCTCTTAAGTCTCCCTGTCTTTTATATTAAAATGTCGCCTAAAATACCAACTTCCTAAAGGTTGTTGAGAGCAAACCTCATTCGGATTTGAGTATTTTGTTTCCTTCACATTTTTCTAAATTTAGGAGACAAAGTTGTTCTGTTTTTGAGTCCTCTGGAAGTTTTTCCTTGAAATCTCCTAGTGTTCTTTTAAGTGAGAAGACAAGATGTTGCAATGCTTAAATACAGTACTTGTGTTTGCAGTGTTACCATGGATGCTCCCTGTGGGAAGGGTTGGAAAAGCCCCCAAATCTGGGCACTCGTAAGCTCCCGGTGAAAATCAACGGGATGCGCCTGTGACTCCTCTTCGTGCTTTTCAAAAAGCTCTCCTCTCTGAGTCAATAGGCTGTATTCAGAGAGATGGTCCGGGGTGACTCAGAGTCCAGGGACAGTATGATTGTATGGGTTTGTGCTGGAGCGCTATGTCATGTCTGGGGTTATCACAGTGCCAGCTCCCTCTTGCTGAACTCCTTCCCTGGATCTGCTGGGAATGATGGGAGAGATTGAGCAAGGGCAGATCAAGCTTTGCTCCTATACTGGTGGAAACAGCAGAGTAGTCCTTTGAGGCCGGTGAATAGAAACCATACTGAGTCAGCAAGGCAGTCTTGTCTTCGTGGGGAAAACTGTAGCAATTTAACTTTTATCTAGTCATTAAACCTGAGCTAACCCTTATGTGGGCACCAACCTCTGAAACCACGGGGAAAGGTCCTACAGGCTACACGAGTTTTACCAAATAGCATTTTTTTTGTTGTCGTCGTTTTTTGTTTCAGGTAGTGCAGTTGCTCAGGTAAATCTGGTTGAGGGTCTGGCTTGTGCTGGTCTGTGTGACTGAGACAGGAGGCGGGGGGGGGGTCTGTTTTCCTGCCCTCCCTTGGGCAGGTTTCCTGGGCTATATAAGCCCATGTCTGTGTACTACTTGTACAATAGGATCTGAGTGCTAACTGCAGTTCCTTTATATTTAGTTTACAACATAAAATAATAATGGTAGTAATTCCCAGTGCAAATTTACAGCAGTGAAACTTGAGAGGGGGTCAGGCCCACATGCAAAGCTGTTAAGTACTTTAATGTTACTTGTATCAACAAAACCAATCTCTTTTTGGAAGAGGAGGTGGGGGAATAAGAAGAGATTTTTTGTAGTTGTATTTGCAGTTTCCTTTTCCCTTCTTTTCACTCTAGAAATTCTTTATCCTTTCATGCACAGTTGAGAATTAGCCATTTATTCTTAGTGCTGGTGATGCAGTCTTTGATATTTAAAATGGAATGTGTTCCTTTTTGATGCTCTGTGGTTTTGAATGAAGTACATGCTAGCAGATTAATGGTGCAGAACAGTTAGATACTGGCCATTTTTTTTCCTTTCTATATTATTTCATCATTCAAAAAAAAAAATTAAATATATTTTTAAAAAGAAGAGACTGTGAATTGTCTATTGTTTGTGCGGTGAAATTGTTTTCACAGTGTTGTCGTTCTCTTCTAAGTTGAAATCGTTGAATAGCTATGAGCTGTCACATTTTTTGTAAGTTATAACTGCATCAAGCTGTGCTGACAAAATGTCCCTGCATAACTGTTAATATGCATTGTCATTTTAAGCATGAAACAGTTTAGCTAATGATTTATCTCTTATAATGCAGCACTTGGGGCAGCTGTATGATTTGTCTCTTTAGCAAGTCAAGTAATTTCTTTAACAAAATGTTAAGCACAGATGGGCCATAGGCTGTCAGTTAACCATTATTGTGCATGCATCTGCTTGCCTTCAATGCACTGTTTTATGTATTCAGCCACTTACTTAGGCACAGCTCTCTGAAAAGCGGAACCTACTCTGATTGGCAAATAAAATGTTCATTTGTCTCTTCTTCCTATTGTTTTGTTTTGGTAACACATGTCAGCAGCTCAATTACCCAGTTCATTAACAGCTCCCAATGGACATGATGGCCAACCCATGATAAGGAGGGCGATTGTGGCACATATGGTCAATAATAGCCTGTCTCTTGGTAATTGTAAATAAAAGTCACTGTTGGCTATTTCCTTTTACTGCAGCTACTGTTTTCCTTTTCACTTCGCTGTACAAAGCACATTTCTCTATGTGAATCAGCCCAAACAAAACAAAAATACCATCTACTTCTCTCAAGAAGATCACTTTTATTACTGTTGTGGTGGTTGTTCCCTTTCTGTGCTGACTTTCCAGCTTAGAGCTCAGAGGAGACGGGGTTGTTCTTTTCCAATTCCAGTAACCGATTAATTACTCTTATTAATCAGTTTACTTAAACAGCAACATATATTCTCCCCATTTCTCTCATTCTCTCACTGCAGACTTTTGTAAAGTGCCTGTGGAGTTTAAAAAAAAGCCATTTACAATGTTTTTGTAAGTATGCCCTTTGCAAATAGCAGTGGTTTTCAAAGGAGTAATTGAAGTGTGACTTAATCCTTGTTAGATGAGCGATATTCATGTCTGGAACAGAGGCTTGCTTTTTGGTTTTGTTTCTAATATATCATAGTCAAAATGCTGGTAGAAAGGGTTAAAAGCAATTTTACTACTTGTGATAATTTCACATTGTACTAGGTATTCTGTTACTTTCTAGCAAAATTGAGAATTTTCTCATATATTTGCTGATGCTAAATTTTCACTTTTAACAGGGAAATAGGAGTATGTATCAGCATATGTTTTATCTTAACCCTGCCGAGAAACCTTTTGTGGCTTCTTGTTTTGTTCTTCATGTTTTTTTGAAATTTGSTTTTCCTGTTCCTCTCAAAGAAGAGGAGTCCAACTGCTAACAAATTTTGGGCTGTGACCTAACAGGGTGAAACTTGGCGGGCCTGAATCCCCCCTCTGTCCTCTTCCCCTGTTGATGGTGAAGCACAGAAAGTGAACAGTGAATTAGATAAAATTGCAGCTCTGAGTCCTGGTAAACTTGCCAAAAGTGCTTTGGTGGGAGCACCACAACCTAAAATTTAGGGGTGCTCTTCTAATCTTGGGAGCACACTTTATCTTAGATAAACACGGCATTCAGTTGTAGCGTCTTAAACAGCTCACAGGTGGCTGAGGGGTGACTCCAGACCCCCTGAGCTCGTACCCTGCTGCCTGCCATATTCATAACTAATCTGTAGTCTCCACCCAGGGCTGTGGGCACTTGGGGAGTTGTTGAGTGTCAGAGTTTATTTGTCCTGTTTTGATTAGCACAGACCTGGCAGGGCGTATTTTCTTTTTAATGGCTCCTTGCTGTGACAGTGAGGTTTCAGCAGGAGGAGAGGGGAGCCTGGCGTCATGTTTCCCCAGGCAAATACAGCAAAATGAAGGGCTGATGCTCTGGGAGGGAGGTGGTCTGCTCCAGTCTTCATTATATTTTGTATGCAAATATGAGCCTGCCCCTAAACAGGACTGCTCAGAGGGGAGGAGAGAGGGGGGGCTGTTAGTAGGAAATAAAGATGCTGTCTTATTTTCCTGTGGACTTTATTTTGAGGAAAGAAAGAACGCCTGACGTGTTTCTAGTCTGTCGACTGTTAAAACGCCAGCTGCTGAAAGCCTACCCCAACACAAACAAGGATCCAGGGAGGAATGCACTGCTGGCCACCTACCACTGCTCCCAGCCCTCGCAGCAAGCCAGCGCCGGAGGTTTATTTAGCGAGTGCCTGGGGTGACTCTGACGGCTCACATCCTGGGACAGTTTTCCTGTCTCTCCCTCCCTTTCCTCTTTAGTTCATCCACAATATGACGGAGGGTTGCGTTTGAGCCCCCTTACCTCTGGCAGGGAGAGGCAGTCTTGGAGGGACGCCTCCAGGTGCTGAGGTTTGGGGAGGGGGTAGCTTGGATTAACCCCTGCTGTGCATCCCCTTCACCCTGGCTGCCCTCCCCGGCCCCCCCGGCCCACCGCCCCCCTCGTCCGCGGCAGCCTCCTTTGTGCCTCCCGCATCCTGCCAGGCAGGTGTCAGAGCCCTGAATGCGGGCAAAGGCCCTGCTGATGGATACCACAGATGGAGCGTGGAAATCGGTCGAATAGGCCTCAGCCACAGGCCGTTTCTTAGGACCCAACAAAAGCCTCCAAATAAGTCAACAGAAATCCCAAAGATCACAAAGAGAAAGTGTCATTTGTCATTTACTGTGGGTTTGTGTGGGGGTAGCGGCCCTGCTGCACTCCTCCTCGCCTGCACYCGAGTAAACACGAGGGAGGTCACTCGCATCTCTTTGGGCGTGAAAGGCTGCGGGGATCAGACAGCCGTCGGCAGCCCCGCAGTGCCTGCTGCCTCCCGGTGCAGAACGCCCCGGTTAGCCCCAAAGCTGGGGATGCCCTGGCCGCAGCCTTAAGTAATAAAGATGTGGCACGAGGGGGAGAGCCTGTGAAATTAATCTTGCATAAATAAAGAAATGGGAAGATCCGGGGAGGGTAGCTAGCAAATGAAACCACCACCAGAACCCTCCCTGGCCTTTGGTATATTGGGTTTTTTTTGTCTTATTTTAGCGAGATCTGCGGCTAGACAGAATTTATCTAGGCTGTTACATTTAGAGAAAGAGGCTGTGTAATATTTTATTAAAAAATTTCACAGTGACTGAAGGATTGCCAGAGAAGTTGTGCCTTCACAGGTCGCAGAAAGATAACCTCTCTGCCTGCATTTGTTAGGTGTGCTGTGCTGCAGCTGTAATGTATGGGTTTTAAATGGTTGTCATGTTTTTGTTATTTAATTATTCAGATGAAATGTCTTGCTGAGAGGAAGAACAACCCACAGAATGACCTCTTGTGCGTTATTTTGTTGTTCGTTTTTTGCCCCGATGTGTCTATTTATGGTGTTTGGAAAAGGGATGGTTGCAGAACTCCAGGTGACCAAATGCCTACGACACTGGGCAGAGGTTTTTTGCATATCATGGTGATAATCGGCATGCAGCATTTCCTCAGGCCACCAGACAGGTCACGAGGGGTTAAGGGACAAATAATTGCCCTTTAATTCTGTAATTCCCTCTTTAATTAAACTTGATGGCTCAGCTACTGGTAGTGCTTTTGGCTGCCTCTCCCATTTTGAGCTGTGCAGTAAGGGGAGTACCAGTGATCCCAAGGGGTCTGGCCGGGGATCTCCCAGGACACTGGTGAGTCTCCTTTCTCCTATTTATAGCTTGAGGGGTTGGAGTATTAAGATCATTAGGACAACTGTAAAGGTTAGCGATATGCATGTCGTGTGTCTGTGGAGGTGATGGAGATAGAAATAACCCGGATAAAATCTGACCACCTTTACCTGTGCTAATAGTATCTTTTTATATCGTGGAAGTCAGTGGATCTATTAGTTGAGATACTGCTTCGCAAAAGGGCAATATGCTATAGCTATTGAGCATATATAAAATAAACCCTGCTTTTTTTAAAGGCTGAGGTGTGTCCAATTTGTGTGCTTAGCCAATACTCTGATTGGCTTCTCACATATATAAAAGTCTAAAAATGGTATTTTAATAGGAAAAAATAAGAATAAAAGCTTCCTTGAAACTAATAATATTTAAGAAGGATATGTGAGAAATAAAAATAGTGCAGTTTGTAGTACAGACATGTAGCTACCATTTGAGATTACATTTGTCTGATTTTAATATTGCAGATCAGACAAGACAAATGTACTCAATGTTTTCAATAAAGCTGCACATAGCAGCCAGCCCTGGTGAAGGGTAACACCGATGAAATCGGTTAGATATGAAAGCCATTTCATTTGATATATGTTTTTTCCCTACTTGAATTTTATTACTTTCTCTCTAAATGTTTGCACTTGATTAGACATATTGTCCTGGACTCTTAGATACTTTGTTCAGTTTTTTCTGACTGGTTTACCTTTGTGCCTTTCATATTCTGCCTAATGAAATGTAAAGCTAAAATGAAAATAAGTCAGTGTTTCAGTTCTGCGTTCATTGCTGCATGAATGCAAGGTGCAGGGAAACATCACAAGATTTTGCTAAGTCTTTATAAAACATTTTTAGAAAGATGATTATAGGCCTCCTGATACTTCCCACCCAGTTGGTGAGGGAATTCACTTCGGAAATTTAGCGATAAATATCCACTTTAAGTTGCACAGTTTAAGCTGGCTTTTTATAGGCTTATATGTAGATATTTGAAGAGGTTCCGTACATACGTGTACAGTCTGAAAAAGAGTATTGAAAGAGTTCCTAAGATCTGAGGAATTTTTTTTTTTTAAAAACAAAACAAAACAAAAAAACAACTCATCGCACACAATTAAAGGCAACTTTTGTCAGAGAAGTTGTCTCCAAAAGGGACCTTCCCCAGCTCTGTTTCAGATCTTACCACATCAGGTATGGTCAAGAGTGCAGTGCTAGCCAGTATGACCCTGTTAGCATGGCTGGTGTGCTTTCTTCCACTAGTCTAGCTTGTCAGCAATAGCTGTTCTGCTTAAGGTGGGCAATTTGTATCTGAGGCTAACATAGGGAAACTATATTTTAAATATCCTATGTTTCTTTTTATTTTTGAACAGCAGCATGAAGCCATCCTGGAGGGTTGTAACTTGGCAGTTGCTGAGGAAGGCAGGTGTCACTGATTTGCTTGGGACCCCAACTGAGAAGATTTGGGATTTGTCACTAGTTCAGACACTGTCTTATGTTCATTTTGGGATACCCTAGACTGCCTGTTTAATAAGGAATGAACTTGAACTGTTTGGGATAGGATGTTTGTGCTGATTCCCCTTTGTTCTTGGGGACAATATTCTCAAGAACCAGGACAGCTTAATCCAGTCTTACTTGGGGCAAAACTTGCATGCAAGTAAGGAGACTCTGGGAGTTGGATGTTTTCACAGTGCATCGATGCTGAGCTCTATGGGAGTTTCTCCTGACGTCCTGTATATGTTCGATCAAAATATTGATGGTGTCTGGACAATGAAGATAGCTTTCACATAAGAGCCTCTGGTCTAGCGGTAATTGTTCTTTTTCTGGTATGCAGAAATTCATAAACTCTTCAGCTGAGTTGTCTGAAAAAGCACTTTGTCTTTCTCATGCTGTAAGACCAAGTAAACAGATTAGGCGTATTTATTAGTTCAAACAGCTTGAGTGAAATTGGAAATGTAAGATAGCTAGAAATGAACATGGTGGGGGGTTTTAGCTGGAGCTTGAGAAACAGTGATTTCTTTCTGGCTTTGTGTTCTCAGTTACTTCCAAATAAATCATGTTAAGAAGATTATTTTAAATCAATGTCTATATCAATAATTTATTTGGAATTATTGAAGTAGTAGAAGCAATGCTTGTATTTCAACTGAACAAGCAGTTTCAGCATCACTGGGGAGTGTCTGCCCTCTTTAGGTGGTTTCCCTTGAAGACTCAGGCAAGAAGGAATGCTTGTTGCCTGGGACAGCAGCTGATGCAAGTGAAGACTGGCTTTGGAAGTCTACTCTTTTGGTTCATTACTGTTTGTTGGAGAAAGAGAATGTGGTTGGGTACTGGAAGAGGCTTTGCTGCCTTCACAGCTATAGTTATGGGTTCAGCCACGGCTGGGCTGTAGCTGGAGTTCACTTGATTGCCTGGGAGCACAGGGGAAACAAGCAGTGATGCTAGGAGCTGGCTGGCTCTGTGTGTGTGTGATCTCCCTCTCTCTATATCCCTGAAACCCAGTAAGAGTTCAGGTTCTGATCTCTCTTTAAACTGCTGATAGCAAGAGTTGGTAGCCCCTTCCTGGGTCATGGACATGCTGTTTCTTGCCGACTTTCCTTAAGTACTGACTCGGGGCATGGTGTGGGGGGCCTTTGGTCCAACACAACCTGGCTGTTTTGCAGTCACATCCTGGACTGTTGCCTGGAGGCTGAGCATCAGCACATCTGCATAGCGGTGCACTGTGCTGGAAAACCTCCCAAGGTTAGGAGGAATAATGATGAAACCTTAGGTGAAGGAAGCATGCAGTCTGTGTATTTCAGCTCTGGTCACCACGTATGCTGGAATCTCCTAGCTTTAGTAACTGGAAGAGTCCAGTCAAACTATTGCTCTGAGCTATTCTTACAGGACCTCTCTGTGCAACGTGTGTCTCAAAATGTAATTTTTTTGTTGTTGTTTTTGTTTGTGTTTTTTTTTTTTTTTTTTTTTTTTTTAATATTAACACTTGTCTGGCCTGTCCTAAGGTTATGTTAGGCGGTCCTAAGACAGGCAACTAAGTTGCAAACGAGCAGGAATGTTTAAAGGTGCTGAGATATACTAACACAAATGTGTAAAATATTGTTCAGAGTGTAGAACAAATAATACGTGACATGAAGTAAATATTTGATTGTGTATGAGAATTAATTTCTTCAGTAGTGCTCCCCATACCTTTGTAATCACTTCCATAACCATTTCAGCAATAAGGTTTTAGTGTTGGATCTATAGGGAAGGTCTCATGGACATATGTCTATAGAGTCGGAATGTTTAAGTTAAAACATGTACGCTGGTGTGACAAATATTTGTATCTGTTCAGGGAAAGGAACAAGCCTCTATTGCTTGTCTGATTGCTTGGGACTAAGCAGTACTGCTCAAGTTTTTAAAACACTTGCAAACTGCTGGAGGAGTTAAAACAAAGGAATTGAATAATTCATTTACTCAAAAAGATTGCTAGAGGTCCTTAAATATTCTTGGGCCAGGAAAAGGAACTTTCAACAATTCTTTATTTGAGCACACTTGCACAATGTAACATTTAACTCTGATTTGTTTCTCACTTTTTTGCTTTTTTGAAGTTTGCCAACTCATTTCTGAGTCATGGGGGAAAAGCAGCTTTTGCATATAGGAAGATATCATTGATTGATCCAATATTTTGCTCTTTTTTCCTCAACTAAAGCTAATTTTTGTCTCTAATTTTTTTCTTTTTGGAGCATCAGCACCCCAGTCTGATGAAGGCTCTGACATCGATTCTGAACCAGATTTACCTTTAAAAAGAAAGCAGCGTCGTAGCAGGACAACCTTCACAGCAGAGCAACTGGAAGAGCTGGAAAGAGCTTTTGAGAGGACACACTACCCTGATATTTATACCCGGGAAGAACTTGCACAAAGAGCCAAACTCACGGAGGCTCGTGTCCAGGTATGTATTTAAAAGCTGCCTAACAAAGGGAATTTCCTTTTCTGTTAGCATGTCGGGTCCTTTTGTATTCTCATGTGATCCTACCCTGGGGTAGAAGGAAAACGTGAAGCTACATTGTTTAAAGCCTTAGGGGTTTTTGCATCTGTACATGGACTTCAGTTTTCCAACTGTTTAAGGTAACAACTGCTTTGAAAAAAGTTTTGTGTTTTCCCCAGTAATTGTTCCATACCTACCATGAATATAATACTGAGCCTTTGGGGAAGAAGTTCCATTATCCCAGTTTGTTTATTTTATGCATTTGACAGCACTATGCATATAATCAGGTCAACTGTTGTGCCAGTTTATAGTTATTTAACTGATTTCATCTGTTGTTGTTTGGGTCTTTCAGGCATTAACAGAGGAGAGAAAAACATTTTAAAAAGGACAATACGTCTATAGAGCCACGGAAGTGAGCAGGGTTACTGGTGCAGTACCTACAGTTTACTTTTAGGTTAGCTTTTGAAGGTGACTTGATTTAAACCTTGTAATATGTCTCTTATCCCCACTGTCAGTTTAATTCAAAAGAAAATAAACCCACAAATAACTGTTAGGTATTCACAACTTCATGTAGATCTGGATTGTCTAAAACAAGCTAACGTGCTGGAGGAGTAAACCATGGAGTTGATCTAAATTAAAAAAAAAA
>JAYKAV010002804.1:490597-532330 GCA_035582835.1 Phoebastria nigripes
TTTTTTTTTTTTTTTTTTTCTCCTGTCTTACTGTTACATTATTTCTTCTTTGTGTTCTGTCACACACAACATCTGAAATCTGCAGTTACCTGGTATAAAATGGGAGTTAAACACAGTTGCAAACCAAATCTCAAGCCATGTGAAAAGGGTGATGCCATGACAGTAAATAGTAACAATAGTAAAAACTATTGTGTTAAAACATCCAGAATTAGATTCAGAGCTTCAGTGTGTTCATTTGTAAAAATGTGTGATGGTAAGAGTTTGGGGCCACCCTTACGGTCATATTAAAGATAAATTATTTTTAGTATTTTTACCAAGGCTGGTCCAAAGCCCATTAAAATCAAAGAGAAACAAGTACGTACGTGGATCGGACCCCTGGTGCTTACTGTAAAGATGTGGGTGGGTTGTTTGTGTTTTTGGTTTTTTTAAATGTCTCTCTACTGTTCTGTAGTGACGAGTGTGTGTGGTATAGTGGCAATAAGACTCCCTCTGCAGTTTTGAATTTGTTCAAGGGGTTTTGGCGAGTTAATTTTGGACTAACTCTGGTGCTAGTCAGGTGCCATCTGCCTTCCTGCTGCCCAGGGAAAGTAAGAAGCCAGAGCAAGTGGCAGAAGGTGTGCTGCGGCTGATGGGGCAGCCAAGGCAGTGGAGTGGCAGCGGCCGGAGCCGACGAGCCTGGAGCCGCGGCTGCACCAGCAGCATGTGACATGGGTGCTAGTCAAGTAGCACCCATTTATCGTGTCCCAGTCGCATGGGACTGAAGTGGTAATATACAGCCTTGTTTCTGCAGAGCCCAGGCATGTTCCTGCACCCCTGCAGGGGGGTGCAGGCGGTAACAGAGCTCTGCACAAGTGTGTTCATCGTGGGGCTGCTGTAGACTTTTTGATACCATTGAGTGTGTCCCTTTCAATGATGTTTAATACATATCTGCAGTTCTGGAAAAATGCAAATCTATAAAATGAGCCAAAATCTATCTGTAAATAAAAGCCTAAAACTTGGCATTAATGCAAATCACTCACTACTGAATTAAAGTTTGGGATCTGACTCATTTTAATAAAGATATAGGGCTTGAAGGCGAATGCTTATCTGTAGAGGAAACAAAATCTTGCTACCTCATTTTCCTCAGTGAAATCCACTCACGTAGTGTAGTTCAGTTAGTGTTCCCAAAGCATTTGAAGATCATCAGATAACCCTCTTGACCTGAAGAAGGGAGAGTGTCATGGAGAAAACCATAGTTAATGACCTGGGTAGGCTAATTACAACATGTGTTTGCTGTTCCCTGCTCCCTCTCTGACCTCCATTATCCTTCCTAAGTGCTCTTTGGCTCTTCAGCAAAGCCTCTTCCTCCCTCTTCAGTGTGTCTTGCCCTTTTTTCCTTCTCTTTGGTCATCTTCAAAAGATACTGCCACAGGAGTGTGAGACTGGTGGGCTTTGCGAGACATAAGCAGGTGGAAGGAGTCTGTGAGGAGTAAATAGGAAATTTAGACTTAAATGTCAGTGAGAGAAGCAAAGGGTAAGGAGAGAAGTGAAAAAGGATATAGATGTCTATAGGAGGAGAAAGTAAAAAATATTGCTGAATCTAGACCCATCCTCAACTATTGCTCATAACAGGTCTCACATCTCCACGCTGGTGCCTTGTCCCTGCCAGCTGCTTTCAGAAATGGCTCGTGTGGAGGCAGAGGGAGGGTTATTATGTACAGCAAAAAAACGAGAGAGGGATTCCTGAGGTAGAATAGAGGCTCCATCTATCCCTCTGTCCTAAATCTTAAACTGGAGTGGGAGTGTGTAATTGAGGAGTAGACATTGTGGCCAAAGGAGGAGGCAGCTGGGTGAACTGAGCATTTCATTCTGAAAAGAGGATGAAGCCAGATAAAACTACATGGTGACAGATGGCCCACATGAGAAACCAGATGGCCCAGTGAGTCCCACCACTCCTGCTATGAAATAGCAAGTGGAGGAGAAGCCCACGGTGTAGTCTAAAATGTTGTTACACTGTTATGTAAGGGCCACTCATGGTTTGTAAATGATGTTACACCTAGAAATCCAGTCCGTGATGGCTGATTTGTAAGCCAGCATGGGCTGGTTGCAGGAAGGGTGACAGATCTGAGACCCAACTTATTTTTACAAATACGTCTACACGTGGCTTATCAGCTAACATGCCTCAGTGGCTTTCAGGCCAGATTGCCTTACAGGCTAACACTCAGTTAAGGTCTTATCTGATTGATGGTATCTACTGATGATCATTGTAGCTGCTTCAGGGTGTACAATTATGAGTAATTGTCTGCTTGTTTACAAACGTGTGTAGCATCCCTTACCTCAGCCTTTCTTTTCTGCGGTGATCCATCTCATGGACCTGAGCGCCATAATCTAGAAGTTGCTCTAAACCTGCAGCAGGGCAGTGTGGATGCACACTGGTCCAGGCACCACTGCTGTGGCATGTTGCCCTTCCGATTTGTGGCATGTGTAATCACTATAATATCAATATTAACCTATGTGTTTTGCAACTTTTACTATGCCTGCATTTGTGAAGTCTTGCCTATTCCTTTCTTGGAGGCAATAAGAGCCATCCAGGACTTGGAAAACTTAAAACATTAACTGAGAATGACGTGAAGGAAAGCAGATTTATAGCTAAAACGTCCCACTAATCCAAACCCCATCTGTTTGGTACCCTGTCCTGGGAACAGATTTCAGAGTGGTTCTGAAATGCTAATCTAGTACTGAAATTCTGATCTACTGTTAATGCCAAGTTTATTAAGAGATGTTTTGTACATATGTGAATACATGAAAACTTGCTGGGAGGGATTTGTGTGTTTTGTACATGGGGCTTGTATTTTTCAAATTAAAAGCTTAAAGTTCTGTTGAACATTAGGGCAATATAGTATCCCAACATACAAGTACAAGCACCTTCTAACAGTGCATTAAGCAATGCCACTAAGTTGTCAGCAAATTAAATATAAAGACAATACAATCCAGACCAAATAGCTTTGGCTGGTACTTAGATCAAATGGTGAGATGTTTTCCCTTTCTCATTAAATCTGGCACAATAAGAATAGTGGTTGATAGCTATTAAAAGCACTAAAGCTTGAAAGTATTAGTTTCTCAGGAGAGGCTGTATTTGAGAGGAAACTAGGGTTCGGGATTCCTGTGTCCTGTCTGTTGACCCATGGAAGTGTGTGCCAAGGGCTCCTTTCTCGTCTAGGACCTCTGAGCCCAGTGTGCATCTTCTGTAACTCTCTTCTCAGACACTGAATGCATTTGAAATACGATGCCATTATTTCTGATGCACCCATATTAAATGTATAAAAATCAAATGTCCCTAATTAAAACATTTGTAGGTCTGGTTTAGTAACCGTCGCGCTAGATGGAGGAAACAGGCAGGAGCCAATCAACTGATGGCTTTCAACCATCTGATCCCAGGAGGATTTCCACCCAGTGCCATGCCAACTTTGCCGACGTACCAGCTCTCTGAGCCCTCCTATCAACCCACCTCCATACCGCAAGGTACAGTAGCCAACAGGTACTTGGTTAAAATAGTGTTATTGGGGGTTTCCTGTGTTGATCCATTGTAGAAACATTTTCTTCTATAGTGTAGAAAAAGGGGTGTTTGCTAATTTAGGGTCTGAGTCAGTGAGGACGTTGCAAGCCTGCTTATTTTAAGCATGTAAGAACTTAGGTTTGTTTTGCTGCAAGAAAGGGCTGGTTACACATGAAGAGTGCTAGCTAGAGAAACAGTAGCCTCATGCACAACAGAGGTGGAGTGTTTGGTAAAGCGATGTACACGCTTCCCTACCCTTCTGCTGCGTTGGCCTCCTCCGCTGAGGGTGCCCAGCATGATGGGGAAGGATGCAGCAGTTGCATTCTGTCGTCTTTGTTGCTTTTGATGATGGTGCACTGGTAACTTCTGTGAGTACTCAGAATATTTATCTGATGGTGGAAAAAACCAGCTATTCAGACCATCTTGTTTCACATCAGATAGTAGCAAGTCTCAGTATGGTAAAAATTTGTATTAACCTTATCAGAAATTCTGTGAACTTTGACAAATTTGGGGAGGGGGGGACCAGAGCTTCAAATCTAGGCTACGCTAGATTTTACTGTTAAAGAAAAACCTTACAGGTGAGTTTTTGTAAGACAAGTTACTGTGCTCTTCTTGTTCCCTCCTTGAGATTTGGATCCTAACTGTTGGTGGATGTTTTTGCCAGGCCATGTTCTGATTAAGGGAATTTTGCAAAGCCCAGGGCTTCTTCCATCCATTGCTAGGTTTACTACAAATCACGGCGGAATTTCTGTGCTGTGACCAGGAGAGGAAAGCCTGTTATCAGTCTTCTAAGCAAATAAAGGTTTTCCTTTATATATATATATAGTATATCTTATAGATGATATATATAGAAATAGAAATTTTCTTTTTAATTTTGCTGTAGCAATTCTGAACAATATGTACCCGCTAAGGATTGTCTGAAAACTGCATGTGTCTGTTGTAATTTTTATGGTTTTTTAAGAATTTTTATGTAATTTAATTGGCCAGTTAAATATCTAGCAATATTAAAGACCTACCTTTCTATTTAACCAGTATTTACATGCAGGTCCTGATGCAATTCTCTCAAGTAGAGCTTCACATGATGAACTTATTATGCCAGAAAAAAAGAGGAAAACGTATCAACATGTTTCTTTTGCTTCTAGCTGTGTCTGATCCAAGCAGTACCGTCCACAGACCTCAGCCTCTCCCTCCAAGCACTGTACACCAAAGCAGCCTCCCTTCGAATCCAGAGAGCAGCTCTGCCTATTGCCTACCCAGCACCAGGCATGGATTTTCCAGCTATACAGACAGCTTTGTGCCTCCGTCCGGGCCCTCAAATCCCATGAACCCTGCCATTGGCAATGGCCTTTCACCTCAGGTCAGTCTTGTGTTTTCAGACAGAGGATTTGCTGTATACCAGAACCAAAGAGTCTAGTCCCTCAGGCCACAGTATAATGAATTGCCAAATTTAAACCATAATGTATTCTTTATACAAGCCACATGATTTCAGTTTGCTAGTTTCCTTCTTTTCTTATTTTTTTCCTCCTACTGGCTGAATCAAGAGTCATAGCTTATATTTAATTTCAAGTGATTTATAATGTAATCATGCAGGCTTCATGTTTACATTCAGTTGTCAAGTGTTTGGTAACGTTCTGCTATTTTCCTGAAGATCCATGTCTAGGTACAGAAAGTAGATCATGTAGTTTTTCTATAAATAAAATATCTCTTTAAGATAACCTCACCAAGGTTTTACCGAATGGTCCAGGAAAATTACAGGCAAGTTGTACGAGGAGAGTTCCAAGGGCTGAGCAGTACACATTGAGATGAGCCATAATCAAGTTATAAATACATAAATTAGGAGTATTACTGCTCTTTGGCAATATATAAATGCATGAATACCATAATTGTTTTTCTAATTTGCATGAGCTCTTTTTAGGAAATCATGTTAATAAATTGCCTTGATAATTGAGTGTCAAAAGGTTGGTTAAATTTTCCTACATGCAGCATCTGTCTGAAGCTGACATTATTAGTTAAAGCTTGAATAGATGGTAGTTTATTTTATTAGCAAGAGCTTTGCCCAGGTGCTTGGAAAGAGATGTCCACTAAATTCTGAGAAGTCACAAAGAGGATGCAATCTATAATTACAATCAGGAATCTCTTCAGGGCTGAAAGTGAGAGTTTTAACAGCTTTATCTTCTTTCTACCCTTTTTTCCTCTCAGTGGTTAGAAAAACAGAGAGAAGCTCAGAATGACACAAATGAAAAGTGAAAAGACAATTATACTCAATTACACACTAATCACTGACTATCACCACTGCCTAAGCAGGGAGAGGGCATTCTAATAGGCAGAAAATGAGATTTTAATGGCACAAAGGGTGGCCAAAATAACGACTCGTATATCTTTGCCTCCTTCGTTTTCTTCAACTTGTGGTTTGCATCTCGGGAGTACAGTTCCTGGTTCCTGTGCAACGGTGATAACTCTGTGCAGCTGAAAAGTTCAAAGGCACTGGAGTTGAAAAGAATGAATAACAAAGGCAATGAAATAAACATTTTTGCCCAAAGGCAAAAGTTCATAAACCCTTTTTTGTAACAGTAAATGTAATTAAGTTTCACAGATTCCTATAGCATAGAGTGGGGTACAAAACTTTATGGCTTGAAACCTCAGGAAAAAAATACCAACAGAAAAACAAACGGATGTACTTCCAACATGACTTGAATGGATTTTGTTCTAAAGAATTCTGATTTCTAAATGCAATCTCCAACAAAAGCCACGACGTTATATTAGTTGCTTCATTTTTTTTTTTTTTTTTAAATGGCCAGTTTCATAGTGTGCAAGGCTTCCACAATTTTGACATAAACATCTTTCTGTGTTTCAGCATTAATCCATCAAAAGTAGTTGTTAGTGTCAGTTTAAATGTATGTTGGTTCTGGCTATGGAAAATGTGATCTTTTTTTCCTTTCACAAAGCTTTTATTGTCTGTGACACAGAAGTGGAGCACAACAGTAAAGAAATCTTGTGGTGTCTGGGCAAAGTGGGACAAAAAAGTGAGGCCAGGTTTCCTCCCCCCAAAGTCTTGCTGATTTGAGGTTTGATATAATCAAAAGGAGATCCTGGAGCAGATTAGACGTCTTTAATCAGTTACTGTGCTTCTTTACACCCAGCCCTGTCTTTACGCTATGAAACTTCTGTTTTTTGTTGTTTTTCCTTAGGCTTTTGAAACCTTTTCCTACCCCAGTGCTTAGAGCTCCTGTACCTCTACCAACAGGTTTAGGAGAAGGCTGATCGTTCAAAAGCTGACGTTGTGTTCATCACTGAATGCATACAGGAGATTAGTTATATCCATTTAGATTTTGAACAGCATCTTGGCAACTGAATGATTACCTTCACTGGCTGATAAAGATCTTTCCATCAAACAAACAAACAAAAAACCCAGCCCTAAATTCATGCGGTGTTACCAACAGCTCTCTAAAACAATTTTGGGGCCTAAACAATGACTTAGAGACATGTATAAAATGACATACCTAGGCTTTGTGTTTATATAAGAGAGCGATACAGCCTCAAATATGTAAATTATGTGCAATAAACTGTGGGACTCTAGCAAAACAGCGATTGTGCTTTATGCCCGAAAGAAGAGCCTCAGACGTTGGTCACATACGTGCAATGTTACTGTGTGTGAAATGCCCCTTAGTCGTGGGGTGTGTTGCAGCACATCCCCTTGTCATGCTTCCTCAGGGCTCTTCCCGCAGGCGCCYGGGTGGCCAGCAAGTCGAAAGCCAGTTCTGTGTTGGGGGTTTCATGAAGAGAGAGAAACAGGAGTTTTCCTGCTGAGTGGGCATGTTGCAGTGCCCTGCCTGTGTGCGTGGAATTTAGATGAGAAGGAAAGAAGGGCTTTTTACTAGCCGGTGGATTTTTGACCACAATAAATCTGGGTGTGTGAGCAATTAACATAATGTTTCCACCCATCAATGTCCTCTCAGGCAAGCTGTCTGGACATACTGTGTGTAAAGCCAAATTTTTGGTGACTTTAGCGGGGGCGGGAGGGACGACTTTGTCTGAAGCCCAAATAATCTTTTGTGATTTTAAAAAAAACCCTCAGAACGTGCAGAACAAAATCTAATATTAAGATTCATGGGATCATATTCTTACCAGACTTAAACCTCCCTTTCCCCTTTGACTTAAATTTATTCCAAATGAGGGTGTGACACCCAGACCCCCGGGGAAGCTTTATTTTCTACGCAGGATGTTTCCTTTCTAACTTTGTTCTTGGGTATGATGGACAAATACGTTGTTTCAGGCAAGCGCTGGGTGAAGGCAGAGGACAAGGGGAGATGGCTAGGGTGCTGTAATTTTATTTTTATCGTGTTAGCCATGAACTTGGAAGTTAGAGAAGACTGTATGTTTTGGTCAGTTTTAGGAAGCAGGATGTTCCATAACATACCTGTCTTGCAGGCTGGGAAAGAAAATGTTGTTGTTCTTGTTTAAAAGAATAAGAAAATAGAAAGAGTCCCACCTTGTTAATACTATTCAGCACTTTTTGACATCAAGACAAGATCTGTAGAGCTCTTCCAGATGACTGATTATTCTCCTTGTTCATCTGGTTTACTTGTTGCTACCTGGCTGTGGTGAGAGAACCTCTGTCTTACAGACCTGCAAAGGGTTCAGTTTTGCAGAAATAAGACAGGGATTAATGTCTCAGGGAACTGGTAGCCAGGAGTGTCCTTGTTTTTATTTCACGAAAAAGCAACCAAACCGCGAGCACGCCATCTCAGCCAGAGCTCTTTAAATACAATGTCAGAATGGAGATTATTAGTGTGTAATATATGTAAATTGCATATTTTTATGTTTTCTATGCCTATTATGCAGCTTCTTGGCTTTCATGCATACGTTTATGGGAATATTGTATTTCCTTTCAAATTAGGTTTCAGTTGCTTAGTGCATTTTCTTTTAACAAACATTTGTTAACTCAAAATTATTAGGGAGTAGCACATCTATGTGTTAATATGTGTGTATGGGACTTAGGCGTGCTTCTGAACTGGCATGTCACTTTCTGATCCCGGCATTAACAGTCATTGCTGGTTCTTCCATGGAAAGCAGAAGAGTGACTGCAAAAACACTTGTCTTGCAACTGCAGGTGTATGGTCTTACTAGAGAGCAGATTGTTTTTAAGACAGGATATCAATATTTTGAACTGCTTCATTTAAGATAAGGAAAAAGGCTTTTCCGGTGTACATGGGCATCCCTTGACCTTGTCATGTGCTTTTTATTAGTGTCAAAGCAGCAGAGTTTGCTCTACACCAGGCAGTTCAGGCAGTTTGCTGGTTTTGAAGCGTGCCATTTCAGACTGCTCGTGGATTCAGATTGAGCAGCAATACTCTGTTTGCATTGCTGCCCGCGAGGCCACTTGCTTCCTGTATTTAACCTGTAGGATACCCAAACGTAAATAGTATTGCAGTGTTAAGTTTTTACTGGAAAAAGAACAAACATGCGTAACCTGTCTCCTGCTGGACGTAATTTTTTTTCCTCCTTGCCCTCTAGAAAACTTCTCAGATTCTCTTTTTCCTCTTCCTTGTTGTCTTCCCCCGTAATTGAGTCAAACCAGTAATTTTAAAGGCTACAGTTTCAAAATGGGAAGTGGATTGAATGTTGAATGGGTTATGTAGAAGATCATGAGTGTCTTTAACAAAGTTTGCAGTTCTCATGCTATTACCTGGAGCTCAGGAATAATCTTGATAAGACAATTCCAAACTTTTCTGTGAACAGCAGTAAAGATGCAAGCTGTTTCAAGGTTTCTTTCTTCTACTGTCAAAACATTTCACTGCCAGAGTTTCAGAATTATCCTGTAACTCTTTTTGGTGAGATAGATCTTAGGCAATTGGCTTCTCTTAAGTCTTTGAGAGCACTTGGTTTTCATTAACCTGAAGTATGGATCTGATGGCAGCTGTCGAATCAGTTAGATATGTTCATATTGTCTTGTTAACTCTGCTTTTAAGGGAAACACAGGAACCAGTGGCTAAAAACTTGCATTCCCTCATTAAGAGGGACAGGAGGGGGAAAAAAGCAACTATTAATTTATTATACTTTTTCCTATACCTTCTGTCGAATTACTGTCCAACTGGTTGCCCACAGAAACATTTTATTTGGATCCGAGTCCTACACCAATGAGAAGCTCGTGATCTTTATCACAATGAACTTGGCTTTGAGAGCTCTTTGCTTAATGACCCAAGAACATGAGACAGAGGTCAGGGATTTCTTTGCAAGGAAGAAAGTTAATTCACATGATATAATTTTCATGAGCATGAGTTTTGGGTTATGTGTTTGGGTTTTTTTTTTTGGTTTTTTTTGTTTGTTTGTTTTGTTTTTTTTTTTAAATTTAAAAAAAGTTCAGCCAATGGTATTGATTGTTTCTGGAGTGGGTACAAACAGAGGGGATCCAATAGTTCCATAATTGTTATCGTGCAAGAATAATAACATTTATTATTTGTTTTGTAAATATTGTAATATTTTAAATACTATAATTATATATTTATATATAATATAACATACATAATAAAATATATTAATATAACAACAACAATAAACAGATGACCTTACATTTTGAATGTCCACCTTAACTTCTGTCTCTGGGCCTATTTCCACCTCCATCCCCACCATGCAGAAAAGTTGGGGTGGGTGGGTGGGGCTTCAGCCTTCAAAAAACAGATCTTCTCTTACAGCTCAGAAATCTTACATGAAGATACAAAAAAGCTCTGGACTTTTCTGGGAATTTAAGCCAATTGTACTGTAACTTCATGAGAATAAATGTTTAGAAATACAGTTAAAAGTACATATATCTTAAATACAAAAATGTAACAGTAAAATGACACAATATATATAAAACATCTAGTTTCTTCATTTTCTTAACCCTTTTCTAATGATATTGCTCCCAAAACTGACTTATCTTTCTCCATAATAATTTGTACCATCTAGAATATACGCAGGCTGAGTATTCTGCGTCATTGCAGTCCTTAAAATATTTTTTTACTTTTACTACACATAGAAGTTCAATTTGAACCACTTGTTAAGTGAAAGTATGAGTCAGCCCTTCATAGAGTATATGACTGCCATGCATTGGTGAACTTCTAATTCTTTAATGAATTTACAAAATAGAAGTATCAACAGGAATCTGAATACTTGCATATTTATTCAATTAAGGACTAGTATATGAATGAGGGCTTTGTCATGAGTAATCAGATGGCTCACTTGAGTCCTTAATTATGCTCTATACTTTAGATTTCCAAAGAAAGGTACTAAAAATACCACGGCATGACTCAGTGAAAAGCATGTATTGCAGTGGGATCAGAAAGAGCAGAATTTCATCCTTAGCAAAGTCACTCTAGAAAGCCATGTATCCATCTTTAAATGCATTGGGCTCAATTTCCTTCAAAACTTCCTACCTTTCTAGAGATAACTGTTTTATTTTTATCTTGATTTTTGCCAGGACATCAGTAATAGTAATAATTTTCTTATAAAAGAAAGACAGAGTGCTGAGTCAGGATACAAAGAGCCTTCCTCTAGTCAAAATAGCAAAATACTTGTTTTTCCCCAGTGCTGGTTAGATTAGAGGCCTTGGCATATACATTAACAGGAGCCTCATGAATGAACCCTTCCTTACTGGCTGGATTCCTCCAGTTATGCTTGTCCGTTATCTTTTTTCCCCCCACATTTATGGATAACTTATTGCTTTTACCTAAATGGCTAGGATTTTGCAGCAATTTCCTGTTGGTAAATGCAGCTATGTAGGTGTAGATCATGCAATAGCTGTTGTAGGGCCAAACGTTGAGTTTGGTGAGAGTCCTCCTGTGAAAGCTTTGCAGATCCCATCCCCTTGCCATCTGCCAGCAAAAAAATTTGAGTACTGTTTGAATTTAAAAAAAAAAAATAGACAGTCTTCGGTGTTACAGTAATTGATGCATTGATAAATGTCAAATTTTCTTCAAACAAAGTTAGGTAATTTACAAACCATATTCTGAATTTTACTTTGAAAAAAAAAAAAAAAAGAAAAAAAGAAAAAAAAAAAAAAAAAAAAAAAAAAAAAAGGGTATTTTTTGTTTGTTTTGCTTTCAGAGGGAACAAACCTGTGTATCCCAGCTGTGGAGCGAAGGTGTGTGAGAGCCCAGCTAGAGACAGCTGGGCTGGTTTTCATGATGGCCAGAATCCTTCTTTTGTGTTTTGGATTGAGTAGAAGGTGGGAGGAGAAGAGTTCACGGGCAGAGTGCAACGTATTCTCAGATTTAGGCTTGTTATGAATTGTTGTATGTAATATTGCCATATTTAAGCATCTAAACTCATGAGTCTACAGTCTCTGAGACTGCCTGAAAAAGTTTTGAGATGTTTAATTTTATATATATACACTTATATATTCATATATATATAAAAAAATTGTGAGTATATATTCCTCTTTGGGCTTTCTGTTTTACTTTTACAGTTGCGTTGACATTTTTGAAGCTTTTCCATGCAACCAGGAGCTAGATAATTAGCTTCTCTGAATTATTTTGATAATGTTACCTAGTCCTGTGACTCCGTGATCTAGCACCTGAAAAAAGACAAGAGTTCAGTGACAGACTGTGATAATATTGTGAACATTAGTAATCTCCTGTAGACAAAAATATAATTCATGAAGGATCAAGTTTTACCCTCTTAATTACCCTAAATGTACACCAGTGCACCTTCTCTAATTTCAGTGTAGCTACTGCTGATGTCTAGTGGTGTGAAATCAGTATGAGGTCTCATTTGATATGAGTATGCAGAAGGTCAGATCATCAGATGTTCAAAGTCAGTGTATTTGCTCCTATTTTCATTAACCAAGTATGTGGTTCCCAGTGCTTGCCATTTGGCATGAAAATGCTTTCTGTTGGGTTTCTTCATATATTTGGCAGAATATTCATATATATAAAATGAATCAGCAACATGGTTCTAGGATCCTACAGGTATAGATCCATGTAGCTAATTAATTTTAATTAATCTTCTAAAATCTCTCATTCTAATGCATTAGAACCATCCTTTTTGTGTTCTTTCTTGTACAATATTTTGGTTTTGAGAGATTTTTCTACAGTGAAAAGAGTTAACAGCAGGTAATGCCATTCATCTCGGAAGGAGTTTGAAATTTTCAGTGTTAGTGATGAATGAGGGTATCTGACCCACATCTGTTTTACATTAGAATGGAACATTGCCCTGACATCGTTAGGAGCATTTGTCAAGATTCCCTGGACAGAGCTTCTGTAAATTACATGCTGCAAATGTGTCAGGGTCAGATAAGAGGATATCATTAACTCCACTAAAGTTTACTCATGATTCTGTCAGTTCAACTTAATACGTTAACTGCCAACAATTTTCCTTGAGCTGTTTCATTAAATCTTTCATTCACAGGAGGAGAAAAAAAATGTATCACTGTACCCAAAAATATTGCACATGTTCTTTTCTCATAAATCATATTAATTGCAGACATGGTCACAAAGCATATTAAATGCAGGCATGCGTAAATGAATTAAAACATATGAGAATTTTATTGTGCCTATGGTAGGTCCTACATCCTAAAATACCAACCACATTAACAGGCATGATGTTTCATTTAAATAGAATAAGCTTTTTCTTAGTTTAACGGCCTTTATTTTGTTGATAATAGAAGTATTTTCTAATAGCTGATAATGGACCAGATGTTGTGTACATGGTCTTTAAGGCTTTCTTCATTCAATTTCTACTCTTTCTGGATCATATCCTCAGCTAGTGATGCTGTGCTGACCCCACCAGCAAGGGATTTGTCCTAATGAATATTTTGGATTGCTTGGGATGTGCTCTCTGAAAACTTTTCTGTAGAGCTTGATTGTTGCAGTTCACTGTGTTCTCTTTGCTTATTCCTAATTGCACCTTTGTTTTCTAATAGAATAGAACTATTTTATCAATTATATATACTGTCTTTTATTGTATAAACTCAAAGGCTATGCGTCAACATTTCTGMGTGTGTTCTCTTTTTAAAAAAAGAGAACAAAATACATGTAGCCAAAAAACTTACAGCCTGATTTTTTTGCATTTATAGGAGTTCTTTTCTAAAATAAATTGAATAGTTACAGCAGCATTTGGTTCTAGGTGTTAGATCAGCCTTTGATTTTTCTTTCAACTTCTTTGGGATCCAGATCAGTGAGACTGACAATTAATACTTTGGCTTTCCTAAAGTAATTCAGAGGGAAGTACATATTTTTTAGTAATTTGGATGGTATATGGATTGAATAAATTTATTTTCTTCCTTAATTATTGTAAAACAATCAGATCTGTTTACCTATTAGTTGCAGAATCCAGATCTTCGTATGTCTCTTGCTCAGCACCCTCAGCTTAGTGGTGTACATCTTGCAGACATGGCCCATTAATGGCTTTCTAATTGATTAGGTGAAAGTCAGCCATGCCCTTCCTGTAACTCCTTGTATGGGTGATAAGGTCACGGCACATACCGTATGAAAGACTTCTGCCCTGAGGCTACTTCCCTTATAGCTTTCAAAACAGACATGACCAAAAATCTAATTATTTAGATACTAATCAACTGCAGGATGATTCTGAAGGCCTCTGAAGAAGATATTTCTGAGATGGTTACTGTGCAGACTTCAGTTTTCTCCACCTCAGAGAGCTGTGTCAGTTCTGCTCCAAAGTGTCTGTTAGGTGCATATGCGCTTAATAAAAAGATGCCTAAAGACTTGTACTATCTGATTCATTTAAAATTTTTAAAGTAAATCTCATCAAATGCTAATTTTAGTTTGTCAGAGAAGATAAATCTCTATCCAAGTATAGATGCTACCAAAATTTGAGTGGCTTTTGCAATCATGTCTGGATCCAGGTTTAAATTTCAAGGCTAATCTGTAACTCTAAAATAACTTCCAATCCCAAAGTTTTTGAGCTCACTCTTTTTGCTGGCAAAGTCCAAATAATGTTGTCTTGGGCTCTATTCTGTTGAAAATATTAAACACAAAAAAGTTTAGTTAAAGTACATAGTTGGTAAAATAGCTATTTGCCCAACTCAGCAATTGGTCCTACAAGTCCAGGTAGAGACAGCATGTGACGTGAGAAGACTGCCATCGGGACTCCAGCGGGGCGAGGGCGACGCGAGCCCAGCCCATTCTCCCTGCTCTTGAACTTGGAACCGAACATGGTAAAGCCCCATAAATATCAGTATCACATAGGTGCTATGTGGGAATGGAAAGGGCTGTGCACTTACTTCAGTTTTCTGATAAACCATGTGTGTTTTAAACTGTAGTCAAAACCATGATACTTGTGCCAACATAAATATTTTCCAAAGTAGTAATTTTCAATGTAAATGTTTAAGTTAAGCTATGTTTTTTGTGTATCTTTCTTTTCTTTTAACTCTATTAATGTTAATTTTAAAGGACAAGGATTAATATAACCTGAATGAGCATAGGTTCTAATATTGTATCCTGCTGATGCAACGTCAGATCATTAAGCATGCTAGATTTTCAGGACCATATCATTTTCCAAAGGTACAAGAAAAATATTTGTAATTCCTAAAATAGAAAAGCATACTAAAATAATCTTTAGAAATTTTAATACTTTTCAGGAACCAATTTTTAGAAGAAAAAGTTGAGAGCCCAGTTATTTCAGCTTTTAGGGATTTTGGGGACAAAATGCTGTGCAGGTTGCTGTGCAGATAACATGATTTTTCAATCTGTGGTGATTCCAGAGATTTTTTTAATTGTTTTTTTATTAACCTCAAATTCTTTTAATAGGTTTTTTGCATTGAAAAGATTATTTGAATTAAATAGAAAATATCTTATAGCCTGAATCCAAATTCTTCTTTTGTGTTTTTAACTTAAAAGTTATAAGATTTCAGTATCTAAATGAAGTCTTTGGATATATTTTGAAACTTCTTTTTGCATGAATACTTCAGTTTGTGAAACATTCAGAAAATCTGAAGACCTGGATAGGTCTTCCTTCCTACTTAAATCACGATCCCTGGGGCTTGTTTCATTTATTTATTAAAAAACAAACAAAACTCAGAGCTGGGACCACAAGCTCCCTACAATAATAATCCCTTTTCTTTTGTGATGGAAAATAAATACAATTCAAGAAGGAGCATCAGAGCTTTAGGAACCAGACATGTTCATATGAGCGTAGATTTATTCTTTACAAAATAGACTCCAATTTTAATAATTTTTTTTTAGTTTATGGTAAGAAGTGCAGTAAAGCAAAATGATTATCAAATAGCATATGTCAGATATTTGTAATGCCTTTTTGGAGGAAGAACAACCTGTAAATTATCAGAATATGCTGTTTTGGCAGAAGCTGTATGCCATCCATCCATTATAAGCTGCAGACTATTTCTCAGGCTTTGAAGTGCAACTTACTCCAGCAGAAACAAGCAGTTCTCCCAGTAGTACTTATTTTCAAAATGTGCTATAGAGATGTGCCAGGAAAGGAAATGCACATCAACCTACAGTGTGAGTGATTTTTGTACAACAATAACTTATCACTGTAGCTTCCTTCACTCCTGCTTGAAAGCACAGGTGCTTTTGAAATTTTTTTTGCTTTTCTACTGGCAATTATGGCCTAGAGGGCTGGGCTTTTATAGGGACAAGCACGTATTTTCTAGTAATCTCTTTTCAACTAATCTTGACTGCTGATTTCATAACTGTTCATGTACAAGCAGCTTATTAAGGGAGTCACAGTCGACTTGAAGCCGGTCTGGCATGCCAGACCGTTTCTGTTGTGTCCTCTAACTCAGAGGATGAAGTTAAGAACTGCTGTTATGACCAGCACTTTACTCTCTCACATTCATTTCTTCACAGGCCAGCACACAGGGCATGCAGCAGCAGGAGTTATGGCTGCTCTGCCCCTTCTCCACATATTCATGTTGTTCTGGGTGCTGGGTTCTTTGTTACTTCCGTTGGTAGTGTTCCTGTGATCTGCTTCAAATTAATTTCATTTTAATGACCAATGATCTTGGAAAAAAAAATTTGTGTGAGCTTTTTCACAGCTTTTCTGTGTTTGTAGATCATGCAGGACAGCATGGCTAAAGAGCCACTACTTGCTTTTTATTCTCTTATAATTGAGTCCTCAAGGAATAAACATCTGCAGAGATCCCAGCTGGGGCGTGGGATCAGGCACTCTAAAATCATAAAAGTTTTTAAAATGATTTTTCCTTATTTGCCCTTGGTATCACTTTTTATTTGTTGTTAGCCATCAGTTTTTATTTTGGTGGATGATGCAACCAAATTCCACTTCCTCTTTGGATTAGATACTCAAAGCATAGTTTGAATACGAAGTCTACCTATTTTAGGAAATCAAATGATAGACTTGAGAACTCCTGTGGCTCTGTAAGCAATACAGTTCTTCACATATTTTAACTCTTTCCATTATTCTACCTTCTAGGTAATGGGACTCTTGACTAACCACGGTGGTGTGCCTCACCAGCCCCAAACTGATTATGCCCTGTCCCCTTTAACTGGGGGCCTGGAGCCCACCACCACTGTCTCAGCCAGCTGCAGCCAGCGGCTAGATCATATGAAGAGTTTGGACAGCCTGCCTACATCTCAGTCCTACTGCCCACCAACCTACAGCACCACGGGTTACAGCATGGACCCTGTCACAGGCTACCAGTATGGACAATACGGACAAAGTGAGTATTGGGACTGTGAAGTGCAGTACTGTACCCGTTTATCAACGGTCTGTACTTTCTGTCTGTAACAAAGAAAACTATGAGCAGAGATCCTAATGGCTGACTACTACTTCTCTCCAAAGCTGAGCGGAGTGAACTGGTGAGATAGCTGATTGTTCGAGCAAGATTTCTGCTGCATAATTATTTTCTTAAGTGATGTCAACAACATCTTGATGTTATTAATTGTTGAGACATGAAACCTGATTGCCATTAGGTAAAACATAAGGGTTGTCCAAAATGAAATAACCACTGGCATTCCACTATTAGAAACATATGTTCTTAATGAGGTCAGCTCAAGAATCATTACAGTATATAATCCCAGATACATAGAGTTTTGTCAAACTTGTCCTAGGAATAAAAATATTAGTCCCTTTCCTTTGATATATCAGTATTAAATATGACAATGTCAACCTGTAGTTGGCATGGCCCCATGCTGTGAGGTTGTCACAGCATGACTTAAAAAGCTTCTTTTGCTTTTTTACAGGTGCCTTTCATTATCTGAAGCCAGATATTGCATAAATGAACTGTCCACTTCAAGTTAAAGCTGGTCTTGTTTTCCGGTCTCACTCCAAGGCTTGGATACAAGGGATCTTCTTAACACACTGCAGTCTAAACTGGGGCAGTCCCATTGAGAGAAGCAGGCTTCTTGTGTTCTCTCCAGTCATAGCTTTTAGTAGACTTTTGAAGGCTGGACAAAGCTATACAGAAGACAAAGGCCAAAAGCAATAATGAATAAATAAATGCGACATGGTTCATTATGAGTGGGTATACAAAACAGAGCTGTATTTAATATCACTGCCTGGCAAAACATTCCATTTTTTGTTGTTGAAATTAATGTGCATTGATTGGGACAAATGGAACATTTTGAAACTTAGAGCAGTTGAGCTCTGCGTACTCTGACTCATTTGACATCCAGTGCTGACTTTAGTCTAACTTTAAAACTGCTCAGATTCTGAAGCACAAGGGCAGGAGAACCTCTTTCATTTTACACACTGGAAATTGTCATCAAGAGGAAATGTCACAGTCCATAGGAAGCTAGGATAAGTGCGAAAGACTTCCTGAGCAACTTATTGGTTACCTTACCATGCTTTTGTAATCATGTTGTCAATAAATGTCACTTACAAGTTTTGCTTTACCAAGAGACGAGATCTTGTGTAACACGAAAAAGAGATTTTACCTTTTTGTATGTGGAGTTTTCCTAGTCCGTTGAACCTTTTCGAACAAACATGGGAGAAAAAAAGTCAACAACAACGCGACTGATTTTTCATGACTGCCTAGCAACGTGCAATACTGTGTACCTCACACAAACTTTGGGATCATCCAAAGTCATATAGATAGAATCAGAACTATATTTTTGCAGGTACTTTTATTTTTGCAGTGCATAATTCCTGATGATAAAATACAGAAATGTTGCAGTCTGCTGGACAACTAAAATCCAGCTTGCTAATCATGATTTAAAGGTCATTTTCAGGAAACAGTACGAAGAAATGATTACGTTTACATTTTTTTAGTGATGTACAGGACATGGACAGAGATGGACCTGTATTTGACACATTTGTTTAAATTATACAGTGATATCCAATATAGAAAATATAATTATAGGAACCAAGGTTTACAAGAAGTTTGCATTGTGACATTTTAGAATGTCAATAAATTTGTGTTTTGTGATGTTGAGAGGAAGAGGAAGATGGAAGGCGGTCTTATTTATTTCTCTCTATTCTTGGAACAAAGAGGGAGGCAGAACACAAATACATTCCTTTTAGCGTTAAGGACTATGAAGTAGTGAGTTAGACTAGGTTCATTACAGAGGTTAGTTCACACATTGGTCTTAAGGGTGATGGAAAAATGAAATATTATCTTTGTGTTGCAGCCTCTACAACAACACGTGTAAAAAAAAAAAAAAAAAAAACACCAAACCAAAAAACAAACAAACAAAAAAAAACAAAACAAAAAAGAAAACAAAAAACAAACGTCTTTCATGTAAAAAGTTCGGTAAATATTTACTATTTATAATGAATAAACATTATGAAGACTTGCAAAGCACTGATGATTTTGTCCTAAAATGTAGTATTGTGCTAAATACATTGATACATTTTAATCTGAATATCATGAAGAAATAAACCATGTTACGTTCGATGCAAACTGTATTCATTACGTAAGGATATTCTGCACACATCCTAGGGCTGCAGGAGCCTCAGGCAGCCTCTGTGCCCAGGTACTGCTAATATGCCACCCGGAGCTCTGTGTTTGTTAATAAACCATGCGTTTTTCAAGTGCTGTTGGTACCAGTAGTACGTCTTCCCAACAAGAGAAAAGCGTTGTGCCTTTGCTGTGCATTTAAAAGGAAATAAAATAGGCTTAAACCCAGCACAAGTAGGGCAACTGGGATGGCTTTATACAATGCAGGAACTTTGTAATCAGTATCTGTCCTGAATTTTTTTTTTCCTTACAAGCCTCAAGAATTTTTTAATAGGCTTACACACAAGCTGAGTGAAATATGGGGAAGACCCTTCAAAATGAATGGAGTAAGTTTTAGTGGCACATCAGTGTGTGAGGAAATTTTACTTCACACTGGACTTGGTGGACATTTAATTTCCTCACCATTTTGTGGGGGATTTAACCACCTTGAATTTCTTTCAGCTTCTATTTCTGTGTGCATTTTACTTTTGTTTTATTTTTATTTTGTTCTTTTAACTCTAGCCCTCTTCTGTTGGAAAAGGAAGGAATATACTTTTTGAAAAGAGGACGTTAAAAAAATGCTGAAAAATGGGGAAAGGGGATTTCTTTTTTTCCTTCCAGTTTATGTTTCTCTGATACGCTTTTAATTTCTGTGACAAAATTTAAAAGTCTCTTATTAATACCTATTCCCTGCTCTAAACTGCTAATTTTTCTGATTTTTTTCCCATATTGCTTCTTCTCCCTGAGGACTTGGCCCTTGGCATTTGTCTTGTGTCCTAGGCTTGCTGCAAAGGCCAAATAAGCCTCTTTTTCCCCATGTGCAATCCCTTTGCTGTAAAGTACAGTATAAAAGCCTGCTTGCTTGCACAGTTTGGAAGTGAATGATGTCTATATGATTGCTCCTTCCCAGAAAGGGTGTACTTTTGTTGCAGGGTGATTGCAAAGTGCCACCTTCACTGTCTGTCCTTTTCTATTCCAGCAGCTGGCGGGGGTGGGACAGAGCTGTGATTTCTCCCTCCATCCCCACGGTGCTACTGGTGAGGTGCTTTCCTGACCTGAAGTTAGACAGTGGGCATTTTGGCTGCTCCATCCTCTTTTTAAGTGTCTCCCAAGCACTTCCTTGCGTGAGAGGCTAACGCAGAGCAGGAGAGCCTGGAAACAAGACAGATAAGGAGAAAATCATCCAGTCCTCTCGCAGGCAAGCTGTGCAAGCAGGGAACCAGGATGAGCTCTTGGCAGAGGAAGCGAGGAGCCCAGGACAGAGGGGCTAAGCAGTTTCCTGATTTATGATGCACCATAGGAATCTTTGACAGAGCTATAAGGATTACTTGGGGTACTGGTGATCCCTTCTTGTTATCGCTGTCAAGGCTGAAGAGGTTCTTGGGAGCCACGTGTGTTTCTGGAATACGAATCCTGAACACTTGGAAAGTCAAAGGGGCACGAGCCTGCCATGGATATTGCATTTGACAAGAAATGCCATGGAATAGCTTGGAGGAATGTGCTTGTAGCAATGGAGTCCAAAATCTACTGGTGCAGTAGTAGCACTACTATGAGTGCAGAGAGGATGGATCTCAGGGTCCTTCCCCCTTTTTTGGGGGAGGTTTGCATATTTTACAAGATGGAAATAAATAACAACAGCTGCTTAACCAACTGTCTATCATCTCATAGGTATAAGAATTGGAAACTCCTGAGAGACAGGCTTTGATGAAAAAATATTTATTCCTTATGGCACAACCGTGATTTTTAATTTATTCTTTGCTTTTAAATCTTCCTTTATGTACAGATAACCTCTACTCCCATCAAAATACCCAATATATGCATTTTGGCATATATTTACATTGGTATATGTTACTATTCCTTTATTTGAGCATGTGTAATATTTAATGAATGAGCTAGGAAAAGAATTATTTTTAATGGCACCTATTTTCCTTCTATTTTCCCTGGATAATTCAGTGTATCCCATTTAAATAAAACCTATAAATAAACATTTTTCTCCAATAGTCATACAGGGTTTTCTACTCCGTATTGCTGAAAAGTCTCATGTCTGTCCATGTGACAGATGCTGTTGAACTGTATCTTTCTATAGCTATTTTGAAAGGCACAAAATGCCCATCTGAACCTACAAATCTTCACTGAAAATAGCTGATTGTTAAACAGGATCTATGTCCTCAGAAATCCATTTCTGCATATATGCGATATTAGAGCTAGATTTTTAAACCCTAGGTTAAGGTCTGTGCAAATTCAAACTTAAAAAAATCTGGCTATAGGTCTGTGACCTAGATCTCCAAACTTGAAAATATATGAAAAAATAAATGAAAAAATACAAAGTTACTTAATTTTGGAAATCCAAAACCCACCCCAAATTATCAAATGCTACTAATAATTTATGTAGCAAGGATGTATTTGCATTTTCTCAGAAGTATGACAGACTATAGCATGAAAATTTTTTGTTATGTCTGAATTCTGTGATATATTCTCATACATGTAAGAAATGTATTCTCTCTTGTCAGAGTGCTGTTTACTGCTAACATGTAAAGCATACATTTTTGCTATGCTAGTAACCGTGAAAGTTCTCAATGTTTTCTATCCTTAAAGTCTTCTGACCTTAAAGTCTATAAAGTGCATAGTGGATTACTAAAAGGTATCTCTGTATAAAATAACAAGAAATTAATTGAAGGCGATATCAATGAGACCATCAGAAACCTGTAACAGCTTAAATTCATAAACCTCTTTGTACTGTTCACTTCAATGTTCTCTGGCTCACTTAATAATTGTAAGAAAACCTGCATCCTGATTAGAAGATCCCATTTTTAATTTCTTTTGGCTTTTCCAATGACATCTAGATATTGCCTAGAGCCAGACAAAAATAATTTGGAACAATATGAACAACTACACTAAATTAAATTGCTAAATTTCTGTTCAATTAACATTAGATAGGTATTTTGTTTAGATTATATATATGACATTGCAATGCTCATTCGCCACTGCCTGAAGTCTTGTGTGTCTTTCAGTTTATTCTGTAGTGAGTGTTATCATAAATCAGTGCATATATTTATATGGAGTCATAGGGTTTTCTTAAAGAATCACGTGAGTAGATCTGAATCTGTTCAAGATACTTGTCTAAAATAAACAAAATTGCAGTCTGCTTCTGCGGTCATTGTAGGTAATAGGCCCTTTGGTCTGTCAGATTTTCACTACCTATTTTCTCCCAGCAGTTCTGGGCAGCTCATCACAGGCTGGGAAGTTCTGATCAGTTGCAGGGAGCAAAGCGCTTTAGCTAGATGGTTAGTCAGGTTCAAAAACGTACAAAGTATTTATYGACAAGCAGGCTTCAAATCAGTACGTATACATAGTGCTGGAGCGCGGTTCTGTTTTGCTGTCGTGGTTCCACAAGCAACACTTTGCAGTGCTCACACATAGTTTAAATCTTTGCTTAATGCATTTATATGCATTTATATGCATCAGCCTCAGAACCAATGACTGAGTGGATATCCAGAGTGCCTGTGGATAGCTTGGGCACTGCATCGTTTTGACATGCACTGTTTATTATTCAACTACTTAGGCAATGTCATGAAAAATCATAATAAAACTAGGAAGACACATCACATTTGACCTTTGCTGAATAATTTAATAAAGCTAGCTCAATACACAAATACGAAAGAGCAGTTGCTGATAAGAGCAGAACTATTGCTTCCTTGTCTGAGAATTGGAAACAGTTCAGAAGCTTTATTAACTATTYGGTGTCTTCATCTTCAGCAAAGTTTGTCCCTTAGGCTATAACCAAATGTTAAGCTACTTGTTTCTTCCCGCACTCTCTTCCTTTCAGCGCTCACACGGGTATCTTTGCTTGTGCTGTACACAATTATGTTCACAGTTTTTCTTATGCCTCTGTACAATTATCCATGTGTTTTTCTCACAGACCCTGTTTCATTTACACAAATATTTTTCTCCCCATATATATGCATTTATTCATAATGATCTAAAGTGATATACCTGTAAGAGTTTAGCTTTTTAAGGATGATTGTTACAGGTACTCTGCACGCTTAACCCATAATACTTTATAATTCAGCAATTCAGAGATGGAAAAAATTTCTTTGGAGCCCACCCTTGTGTGAGTGTCCCCACGATCGGTACTGGAATAATTTAAAAAGTGTACAAATCTCCAGAGGTGTTTGAAATGCTGTTTTAGCCCTGCTGTGTCTATCCTGGTGAGGGGCCCATGGGGGCTGGGGGGCGGTGGGGCTGGCAGGGATCATCCAGTTCCTGCACAATACCAGGCGCAGAGCCTCGTCGGGGTCTTGCCCCTCTGTTGAGTCCATTACCCAGCGTTTGACCAAACCCTTTCTCCATTGTCTCTGTCTGAAGTCTTCACGTGGTGGAAGACACCCCCTTTCCCTTGGTGTCATGGCTGCTCCCCCTCGTGTCCCTTTCCCCTGCAGCTCTCCGGTGACTTCGAGGCCTTCCACTCCGCGGGTGCCCACTAGCGAGACCTTTTTCCCAGTGCCCAAGTCAACTTAAAGAGTTTATCTCTCGCCTGCTCTTTCCAAACGCTGTGACCGCCCTGCTACCTCAGTGAGGGCCGCAGGCTGCGGGCCCTGTGGCTGCAGAAAGCAGGGTAGGCTGCACTGCCATGGCTTCCTGCTGCCAGGCCTCAGGGCAGAGCAGTGCTGGCGGGCACCTGTGCAAACTGCAGTGGTTCCAAAATGGCACCTCACAGTTTCACCTGGCAGTGAAATCTGAGGGAAATTTTTAAACAGTCAGGGTTGCCTGATTTGAAAAGGGGACAATGAATATGTGTAAGAAAGTAAGATGGAGTTCAGCTTTTCTTTTAGAGCTCAGAGGGGTTTCTAAGCACGGTGTAATGTAGCCGTGGTGGGTCTGGGGCAGGGATGGCAGGGGGGCACTGGGGGCCACTGTGGAGCACTCGTCCTGTGGGGAGCAGCCAGTGACATGGCACCCACCAGCTGCAGAGGCTGGCAGCCCTGAGCAGGGCAAACAGCCGCTGCTGGAGGCAGTTTCTGACTTGCTGGGGCTGGGGAAGATTGGGGGTGTGAGGGGGAGCGGGACAGTGCTCAGCCGGGAGAGGTGGTGGGACTGGGCTCTGTGGCGTGTGAGGGCCGAGGGGTCAGCCATCTTGTCTCTCCGGTGCCAGGGTGTCCAGCTGCCACACAGGATGGCAACAGCACAGCTTTCCCTGCAGGGGGTAGGGGAGGCAGCAGGAACCATGCTGGGAATCCTCTGAGAAACCTGAGGGGTGGTTTCTCCTGAAGGTGAAGTCCAAATACAGTTTTCCACGTGGGTGCTGCTGTCCCAGGGAAGGCACACAGTGGATGGGGAGGGGAGACGGTGCTGTGGCCCCTCAGTACCACTAGAAGCACGTTTTCCTCAAGTGTGTGGGGTCAGTGAGGGGCAGCTGAGGGGAGCAGCCAGGGCAGAAGGGTGCCCGGGTGGGTGCCTCTGGGCAGAGCTTGGTCTGTCCTTTGGGAACAGCTGGGAACAGCRTGTGCCATTTCCGTACTCAGCTCCTGGTGCATGGAGCACTGTGTAAAATCAAATCCTGCTCCCTTTGCAGGTGCTGCTGTGGGACGTGGCGGAGCTACGTTAGTGCTGTGGCGGTCCCAGGTGATCTACGTGTGAGCAGCAATATGGTGTGGTCGGGATTAGGGTTGCTGGTGAATGGCTTCTGGGGATTTGCTTGATAACTGCACTTGGCATCCAAACCAGACTGCTCCTGAGAGCCTTTGCTTTAGGCTGGCTTTAGTTTCAGAGCATTTTGTCAGATCTGGTCTTGATTCAGACCGTGCGTGCCAGTGCTGAGACTGTGATGGAGTCTCAGGCATGAGGTCTCTGTCAGTCCCGCAGGTGGCTGGGCCCTCCCAGGTGTCCTCCCAGGCCAGGCGGCTGTCCCCAGCTGCGGCGGCAGGGTGCAGGGCTGGCCTGCCTCACCCTGGTGAGAGCCGAGCATGGCAAACCACCTGGTGAACCTCAGTAAAAATAGTTGGTTTAGGTAAAATTACTCTGTAGATCTTGGTAAATCGTATCTGGGGTTAGACGCTCATCAAGCTTTTGGCAGAAATCCCTGCCTGCCTCCTTTTGTCATCCTTATCCATAAAGGGCTACATAAATGCCATATATTTAAAAGATGGAAGGAAGCTGTTTCTCCACCTCCCAAAAGGTTATTCTGCTATTGTGTCCTAAAAATCTAAAGGAAAACAAAAGCTGTGCTAGTGTGGATAGTATCACAAGCTCACTTGCCAAAAAGGGACTTGGAGTAGTTAATTTTTTTATCCCTAAAGTTTTAAAAAAACTCCTAAAATGAAAACACACAGTAGATAAGGAGCTCCATCTTATGTCCATGTGCACCCAGGCACTTTCCTTTGATTTTTAGTGGAATTTTTAGGTGCGTGAGGACCCAGAGATAGCAAAGATGAGTGAACAAGGCAATTTTGATCTGTGAAACTACAGTTCTGTTGCTTCTATTCTGATTCTGCTCAAGTTCATCAGGAAAGATTAACTTTGGCAGCTTATTCAGTGACTAAATCTTGATATTTTTGTGGCTTAATTCATAACATAACTGTAAGCTATTGCCCTGTGTTTATATTTCCCATCCATTTCTCACATTTCCAAAGCATACTGATATGTGATCCTGGCAATTTAGCTACCATAATTGGCATTTTTCTAGGGCCAAAAGGAAACAAATTCCTTATCCTCCATACTTCTTTAATTTCTGAAAAACAACAAGTAACATGGTTAATCCTCTTTTTGATCTTTTTCCCCCCCTTTGAGTTTTTCTTATGGTCTTTTCCTTTTAATCTTTTACTTTCTTTTTAATCTTCACTCATTGTCCCCCCGCATTTGAAGAATTTCATGTACTTACATCTCTAAAAAGAATTGGACCACTTTATGGAAATAGCTCTTTMGGATCTTGTTCAAAGCACCATTATGTACTTTTAGCTGTTTGGGGGAGGGTGAAAAAAAAGGAGAGAAAAAGCAACTTTAAAGCAGTGTTTGTTTGTGGAGCCTAACAGAACATTGATCTTTTCAACTAGATGCAGAAACAGTGCACAGAAACACCCTAAGTTACAATAAAACCAGATTACATTAGAGGAGCAGAAGGGTGAATGCACATCTCCCTTTAATTGGGGTTGGGTCATATCATCTGACTCTTGGTGCAGGTGTGTTTGGGCAAGAGCATTTCAGGAAGGGTAAAGCAGGGCAGCACAGGTGAGTTCTATGGGCTATTAATGAGCAGCTCCCCTCTCCCAGCTCTTCCGAAGCAGGAGGGAATAAGCTAGGCTGTGGCTGAAAGGCATAATGCTTCCCAAGGCTGATCAGAGTGTAGCTGAGGCCCCACCGCTTACCCAGAAGCATGCCTGGAGGCCCAGTCTAACCATTTGAGTTTGGAGGCAGAAGAGTTTGTCTGCTATGGTATGTGTGTTCCTTGGTTTGTGGTTTTCTTGTACATGTGTATAAAAAGCCTTTAAATCTTTCCTGCGGTGGGCAGTGTTAAGGCTACAGGTCTTCCTTTGTGCATCATCCTTTCTTAGGTGGTGTGGAGATTAGGCCATGAGTAGTCACGTGGAAACTGGTGAAATGTAGTATCAATTATGTTAAGGGTGGTTTATTCTGGCCTAGAGTAGCTCCTACTGTGGGGAGACCTGGATACCTTATGGCATGTCTGGAAAGGAAGGTGTAGAGCTGAGTTCATTGTGTCTGGATTCTGAGCTTGTGAGCTACCTGTGGGATGAAGCCCATGTACTGACAAGCATGGCCCAGTGTTAACACAGTAATTTAGCTTCCAGGCTTAGGCTGATGTGGATCTGACTGAAAGGTGGGGAAAGAAAGTACAAGTCTTTGTGTGCCTTTCATTAAGAAGCATTAAAAAACTGCTTAGACATGTGAGGCTGTCAGTTCACTGCATATCATAATGTGAGTTAAAACACTTTAAGAAATAATGACTGTGCACCTCAAGAAGCAGGATGCTGCAGCTCTGTGTGAAGAGGCATGGTGAAGTGTAGGCACAGCACTACTCGTTCATGGTGCACCCAAAACTGTCACTGYGAATTCACTGGTGTGATTTTTGTCACTTATTTCTCTACTCAGTTGTGGTGTCCTACCCCTGCCCCCCCTGCTTTTTTTATTTATTTTGCCAACACCAAAAAGCCCCAGAAACTTGGCTAACAGAGGTCTTGTGTTTCTCAAGCAGGCAAGAAATTTACAGGGATTAGCATGTGTCCAATTTAATTTATGCAGAATCGCATGCTCCCTTTACTGAAGTAAATTCTTTAAAAAACAAACAAACAGTAAGAGTTTACAGAGTTCTGGAAAAGTTGCAAAACCTAAATGAAAATCCTTTTCCAGTTACAGGAATATAAATTGGGCATAGCTCCCCTGAAGATTTTATACTAGTTTAATGAATGTATTTTATTTGTAGTTAAACTGATGATAAAGCTTTTCTTCCCTCTCCTCGAAACAAGATTAGGTCCCCTAAATCTGTTCTCCTTTACCCACAAGAATAGGTGAATAAGATCTCTCCCATAACTTGGCCCTAACCAAGAACAGGATTTGGCATTGCTCTTTATGGGGATTTTTCATCTTTTTTCTTTTTTTTTTTTTTTTAAAGGCTGATTTTAAAACAAATAGTTAAAATGTGGAGCTGAACATTTCTTCTAGAAGTTGCATATTCTAAATGTACTTATACCATAGTCTGCTGCTCATATAAAATTACAGACTTCACTTTCATCTTTCTTTTTACAAGAAACCCTTAATGACAAATGCAGGCTGTTTAGTGATACCGATATACTGCAATCTTAGCATGTGAATTAGTCATCATACAATCAGTTCAGGGGGTCAGGCCTAAAGAAACAGTGCAGAGTTGGCAAACTGCTAGTTGGGTGATGTGCTCTCCACTTCAAAGTCATGGTGCTTACTCCCCAGAATTCAGATCACAGAAAGAAACAGCTGGCATTGTCGTTTGTGGCAGTAAGGACTTTTTTTTTTTTTTTTTTTTTTTTGTAGCAAGATAAGGTTTCACTACTTTGTAAAACAACAATTTACTTTAGAGTGACCTAGCCTGTAAAACACAATAGGAAGCAGGAATCCACAGAGCACTTCTCTGCTATTATCATGCAAGTAGACATGACCTGTGACAAACCACACTGGAGAAGACTTAACCTCCTTGCTCCTTGTCTGAAAATATTCAGTGTAGTCCACCTGTCAGTGGCAGTCAAGGGTTTCATTTTCCAGAACAACTTTATAGGCAGTTCTTTTCAGTTTGGATATTACTCTCTTGCATATTTCCAGCGTGGTACGTATTTGTGGCAGCACACAGCTACAGACTACCAGTCCTAATACTTACACAAACCCATTAAAACATTCAACTTCCCACTTAAGCTCTGAGGCTGTCATATTTGAGTTGAAATTTAAGTTTTTATGTTTAACATAGAGTTAGCAACTGGTTGAAATGCCATATCAGTATCCAATGACCCTTTCTTATCCTGAATGCTGGTTCACTCCACAGGCAGTGGATTTTGATGGCCTTTCTCTAGGGTCTGTGTGGAAAGGCGTCAGACTCTGGGCCATCCTCTTGCACAGCCTGCCAGCTGTGATGCTGAGAGAAAGCACCTGAGAATGGCATTTAGAGATGCTTGTTAGAAAATGTGTGAGGTTGCTTATGTGCTTCAACTCAGAGACAGACTTAAGGACCTTCCTCCACTGAGGGTGTGATTTTTTTTTTTTTTTTTTTTTTTTTTTTTTTTTTTTTTTTTTTTTTTTTTTTTTTTTTTTTTTTAATTTTTATTTTACTTTTTTTCTTCTCCTGTCCCTGGACCCCTGTCACATCCCACTGGTGCTTTTAAAATCCTTTCACTTAGTGACTTGAGCAGATTTATTCCCCAAATATAGGGGCGGGGAGAGAGGGGGGTGGGAAAAATCCACATTTAAAACTGCCTAGCAGATGTATGTCTCAGGGATTTGTTATTGTTCCATTATTGTTATTATTAATAGACTTCATTTCACAGGCAAGGCAGGCTTATCAGCCAAAAGCCTCATTATCAAATGACTGAGACCCAATAAGTGCTTAACAGCATTCCTTACCAAAAGAGGAAATGATTACAGGCCAGATCCAACTCCTGTTAAAGCTAGTGGATAGATTCCCACTTCAACAAAGCATCGCTTGGGGCCCCTAGATGCTCACTCCTCTCCATGTTTTCTGACATGCTTTTTAATTCCCCAAAATGAACCAAACAGCTTTAGCTTCTCTCATCTCGCAATGTGTTCTGCAACTTCTGGAAAGGAACCTGGACACAAGGAAAAATGCTACAGAACAAAAAGAGCCACAATACAAACCATATGACAACGCCTATTTCTTCATCCTCTTTGTCATGTTGTTTTACTCTTTCCTGGCATTAACTGTCTTTTTTGGTTATGTACGCTCGAAGAAAGCTATTTCAAAGAAAGATCCTTACCAGGAGTTCATCGAGGATAGGAATCGAAATAAGAAGTGGAACATGACCCGGCCGGTGGTGGTGAAATTTGACTTTGAAGAAGAAAGTATTCTTTGAACTCCTTAAACGAAAATACTCTGCAAAATGCACCGGACTGTCTCTGCTGCCTACATCTCAAGTGAAGATCTACACATTTACCTTGTTCGGCTGTCCCCCTCACAATAAATCAAAGCATTGCTTAAAATAGGTAATGGAAAAAGAAGTTTCTTTCTTTCTTTTTCTTGTAATCCATTTGTTGCTGGAATGTGGCTTTTCTAAATATTGGAGAAATATTGTAAACTTTAAAATGGCAATGAAAAGTGGCCATTTTTAGCTTTCGCTTCCAATTTGGTGGAACAAGAATGGGAATCCATCCTATGTCAAGACTCTGAATTTATTTAAGACAGAGGACTAGTTTGTGTATGCACATACCTGCTCCAGGGAAATGCTGTCATTTCCGAGTTGTTCGGACCTGGAAACTGATGTGTAGTGTCCCTGGAAAGTGCCTCTCTTGAATAGCAGAACACATTTTACCATGCCTAGACCAGCACATACTCTTTGACATGTAAATATAGAAAAGCTCCTCTTGCATTCCCTCCCCTCAAAAATTAATTTCACATGCTATGGCAAAAGATTCAAAAAAACATCTGCAAAATATAATTAAAACGCATCTAGTGGAAAAACAGGTTGGGTATTCAGTGAATTTGGAGCCCTTGCCTTTTCCATCTCTTACATGTATCTATTCTTTGCCAGTTTCTCACTGAAATTTATATTTCAGTCCTAGGGAATGGTAACTACAGCTGATCACAAACCTAACAGAGGAATGGCTTCTCTGTATCTGCAATAAATATTTGCTAAAATGTTGTACAAGCTTCATTTGGAGTTGTACTGAATACATGAGATTGCCATCTGATTTATTCTTTTTGCTCCTGCTTAATAAAATAAGTATTAAATAAAGTAACAGAATTCTGACTTAGAAGATATTGCTGTGCTTAATATAAAAGAACAGTGCTTATTGCTTTGTGATATCGCGCATGTGGTACGACAGACACTGCTTTGTGATAGTATTGTCTTCTGAGACTTTCATTTGTTTGCCTTCTTATCTAGGGTCTCTCAATTTATGGTCTTTACTTGTTACAGAACTGCTTAGATATATTACATGTATCTGCATTACAGATCCAGTTGCTGCTCAGAGGGCTATCTAATTGTTTTCAGGTGGTAGGTAGGCACTGATTTTTACTTTATTTGCTCTACTTTGTTTTCATATGCATATTAACTTTTCTTTTTCTGCTAGTGGAATTATAATGTAAAGAATTTTATTTTTCTTAAGCGTGTAGTGTTCATGGTTACATGTTGACTATTTTAGGGATGTGTAGACTTTTAATTCTTTCAATATTTAGAAAAAGTTTTTTATATGTATTCAGCCTGGGCTGAGTGATCAGATGTTGTTCCTGTTTCCTGATGGGATGTGTTAAGTGTTTCTGGTGTGTGTGCAAGCAGGGAGGTTGATGCTATGCATAACCCTCTTCTCATAAAACTAAAATTTGCTTCCCACTTACCAGCATGGATGTTTGTAGAAATAGCTGTGTTGGCTCAGATCATAGTGCTTTGTCTCCGATAGCTGTGCCAGAGGAAGATAATAAGAATAAGGTGATACTTTCTCAGTTGTACTTGCCCAGCCTCCAAGGATTTGTTGCTCAGGGACCATATGAGCCAGAGGCCACTCATTTTGTCTAAATGTGGGGGTGGGATATGTGCAGAATACTGATGTGGAAGTGTATGAACATCAGCATTTTAACAGGCCAGAAAATGTTCACAGATGTATTTTTGCTGGATTCATCCAACTCCAATTTAAATGGTTTTGACTATAGAAACAGACGAGAGTTGCAGTTCTTGCACAAATCAGTGTTTCGTCTATGTTATACGTGTCCTGGCTGCTTCATCTAGAAAGTTTGGGGTGAAAAAATGAAAGTTCAAGTCATCTGTGTTCACATCATGCTCCTGACTTTGGACTGTATGAAATGAAAATCACTCTTGGTTGGGTGCCTTATAATGGCTCAGAGCAAGTTGGGGAGACTTACTCTTTCAAATGCGGAGTTCTGGATGTCTGTCCTCTGAAAGGGTGTATAAATGTGGATTTGCTCTCCTGACAGAAGATCTGTTCTATTTTTATCTTGTAGTCAATGTTTTTTGATTCTTTGCAGTGTATGCCATGTCATCTTCAAAATTAAAGATCAATTTTTTTGAAACTTCATTCAAACCTACGTCCTTTATTTCTGTAAGCTGTTTCTGCTTTTGTCTTACCAGGCAATTATCAGATCAGCCTAAATCCCTTAAACATTCTTTAGCAATGTGCTGCCATTGTCTAGTGTTTAGGCTTTTTGGAAACATTCACAACTCATTTAACAAGAAGACCACAAGCTCTTCAAACAATTTTGCACAGTGTGTGCCTGTGTGTGCATGCATGTGTGTGTATGCCAACAAGACGAGGCTTTTTCCTATCCTATCTCCATGCAGCAGTAAAAATGTCTCTGAGTAAATGTTAGCCACAGGGCATGGTGGTGACATTATTAGTCTTTCTTCTTCAGTGTGTCAAAGCCTGTTTGTCCCTGCCCAGGAGATCGATGTTACCAGTAACAAATGAGAGGGGACACTTGGATACTACAGCACCATAGGCGTATCCTCAGGCATGACAGTGTTTCTGTAACTTCAGTGCAGCTAGATCGATCTGCACCTCCTGACATCTAAAACGGTGAACTAGCTAGCATTAGAAAAGCTTTAGGTTTGGAGGTGTGGCACAAGCCCTATGTGCAGCCTTGGGAGCCGAATGCCTGCTCTGGAGGACAAGCAAGACCTCCATTTGACACATTGGTGTGTAGAGAGAACGAGGGGCAAAAGATACATCTTTTTCTCTCGGCAGAAGGAAACGTGACAAGGCGCTGTAATTTTTGGTCTCTCCATAGCATGATGTGTTGGCTGCCTGCACTGGAAACAGAAGAGGGTGAGGGTGGAGAGGATAGGGCTAAACGGCATACATACTATGATGTGAAATTGCTGTGGCAGTTGACACATTGCTTATAATATGAGAATTGTCCACCTCATTTTCTTTCTTCTATGTGTGAAACTAGTATTTGTATGGTGCTCACAGAAGCCTGTGATCTGTAACCTTGTCAGTCTCCTTTATTGCTACTTCTGACTTTCTGCATGTGGGGTGTGAAATGGGAATAGGAGATCCAAAATAATCCCATTCATCGTGAGCCATGGGTTGTGAAGTATGATTTAGAGCCCTGAGATGCCCAGTCTGCTCCAGACTAAGCACTGGGGAAAGCGGGAGGGCAGTACAAAGCACCATAACATGGACTTAGCCCAAGCAAGGGGCTGTGATGCTGTAGGAATGGGAGAGGGTGTTTGCATCTGCAAGACTCAGTTCTACATGCAGCTACGTGCCTTTAATTTTAAGAGATTTAGCATCACAAGAAGAGAGGGAATCACTAATTGTCTTTGTTTTGTATTTTTCTTTTCTTCTCTCTACTTACTGGTGTTCTGAATTAATATTATTCATCTGTTGATCTTGCTAAGAAGCTTCTTGTTCCTTCTTTCTTCCTAGTAAGAAACATGCTAAGACAAAGTAGATCACGGATCCTGCTTTAGTTCCCCTACCTTTTGCTATTTATTGTGGCCCTCTGTAACGCATTGCAGCTGATGTGTGGGGTTTGTTTTTTGGTTGTGTGGTGGGTCTTGTTTGTTTGTTTGGTTTTTGGAGGGGCATCCACTTTGAATTTAGTTTGAGCATTTTGAGATACTCTATTAAAGGCTTGTTGCAGTTTCCACTTTTTTGTGAATTAATACTGTAGCTTTCTCAAACTGGCCTGTGAGAAGGTCTACTTCTGATTAAACCCATGCTGATAAATATTAGGTTGTTCTCTAATTCTATATGCATATGTATACACATGTGTGCATATGTGTATTAGGGTCTCTCACTCCCTGAATGCCAACAGTATGAGAGAGAAGCAGGACCATTTAAAATGGTAGATATTTTGGACTGCCCTCAGACTAGTGTAAATCTGGAGTAAGCTGATTTGGCTGTTTAAGTTCTGGTGTTTCCCGGTATGTGAGTTATGTCTAGAACTGAATCTTACATTATAGGTCCATTTTGATTACTTACAGCTCTGATCTCTACAAATGAAACTTTCTGCTTCCATGGGGAGTCTAAAATACATATTGTATTTAAGTTTTCCTGGAGCCTGTAGGCAGCTGTAGACATTAAGAGCATTATTCTGCTGTAGTTATTCATGCATGGAAAACTTCATGGCAGTGACTGCTGTTGCATTCCAGAAAAATTAAGTGTGCCTGAATTAAAGCAGGCCTGATGCTATACATATCTCTACCTTAGGATCATAGAATCGTTTAGGTTGGAAAAGACCTTTAAGATCATCAAGGTCAACTGTTAACGTAGCACTGCCAAGTCCACTGCTAAACCATGTCCCTAAGCACCACATCTACGTGTCTTTTAAATACCTCCAGGGATGGTGACTCAACCACTTCCCTGGGCAGCCTGTTCCAATGCTTGACAACCCTTTCGGTGAAGAAATTTTTCCTGCTATCCAGTCTAAACCTCCCCTGGTGCAACTTGAGGCCATTTCCTCTTGTCCTGTTGCTCGTTACTTGGGAGAAGAGACAGACATCCACCTCACTACAACCTCCTTTCAGGTCATTGTAGAGAGCAATAAGGTCTCCCCTGAGCCTCCTTTTCTCCAGGCTAAACAACCCCAGTTCCCTCAGCCGCTCCTCATAAGACTTGTGCTCTAGACCCTTCACCAGTTTTGTTGTCCTTCTTTGGACACGCTCTAGCACCTCAACGTCCTTCTTGTAGTGAGGGGCCCAAAACTGAACACAGTATTCGAGGTACAGCCTCACCAGGGCACGATCACTTCCCTAGTCCAGCTGGCCACACTGTTTCTGATATAAGCCAGGATGCTGTTGGCCTTCTTGGCCACCTGGGCACACTGCTGGCTTATATTCAGCCAGCTGTTGACCAACGCCCCCGGGTCCTTTTCTGCTGGGCAGCTTTCCAGCCACTCTTCCCCAAGCCTGTAACGTTGCATGGGGTTGTTGAGACCCAAGTGCAGGACCCGGCACTTGGCTTTGTTGAACCTCATACAATTGGCCTTGGCCCATTGATCCAGCCTGTCCAGATCCCTCTGCAGAGCCTTCCTACCCTCAAGCAGATCAACGCTCCCGCCCAACTTGGTGTTGTCTGCAAACTTAAGGAGGGTGCACTTGATCCCCTTGTCCAGATCGTTGATAAAGACATTAAACAGAACTGGCCCCAATATTGAGCCCTGCAGAACACCACTTGTGACCAGCCGGCAACTGGATTTAACTCCATTCACCACAACTCTTTGGGCCCGGCCATCCAGCCAGTTTTTTACCCAGCGAAGAGTATGCCCGCCCAAGCCATGAGCAGCCAGTTTCTCCAGGAGAATGCTGTGGGAAATGGTGTCAAAGGCTTTACTAAAGTCTACCTTCTTTTCTCCCTAATTTGTATGTCAGATGCTGCAAACTTTCATCACTTCATCTGTGGCATACTTGCATGCATAGACAGACAGAGCCTGATATTTTGAAAGAAAATCTTTTTCTCATCAGAGGAACATCTAAAATGACTTTATGGAATTGTTCAAGTATCCTCTGACCTGGATTCAGAGGAGCACACCAGTCTATACTGAAGTCTTTCTTCAGTCGTGYATGAGTGCAGGGGGACTTGGAAAGCACATGCTTAAAATTAAACATATGCTGCCATGTTTTCTTGAGCAAATATGCTTCCCTAACTTGGAACCTCAGTAAATGCAGCAATATGTAGTACAAACTTAAGCAGCTGAAATAGGCTGATTTTTTTTCTTTTTGGTGTGGGATGTGTAATAGCAAATCCTTTGCCATGTAAGTAAGCTTAGTGAATTAACAGAGCTCATACTACTGGGAATAAGTGAATCCTGTGGGCTTGTTTCTAATGAAACGAATGTGAACCCTCCAAAGACTTTTTTCCCCCATAACAGAATAGCACACTTAGAGGAAACCTTCCAACTTTTCTAGTTATTCTGAAAAAATTGGGAGGCACACTAAGAACTGATTGACAACTGCTTGTAGTGTGACTATACACTACCTTCAACTTGTTTTTTAAAGTCCCAGCAACAGAGTGCTCTTTTCAGCCTGGGAATGCTATGTGACCCAGCACATGAAACTGCATTAAATACAGATGACCTTTGGCAGTGACCCCTCCCCTCCATAGATTTGCTTTCATAGAATCATAGAATAGTTTGGGTTGGAAGGGACTTTTAAGGGTCACCTAGTCCAACTCCTCTGCCATGGGCAAGGACAATCTTCAACTAGATCAGGTTGCTCAGAGCCCTGTCCAATYTGACCTTGAATGTTTCCAGGGAGCATCTACCACCTCTCTGGGCAACCTGTTCCAGTGTTTCACCACCCTCAGCATAAAAAATTTCTTCCTTATATCTAGTCTAAATCTACCCTCTTTTAGTTTAAAACCATTCCCCCTTGTCCTGTTGCAACAGGCCCTGCTAAAAAGTTTGTCCCCGTCTTTCTTATAAGCCCCCTTTAAGTACTGAAAGGCTGCAGTAAGGTCTCCCTGGAGCCTTCTCTTCTCCAGGCTGAAGCCCAGCTCTCTCAGCCTTTCTTCATAGGAGAGGCGTTCCATCCCTTTGACCATTTTTGTGGCCCTCCTCTGGACCTGCTCCAATAGGTCCATGTCTGTCTTGTGCTGAGGGCTCCAGAGCTGGATGCAGTACTCCAGGTGGGGTCTCACCAGAGCAGAGTAGAGGGGCAGAATCACCTCCCTTGACCTGCTGGCCACGCTTCTTTTGATGCAGCCCAGGACAGGGTTGGCCTTCTGGGCTGCGAGCGCACATTGCTGGCTCATGTCCAGCTCTTCATCCCCCAGTACCCCCAAATCCTTCTTGGCAGGGCTGCTCTCAATCCCTTCATCCCCCAGCCAGTATTGATACCGGGGGTTGCCCTGACCCAGGTGCAGGACCTTGCACTTGGCCTTGTTGAACCTCATGAGGTTCACACAGGCCTGCTTCTCGAGGTTGTCCAGGTCCCTCTGGATGGCATCCCGTCCCTCAGGCGTGTCGACCGCACCACTCAGCTTGGTGTCATCTGCAAGCTTGCTGAGGGTGTGCTCGATCCCACTGTCTATGTCACTGATGAAGATATTAAACAGTACTGGTCCCAGTATGGACCCCTGCAGGATGCCACTCGTCACCGACCTCCATCTGGACATTGAGCCATTGACCACTACCCTCTGGATGCGACCATCGAACCAATTCCTCACCCACCGGACAGTCCACCCATCAAATCCATACCTCTCCAGTTGAGAGAGAAGGATGTTGTGGGGGACCGTGTCAAAGGCCTTACAGAGGTCCAGATAGACGACATCTGTAGCCCTTCCCATGTCCACGGATGTAGTCACTCCGTTGTAGAAGGCCACTAGGTTGGTCAGGCAGGACTTGCCCTTGGTGAAGCCATGCTGGCTGTCTCGAATCACCTCCCTGTCCTCCATGTGCCTTAGCATAGCTTCCAGGAGGATCTGTTCCATGATCTTTCCAGGCACAGAGGTGAGACTGACTGGCCTGTAGTTCCCCVGGTCTTCCTTTTTYCCMTTTTTAAAAATGGGGGTTATGTTTCCCCTTTTCCAGTCAGTGGGGACTTCACTGGACTGCCACCACTTCTCAAATACAATGGATAGTGGCTCAGCAACTTCATCCACCAGTTCGCTCAGGACCTACAGATGGATCTCATCAGGTCCCATGGACTTGTGCACCTTCAGGCTCCTTCATCCCGCAAGCAGAAGGAGAACTGAAGGGGTAATAAAATTAACACAAAGATAAAAGATCCTGACAACTGAGGTTACATAGCTAGGTATCCTCGCGTGTATAGGAAGATACTTAATGTATGTAATCCAGAAGAAAATTGTAACTTTTCTGGCTCGTTTAGAAGCCTGTGGTCAGGCCCAGTATGCTTGTTTTCTGTCCTAGCAAAGCACTCCTTGGCTAGTAGCAACAGTTGCATGCTAATGACATAATTTCTACCTCCTGTGTCCTGAAGAGGACTAATATTGGCTGCAGTTTCGTTGGCACAATTGTCGAAAGCTTATAGTGATCACTTTGTCCTTTGCCTTGAGTCACTGAGGTGTCTCCATGTGGTAACACTTTTAAATCTGTATTTAATACATGGTGTGACTACCCAGGGTCATTATGAGAGGATCAGGCACAGAGGTACAGAGGATTTTATAGACAGATACATGTCTGTGATTTGGAAAGGGCATGATGATAGGGGTAATGGACTACTGAAACAGAATCCGATCTCCCAATGTGCTGAGCATGGTCCCTGCTTCAGCAGGTAAGTGTTGTGGTCCACGGTGACCTTGGCAAACCAATGAATCCCATGCTGTCATTTTTTAGGGGGAGGGAAGGGGAAGAAGAAAAAAAAAAAAGTTTGACATAATGCTAAGACTCTAGGGATTTTTTCCCCCTTAATAAATAAACTGTCTTTAAGTAAAGATGTATTAGTTTTATTTGCAGCAGAGCATTTTTATTGAAGAAGTCTGTGAAACTTTTTGATGCACAAAATCATTAGATAATCACATAAATGACTTGGTCATGCAGCGTTACGTGGCTTTGTTTAAAGTATATAGTCAGAAGTTTTGGTGAAACATTTTCTGTCTCTTCTTCCCTCCATCTCCCTGGTATTTGCTGATTCATCTAAACTGCTACGTTTTGAGGGAATGAGTTAATTGCAGCGGAGTGGTACTGTCAGAGCCTCTCTTGGGTTCTCTCATGTTTGCTTATCAGTGCTAATCCTGATGGGCTCAGGGGAGAGGGAGTGTATTCTGCCCTCAGCAGTGAGCACTATTAGCCTGGCAGGGTTCCTGGCTTTCACAGGAGCTCTCTAGAAAATGACAATTCTCATTTTGTGATCATTTAAAGAAAACTGCCCTGCTGAATTGTGAAGGTTGGCTCCAGTCTTGGAATCCTGAGCAAAATGGAATCTATTTTGCCCCTAATTGCCCTCTCAAGTCACTTCAGCGTTTTTTTTTTTTTAAAAGAAAGAAAAAAAAAAAAAGAAAAAAGAGTGATTTTCTAACTTTCATCTGTATGCTTTGATCCTGCATCCTTGTGTGTGTACAGAGCTTTGGTTTCATTTCTACAAGATCAGGATGAGAAGGATATAAAACAACTTTTTCTTTGGCCTTATATTGACATCAGCTTGGATGCACAGCTCATCTGAGGAGGATGCAAGTCATTTAAACTTAGCACAGGGAGGATACTCATAGCAATCAGCTTCAGGCACCAAGCAGAGTGGGTTGGTGAGAAGCAAGGCTTCCTGCGGGCCCGGGCAGGCTGCAGCTCTCACCTGCTGGAGAAAGCCTTCTCTCCCAGTGGCCCTATAGGATAAGCACACAAAACCTTCTAATTTACATCTCTAGGTGGGGCCTAAACTTAAATATATCCCTCCTGGTATACAGATAAAGCTTTTTTCATTAAACCTTTATATCAACATTTGATTGTTTTCATGATTTGCATTTAAAATGATGCTTTAAAAATGATCTGTATCCTGCCTCATGTGACATGCTTTTAGCTGCTTTGTTATACATAGTTATTCTACATCTATATATAGAGATATAAATGAATGGGTTTAATAAAAAAGGCAAACAAGCAACTTTGCATCAAAAGAATCTCAAGGAATACAAGTTCTCCAACGTCTCATTCTTGAAACTGCTTGACTGCAGTCAACTGCGCAAAATGAATTGTTCCTCATTTCAGAAGGCCATGCCATCTGAAGCACTGTTGTGTTATTTCGAGCGTGTTTGGTGTTTTCAGCTTATGAGTGAAAATTATTGTGAGAATCTTGTGCCAGCTCTGAATTAGACCCAAACAAATTTCCCTTTGCTCAAGAGAATTAGCTGGATAGGGTGAATGGGAGGCACCGCACAGGTATTACTCATGATTTGTGTCTGATGGCACAGTCGCACTGGGAGAAAGCATAAAAATCCCAACAATTCTAATCATATTCTCAGCCACTTTTAAATGCTATTTAAACAATGGATTTCTCTTTCATTTGTGTGTTTATGTCCTGGCATGACTCACGATTAAAATTGTGTAAATATACACACTATAAGGAAGAGATGTTTTGACTGGGTGGGACCTTTGCCTCTTTTGTGTGTGACAGACCATGGGATTTCACAGTTCTGTGCTTCTACGGTTCTGCTGGTTATCTTTTCTCAGATTTGAGTTGCTTCAGGTCCTCTCCTGTGTTTGGAATACAGAGATCTTAGAAAACATTGGTTATTTATGTCAGAGCTGATTGCAGTGCTGTTATGGCTTCCCTGTGCATTTGTCAGGATTCTGTGCGAGTCCACAGTCAAGGTCTCTTCCAGACTTGGGCTTCCTCTACCTGCTTCTCTCCCCATCAATAATGCACAAGCTGGAATGAAAACTTATTCCACCAATTGTGCCCCCCCTCTCCAGACTGGCTATTGCAGCTCACATTTTACAGGTGTAAGGGTTTCTTCTTATTTTTTTCATCTTCATCCATTGGAGCTGGGTTGGTGATGGCATGCCTCAGGATATGAAGCTCATGAGACTGCTCTTACTGTGTGACTTGCTTGGGAACCTAGTGCTTTGTGAATATTTTGCTGTCATGTATATGAATATCCTTTGTGTGCAATGGCAGTATCTATTTAAGTTGTACAGCATACAGTAAACATGAACACCAACTATGGATTTAAACATCTGTCCCACGTACTACTACTGCATTGAGCAGCTCACAGTCAGGAGACCACTATTGTAGCTGTACTGCAGCAATCTTTACTCTCATTGCCACCTCTTCACAATTTCAAGTTTGATGAAACTTGGACTGGTTATCCTGATTAACCACTTAACCAACTGGACTTGGTTATCCTGATTTCTTATTATCACCTGATTACTTTCCAAACTTCACTGCAGCCAATGGAGCCATGTGAGAATTGAGAGGTGACTGTGCCTGTTCCATTTGCTTCGTGTGTTTCGTCTGATAAAGTGCTTTCAGATTTTTTTATTATTTTCCACTTTTTATTTAAACTTTCAAAATTTCTATTGGAATGGACAATGTGACCTTGGGAGAGGTCATCTGTGTCTGATTCTCTTATGTTGCAATTAATAGAAATTTTGCATTTTTTGTACTTTTTTTTTTTTTCTGAAATATTTGGTACTTTTCAGAGGGACGAGAGGTAGGATTACGTGTGCCAGACGGCATGAGGGTTTCAAATCCAGAACATTCGTCATTTCAGCTAATGGAGTGTGACTGAGGGAGGAATTTGATCCATGAGTTTTGTGTCTGCCAGATCTGTTGCATCAGCAGAGACGGAAAATGCCATCCTTTATAAATACCTACTATAGGAATTAGTCTAAAATAAATTTCTTAGAGGTATATGTCCATTATTATTTTAGTTGGGGTCTCTCCCTTACTCAGACCCCCATCTACTGCAAATCATTCTCCTTTTCCTGAAGCCAACATTGCTTCATCGATTTACACCAGCTAAGGATCTGTTCAGTGTTCCTTATATGCACTTGTAAGAAATTTCCTTCACTTCCATTGAATTTAATTATTTTGTATATGGCTGAGTACTCTAAACTGTACATGGCCTTTGAGGAAAGAAAGTGTAAACATCAGATAATGTTTTGTGATTTACTTTTAGTTTTCCATAAATTCCTGCAAAAGAAAATACGATCCTTTATTCTCAATCTGAATAATTTTTCACCATTGCTAGAAGATAATTGTTGCTGGTTTTTATTCAAAAAAAAAAAAAA
>JAYKAV010002804.1:532355-732901 GCA_035582835.1 Phoebastria nigripes
TTTTTTTTTTTAACTTACATCTGAGAATCCTTTTTGAGTCAGTAAACAGGAGACCTGTCAGCCAACTGTGAGCTGAATTTCTATAATTTACAGAAAGACTGGTCATAAAGTGCTTAAAGCTCGGGGGACTTGGGTACCACCCAGTGCAGAACAGATTAATTTCACGGTGTTTTTCTGCATTTGCACAAATTAAAAATATGAGAGTCTGTGCTTTGTTTGTTTGAACTTCTTGAATTAAATTTCTTCAATTAGTTTTGTGCTCAGGTTTGGACACTCAGCATTTTCCAAAAGCCTCCAAATTCCTCCACATTTAATGCTAGTCGGATATGCAGACCTCTTTCTCTGCCTGTATCCTGTTGGTCTCTGATGCAAAAGGATTTGTTTCTGTAACCTCTGTTCATCACCAGTTTTCTCCACTTGGACATTACCCTTGTTTGCATGTTTCAGATCCAACATTCCTACATTACATGTTATTGCTGGATGAAATGCTAATCTTGGGGACTTTAAATTTGTGTTCACCCCTACTTCAAATAGTTTTGGTGCTTCATGTTGGAATCGGTGTTTAAAGAGACATAACTGTGGCCTCAGGAATCTCTCGTGGTTGTTTTGGGGAAACTGTGCTTTGATTAACAATTCTTAGCGATTCAGTGATGTAATATAATTCAACCATGTTTAAATTTAACCAAACTTGACCAGATCTTTTGGGAACTTGTTCTTCTTTCTTCTTCTCTTTCCTTCGTTCTAATGAGAGCTGGTGAAAGAGTGTTTCACCCCCCCACCCCTGCAGAAAGTTGCCATGAAAACAATACCTTTCAAACCTGCTGAAAAATGGAAAACCCACAAATGGAAAATTTTGGGCCAGAAAGAATAGCTATAACAATAGTTTGGTGACTCAGAACTTCTTGAATCACATCTCCCTCTAGGGTTTTGATGTCCCTGGATGGGGTTAGGCTGCAAATTGGTGACTTTGCCTGTAGCAAGTTTTGCCATTCATAAAATGTCTCCTTGCAGTTGCCATGATGATTTTTACATGCAGTCTAGCAGAAACTGTTCTGAGTTAAAGCATCTCTGCATTGCTGGGACTACACGGGAAATAACCTGATCATCTTCTTGATGACTGGGCTACAGCCTCTGGGCTTTCCAAGAAATTTTGCCACTACGTCAGTGTGGTGGGGGTTTGTTTGTTTGTTTTGTTTTGTTTTGTTTTTTTTAATTTTTTATTTTTTTTCCTCTTCAGTCAATTAGGATGGGGCTTCATCTGCTCTGCACTTAGCAGTCTAATCAAAACTACTCAGGTTAGGCACCCTCTGTGGTTAATGAAGTGAAATGGGAGTGTTCCTGAGAGCATTTAAACTCACTTGTTTAAACATTTATTTTAAGATTGATGTATCAGTTTCTGGGGTCTCTCTGTCCACTAATCAGTTAGGTTAACATCTCTTTACTTCATTTTATCAACTTGATAAAAAGGAATTCTATATATGAAAAAGTAAGCAGTAGTATGTAACACTTAGAAGAACAGATTATTTTTGTCTAAGATTGCTTCATAGTCATAATCTATTCCTTTACATACTAAACTGAATCAACATAGCAATTACTTGGGGAATTAGGTTTTTTTTTTTCCTGAAATCTGGAACATTGGTTTTCATGTGCTTAGTTCTTGAGGGCTGACAATGCATCTTTAATACAGGAGGATAGTTTGCTAAATATCTAGTAGCTGGTGCCTAGTTTCATGCCTCTTCATTCCACTGTAATTTGGCAAACTGCAGAGTATCTTGAACTTATTACTAGTTTTGTTCAAATAGGACTGAGTCCATGGTGTGATCAAGGCCAAAGCAGAAGACAGTCTGAATTGGCTGTTGTTACCTGCTGACATGAATCACTTGAATAGATCAGCCCTGTGGTGCTTAGGCCAAGTAAAGACAAGTTGGAATGACCTACATTTTATAAACATTTCACAGGCTGTTCTGAAATTGGGAAGTAATAATTTTGTTCTTGCTGCCTGCCCTTYTAAAAATAATTGCAATTACACTGCTCTCCTCGTATTAATAGAGAGTGCAAAGGTAAAGGTGCAGTAGTACCCGGATGGATTTTGTAGACTCCAAAAATAGACTATCTGCCCTTCCTGCATTTATCCCACAAAGGAGGGCTGATCTACAACAGTGCTTTTTCCAGAGGCTGTGCCTAACTCACATATACAACTTTTCCATTCTAGAACTAATTAGTTTTGGTTGAGTAACTCATCAACATTAAGTAACAATAAGAATCATATTTCCAGGAACACTTTCCTTGTTATAGAAAATTGGAATCAACTGTGGAAGTGTGGTTACTGAATCTAGTTACTTTTAACACAGCATTTTTTTTAAGACTTAAGAAAGAGCTTCCTGTTACAATGCAAAGTGTTTTAAATACAACTGACTGGGCGACTGGACTATAGTCATAAAATTTTAGGCTTCTTTGAATGTGAAGTTTTATTGCACTTTGATTTTAATAGAAAGATTTACATATTCTGAAAAACTTCCCAACATGAGGGATAGTTCAGCTAACAGAGGAAGATTTAAGAAACCTCTTCTCTGGAGTCTTTTAAGAACAGGTTAGATAAACGCTGGCTCTGGGTAGACCAGAGTTGGGGATGGACCTCTGAAAATCCTTCCAGTTTCGCACTTGCTGTGAGCCATGTAATCTGTTTAGTCCATTTGTGTTCCACAGGCTTGCAGTTGGTTTCAGTTACGAAAGTTTTGTTTACGCTGACTGGGCTTCAATCTGGGGGCAAATTCTGCCACTGAGGACCCATATACAGTGCCTCTCTCCCTGAAAATCAGCCTGGAGTCTGGTTTTTCATCATCTGAGCATCTGGCTAGTTTCTACCACCTGCTACTCCCTCTGTACAATAGAGAAATTTCAGCCCTTCTCCTTTCCTACCTGTTTTCCTTTTACTCTCAGTGCCAGAGGATGCACACCTGCTAGTCTTCATCTATCTGAAGGCTGTGTGCCTTAGTCTCTTCCTTTTCACAGTTGTTGCTGACCTGCTCCCCAGGAGGATGCAAGGATCTACATCTTTCTCAAGCTCTGAATTTTGGGGTGTTTGATCACTCTTGGACGAATGATTTCTGCATATTCTGCCTTTTTGCTCTCTCTTGAGAATCTTCTGCTGCAGTTCTGCTTTGATTTCACACTCTGTCCATTTACAGTCAGGCAAGACTGCAGTAAAATAAATTGATTCCCCTGACGCACTGTGGGACATGTTTCTTTTGAACAGTGTCATGTTCTTTGTGACTTGTTTTTTCATTACTCAGAAAAGAAGGGAGAAAGGTGAAGACCTTAGGCTTTTATATTTCTCAGTTGTCTCCTTACTTTTCATTTTAACTTTTACTTCTTGTCTTTCATCGTTATACCACCCAAATGTGCTTAGGTCAAAACTAAATGCTTTGCCCTTCAGTGTTTTACATTCAGGTTTTGCTGCAGAATCTACAGCTTGTCACATCAACCTCATGACAAGGGAAATCAGCTATTGAGGAACCAATAAGCCTCATCACACGTTTTTGGGGTTTTTTTCTTTGTTGCTTTGACTGTCTAATGTTGTTAGTTTACATACCAGGAGAATGTATACAAGATGAGAGAAGCTTATTGACCCATTGAGGCCTGCCCTTATTAACCCTGAAAAAATCTAATCAACCAATCCATCACCACTGTGAACTAACAAGTTCAATTGGTGGCTGCGGCTTCTGGTTTCTTCCACAAACAAGGATCCAAGTCTCCTTTGAACGGACAATCGTTATTTACTTTCATTGCTGGGTGTGTTCATTTGTTGCTCACCTCAGCTACCTGATGGGTGGATAAATTTTCTGATCTGTGTGCTACAGCCTTACCTTTAACTTTTCTTTGTGCCTTCTCCTTTATAGCACCAACATAATTAAAAGAGCTTAGTGACACAAATTTGTCAACTTCCTTTAGTGCACGTATACCACAGTGTTCACACAGTCAGAGAAGCTGTGTTCATTTCTTGAGATGATTTTGGTATATGTGGATATAAATCTTCACCGCAGAGTTAACCTGAGTTGGCCACACTCATGTGAATCCCCTTTCAGCCCAGCAAGTGAGAGCAGCTACAGCAGTGGGCAGCATGCAAGACAAGCACAATGACTTTATTAGCAGCTATTGTCTTGGGCTCTCAGTGTCGATCCAGTCAAATCAGGTTTGAACATTCACATTTGTGTTTGAGGCAGTCGTCTGTGTTGTGCTCAGCCCGTCAGCCATAACTCTGGGGAAGCTGCAGTAAGAAAAGATCAATACTTTCTGCCAGTTTTCTCCCATTCACTCCACGATGCCTGACACCCTCCTTAATTTACAGAGCCTACAGGAACTGTGTTTACTGGGGGAGATTTTCACTGACACGATAAACTAGTGAGTGCCAAATCCCAAGGAAAGGTAGAGAGAAGAGTTGTGTAGCTTTAACTTTCTTGCAGCTCTGCAAAACTTTACTGCTCTCCTGAAACAACTGTCTCATGAATGTCATTTGCCTTAAATCAGGGATAATTTATTGCTATACAGTAAGTCCTGTTGTTCTGACTGGCTGTATGGATGCACTGTGGATTGCAGTCTGTGTTTCAGTTGGAGTTGAGGGAATTTTGTTGGGAAGAGAGAGAAGAAAGCATAATTAAAAAAAAAGGCAAGAAAGAAACTGCAAATGTAGACCAGCAGTTTTACTGGGCATCATAGGTTTCCAGTACTGCCTAAGAATAGTCACACCTTATCTGTACTCACATCTGGGCCAAACCTTTAGTTAATGTAAAAAGGGCACAGCTGCATGATGCCAAAGTAGCTAGGCTAAGAAGATCCAAGTAAGGATCTGACTGCCCGATTTTACTTTTGCTGGTTACTGTGCATTGCATTTCATGTATTTCAGGCAATATGTTTCCTATTTGCATAACTGTTTATATTTTAAACAATTCTATCTCAGAGCAACAATGTGTACTTGCTTTTTAAAATATTTGTCTTGATATGTTTCCCGATTTCTGGTCCTGGCACATCAAACTCAATAGAACATATTCTGGTTTTGGGAAGATGAAATCAGCCAGTGATGTAATCTATGTAACTGATGTCTCTCTTTCCTTCATGGCTCCACTGAATTTGCTGCCTTCTATTTTATCTCTCATAAACTCAACAATAAAGGACAGACAATGAAAGTAAGTTTTGGATTTTAGACCCTCACTGTGTTTTACATTTGTAAGAAAATCATATAAGTGACTTAGCTATGATATAAGTCAATAAGGAACAGACATAAGAGGAACAACCACTAGACTCAATGTCTATCTGTCAGTCAGCAGAGATATATGTATCTTTAATGTGGAAAGGTTACTTTAAAGAGCTATTTTGAGAACATCCTATTTCAAATTCATTGCAAATATTAGCCATGCACCATTAGCAGGAATATCACCTATCCTGGCATAAGGGTGCTCCAGGTGCTGAAAAAATTGCCTGGTATCAAGGACATAATAAGTTGAGCAGGCTGTCCTCACTATTGAATGACTTTTTTGAATTTGATGTCACATACACACATACACACCTTACCATACAGTGGCACTTACATTTTGGTGCTGGCAGGTCAAGTCCTGTGGATAGTTATTCTGCATCATTGCCATGGGCTTTACAGCTGATACTTGCAAACTTTTTGGCAAGCCCTGGCAGAAAAGCTAAGGGAGTACAGAAAGTCCTGTCCGAAGCAATACCTTCAAGGAACTCTAAGCCTGTCCTATTGTTGTTGGTGCTAATTTATATCCATTTAAACAAGATACGTTTGGTCTCTTGAGTTTTCAACTCACCTCTTTAAGCAAGATGTTGGCAAATTTGGAATGACCAGGCCTCTTTGTAGTAAACATAGCAGATACAGGAAATTGCAGGTTGACAATGATGAAAAAATGTGCCAATGCATCCATAATTTTTTTTTTTTTTTTTTTTTTTTAATAAAACTTTTTTTTATTTTTCTTTTTTTTTTATTTTTTTTTTTAAATGTTTTTTTTTATTTTTTTTTTTTTTTTTTTTTTTAAATCAAACCTGTTGTTAAATTGCCTACTTTAGATAAATCTATTTAGGAAGCTTCTTTTCACTTATTTTCAATTCCCTTCCACTGTTGGCATGCCGTAACATAGTGCTTGTAATATCAGTAAGGGTCCATCCTAAGGTAGCAAGAAGGTATTGCTGACTATTGAACCATTTAGTTATGCAAGATCAACTCTACTATTGGAAACATGGACTTACCCTCTTGCTGGTTTCAGAAAACAGGCCCTGATCAAGAGAGTCAAGGCAATAAAACATATTTTTCTACTATAAATATGTTATCTCCTTTTAAATATTATCTCATTAAATTTTGTCATTTTTAATTGTCATGCCTATACACACATATCAAAAGCAGAGCAATCTTTTTTCCTGCAAGGAGTGAATGCCATCTTCTTAGCAACACGCAGATTCTGTGCTGCTTTAAGTGATATTTTAGCCTAGGATTTAATGGGAAATGATGGAAAATATTTAAGAAAAACAAGAGCAAACAAGTAACACTCAGCAATACAGCTTTTCTAATTAGCTGGAAGTCAAAAGAACAGATGTTAAAGAGAATTATTTTCTTTTCCTTTGTTCTTTTCCTTAAAAAAAAAATTCTAATGTACTCTCTTCAAAAACTTAAATGAAACAAAAGTAGTATTCAAGCCAAAAGTCAAGCAAACCTCTTTGTTTAAATGTCCTAAGTTAGTGGAAAATATAAGACACTGCAAAACGAAACCTGAATCCTAAGAGGCTATATTAAGAATGGAAGAGCAGTAACTGAGTGCAATGACAGTGGAGGGATTGGTTAGTGATGTCTGAACAGACACTGTTCAAGCAGATGTTGTTGTCATACGCTTGCGTTACGCTTTTTGTTGCTAGAAGCTGATCTATGACAAATGCAAGGCAGTTACGTCGTTTTGACCCCAATAATGACTAAGATAAACACTTTCAAAGTCATAGGTGAATGGCCACATGTGACTCCTGTTGACTTCAGTGGAACTCTGCATGAGCTTCTGGGTTCAGTATTCGGTTTGTCTTGTTCATGGGAGTATGGAGTCTTGTCTGTTCTGCCTCATATTGGTTTGGAGACCACAAAAAATACATTTTCAAGTAGTGGCCTGAGAAAAAGCCACAGAAACGTTGTATTTCAAAGCTACAACAATATTCAAGGTCAAGTACAGAGATGATATGACAGATGGAAATGAATGCAGGAAAAGGAATGTGGTCTGGAGACCAAATATGTTGTATAAATTTAGCCCACAATGGAAATGTTAAGTTCAAGCAATCACACCAATCCCATCGTATATAAAGCTCAGTTGTAACTTTTCATGTAATTCCAGTGGAATTTGTAACAAAAGGTTGAATTTAGTCYTAGCAGCATTTTTCCATAATGCAACAGGAACAATATATAGAAAATAAGAATCAGATTTATAGTTATGTTTAGACATTGACAAAAAAACAATGCAGATTCACTGATCCTCGCCATGGAAATCTGTAGAGTCTGTGCGTTCTTGTTAAATGCGACCTACAACAGCTCACATTCTCTCCCCCTCTGCCCCCCTTTTGTTGTTGCCATTGTTGCAGGCTTTGAAAACAAATGCCTGTGCTATGAGGTCAAAAATCTTTTGAGTAGACCATATACCATAGGTGTAACTCAAGAATGACTTTAGTATGCCTCCTAACCCTTCTCCATCTGCTCCTGGCACCTGATTTATTACAGCACACAGGTCAAACTTGTCTCTTGTGCTTGACTAGTCATAAACTCCTTTTTGTACAAGGAGGAGAGGAAAGTATTAGCACTCAATAAATTATAAAATGAAAGAACACTAAGAGTAACAATATCACTGATTTTAGTCTGGCTTTGAAACTCCATGTTAGGCAGAAGGATTGCAAGCATTTTGGCTAGAGAAATCTGAAGCCACCTTGAGTCCTGAGGTTTCCTGGACCTTGGCTAACATCATTTGAATGTGGGATGCACACTCCACTGGCTGTTTTCAGAAAGGAACAGAGGGAAGAGTGGAGTAATTGGGAATTACATTTCCTCTTTCAACAAGACCAACTGCTGTTGCAGTGTATTTAGATACTGAGGCTGGCTTTTTTCACAAATGGCCTTCAAGCTTCTAGTGACCCAAGCTGTCAACACTTCTTTTGGAGTTTAAGATGGGATTTTCTAAAGAACCCTGGCCCAACTCTGTTCCCCTGAAGGTTGGTGATGATGCTTTTACTGATTTTTATGGGAAGCGCTTCTGCTGAGCTAGAAAATCTTAGTGTCTTCGTGGTTTTAGGAAGACAAAACAGAGGTGTAAAATGCTAGCATCTAATCTCATCTTTCCTTTTGCTTTAGTGCTCTAGTAAGCTGTTTATTTTCAGCTTATTTCCTCACTGGAGGAGTAACTGGGAATTTTTTCTCAAGCTGTCATGACACAAGCGGAATAAATAGAGCTGCAGAAAGCTTTATCCTGAGTCTGTCTTTTCACAGTGCAGAAGAAAACTGCAGACTTAGGATCAGATCCAAAGTGGAGGGAAGTCAATGGGAGCATTTCTGTTGTTTTCACTAAAATTTGGATTGGGATGGTTCTTGTAAAAAGTAAAAAGCTTCCTGTACAAAAATTCCACCAAAATAATGTTTAGTTTTGCTTAGTATCACATTTTCCTGTAGTGTGGTAAAACCAGAAAATTATAGTGATTTTGAATGATAGAAAGGAGTCAAATCCAGCAGTTAATTCATCTTTCACTGCATCCTCATTCCTATTAAAGTCTGGAAGACTTGCACTGCTATTTAATGTGAAGTTTGAAGACCAAAGGGTGGATAACAGAACAAAGATGATGATATTTACTCTGAGACGTGAGTGGATGCTGTTAATTCTGCTTGTTGGCCTGGATGGCTACATTGTGCTCAAATAGCTGAACTGGCTGGCTGTACTCTTTTAAAAACAAACAAACAAACAAAAACAACCCAAAACCCAAGTTCTAGTATGTGGCTGGAAAAGGATTTGATACTGTTTTATACTCTTTTCTCTAAAGGYTTTTAGTAGGATTTTCAGACAGATACTCTGTATGATGATAAATTAAGTTTATGGAGATGGGAAGCATTGTTCTTCAAGGCTGAAAAATGAGCTTGCAAATATCATACTGTGGTTCTGCGTACACTGAGGCTCTGCCTTGGGAGGCAAAAGAGTTACTGCTCCTTCTGGCATCCTGTTAGCTTTACCACAGCTTGGAAGAGCTTGTACCAAACCCTGGCTATACTTGTGCAGCTCCGTTGAGATTTTTCTTGTGTCAATTTTGATGATAAAACAGGAAACAGGGTGAATTTTGTCTCAGCGGCTCGGAGATGTGTTGGGTCTGCATTATTAACAGAAGGGAAAAAAAAAAATCATAAACCCCTGTATTTGTAATAAGTAATTCAGAGCCTTCCTGCTTTCAGAGATTAAATCCTTTTCCAAACCAGCAGTAGGATTTTAGGCACCTCACTTGTCTGTCAAGGTCTATCGGTAGAGAATTGTTTTCTCTAAAGAAACTGTTTGTGCTGAAGAGTACAACTGTGTCTTCTGAAGAGAGGATCTGAAAGTCAGTGGCCCATCTGCATCAGTGAGTTGCAGTGGTATGATATAGCACGTGGTTTTAACTGATGCAATGAAGTTGTGGTAAAGGCCATTTCCCTTGTAAGCCTGGGTGGTTTTGGTTTTTCTTGGTGTCTTAGGCACGGAACCAAACCTGATATAGTTGTAGTCACTAAGCAAATTACCACCACCAAAAAACCCTACTCTTTTAACTGTCCATTATGTTCTCTGTTTCCTTAATTATGAGATGAGGTAGAACAGGTTCATTTTGTTTCATGACTGGAATTTAGGCATTGGCTTTGCTGGCAAGAGACAACTTGTGAAGGCACCAGAATTGAGTTGCATTTAGGTTAGGGTGGGTGCTCTCATCTAACTGAATTAAGACCCTCTTCAGCTGCTATGATATAGTTGCAAGTGCTTGTATAGGTTTAGATAGGTTTAAACACAGATTTAATTTAAATCAATATACCAGATCCCACTGGAAATGTGTTTTGGAAATTCTATTAAAATTTTCAGAGGAAGTTTCCCTGTGGTCAGTTTGCTACTTGCTGAAAATTATAAGCAGTTGGACCTCAGAAAGTTGAGGTGGGTACTGCAAGATCACGTGGAAGGGCAGGCAAAATATATAAACCAATTGGGTTTTTCAATTCAGATGACGGAAAAATATATTTCACAGAAAAATAGCCACATGGACAATGTGACTTAATTTTTGCCAAACCCAGATCTTTGGTAGATTTTTAAGTGTTCAAAAATATGTATCATTAAAAAATCAGAATGTTCTGATTAGTTCACTCTCTTGTGTCATGGACAGTTATACATAAAACTTCTGTGCGTATTTCCATGGCCTGTGGGGAATTACCTCCACTGAGGATAGAGGAAGAAACTTTCAGAGGCATGGACAGATGCTGAGTGTTTTATATTTGAGTAGCTCTGTAAAAGGTATGCTAAGGCATCTTAACTTTATAGACCATGTATTCGACGGGATTGCAACATATGATAATGAGCTTAGATAAGCTAGTGTGGACATGGGTAACAGTGCTAAGTGTCTGGGAAAAGTGGAGAAAAGACTGCAGGGGAAAAGAAGAAAAGCTGTGTTCTGACTAGTCAGTTCACCAGCCGTTGCACTTTTGTAGCATGCCATACAGCCACGTTCTTCCTAGGCATAGAGATTCTCACATGACATGAGATATGGCCAGGGTAATAAATCCTAGCAGCGTGTTATACCAAAAAAAGAGATAAATGCAGGTTTTATTCATCTTGCTATYGTTTGTAGTTTACAGTTGTTCTGTGTCTTCTACTGCAGAGCTTCTCACTGCAACCTTTCCCAGCCCCATCTCCTGGTTGGCTGATTGGTACACTTTTAAAGTAGTAATATGAATATCCTCTTAGATGAATGGTGATATCTAGTCAGGCTGCCAGAGAAATTGCACATGTACACCCACGGAATAAATGGGCTAGCATATAGATTCCCTCGGCTAAAGAGAAAAATATTCAATATCTCCTTGTCCTGTTCCCTGTCATCTCATTTGAACATGCAAGCTTGGTGATTTTTCCTTGTCTTTTAAGGAAAGTGGTAGAGTGGTCAGGGTCAGGCCATGAACAGTATCTGTGGAAGCTGTAGCCTTTCACTCACACAGAGGGGGATTTGTTGGTTTTTGGGTGGAAGTCTATAGATACTATGCAACTGTGTAATCACAAATGCTTCCCTGAAAAAACTTCTGTGCAGCCTCCCAGTAAACCTGTGCTGGGGCTGACAAGGACACAAGGTCTCAGTTGTTCTGCTTGTTGGAAGAATTACGGGATACATTTAATCTCAGGCTGGGGTGCAGTAAGTAACTTCTCTTTGCTGTAAAGCAGTATCACATGAGGTGCTTTTTCTGTAATAGCTGTGAGCAGTCTCATTAGATTTTTAAATGGCTGTCCTGACTCCTTGTGGCCACTAAAGACACTTGTCATACATAAACTAATATTTCAGAGGACAGTACTTTTTTCTATTCAGTGATGTTGTATGGGTCAATGGTTAGTGTATTTAATTAAAATAGGTCCTTGCTTATTCTTCAGTTTTGTAGAATTCTTCATTTACCTAACTAGAGGTCTCTGGGAGTTAGGAGGCGACTCATGGATCTTTATTAATGCTGAACTTTAGCTTGCCCTGAATGCTTTTACAGTGAGCATGTAACTCTGCTATAAGTGTTCTTTGCTATTAGCCTTACCTGTCCTGTATGGTCTTTACACCTCATGTAGCTACAGTGGCAGCAGGTATAGCAGAATCAAGATGAAGAGCATCTGAGAGATTTTTGTCTGGAAAGCTCTGTGATACAAGGATGCAGTAAAAAACTTCCCAAGTTTTCCATTCTTGCATCTTCATTTTATGTTAGTTTTAATCTGTTGGTTGTTGGGTTGTTTAGCAGGACTGAAATTTGGCAGGAGGAAAATACTCCTTTATCTATGTAATGCTGATGATTGTTTTTCCTTCCTTTCCTGGATTAGTTTGTAGCGGTAGGTGGTGGGTTTGTTTTTCTTTTGGCTTCTTGCCTGTATAAGAACGGACTACAAATATCCTGACAGATACAGTTACCCAAAAGCAGCATCAGCAACAGGCACTGCCTAACAGTATTTGAAAATTGTTAATGTAGCTACAGAGAGAGGGTCTTCAAGTACTTCCTACATCTGAAAGTTGCCTATACTTCTTTGGATGTGCTTATAAGATCCTTTGGGAGGAGCTGAAAACAAAAGAAAGCAAAGGAGAWCTTGGCCAGGTTCATTAAAATAAATCTTAGATTTAGCAAGGTCAGCCCAGTTTTGTTTCTGCAATAATGTGGGTGGTTTTTCCCTGTTGTTGACTATCATAACTAGTCCTGGATAAAAACTTAATATTCAAAAGCTGCTGATGGTGGTGAATGGCTTGTGTATATATAATAGAATTTACTGTTACCTTAACTTTCCCAGGTGCATTTACATAAAATGACAGTCTTTAAATACATATTCATGTGCGACTTTCTCCTCCTTCCTCAGAGAGGCTGAATATAGCAATTCACTAGAATTCAGCTTAAATTTGACATTTTCCACTTTCCCTGGCTTTTATGGGTATGATTTGTAAACTAAATAGCATTCTCAGAGTCATTATTTTTGTGCATGCTTTCTGAATGCAAAATTTTAATTGCCACAGGTGAATACTTCCTAGCCCACTTCTGCTGGATTCTGATGAGGTCCTACTTCATAGGTATAAAAATGTGAACAATTATAATGAACATGGTGTAATAGAAATTATCCCATTATCAATTAATACTTTAAAATTTAAAATTGCAGCTCAAAATTCAGCTGTCACTAAAATCAAATGAATGTCTCATGATTCTCTCTGTAACAAGGTAAAAGAATTGCTGACTGCTCCTTCCAAAGAGATTTCTCTTTGTGATAGATCTTCTAAAGTATACAGTCTGACACTTCATTCTTGGAGTATGTTAAGAGAGGGTGGCAGTGAACAGTGATGACAGAATGACAGAATTTCTAAGGAACTTCATCCTAGCTGACCAGGAGCTAACATCTGGGACTCAGTGTTCAGTCACTTCTGTGTGAGAAAGCACTGGTGCTACTGGATAGCAATATTGCAGCAGTCTATAGGTGCATGCATCTGTAGGTGTACAGATGACCTCCGAGAAATTAAACAAAGATGGTGCATAGGCCAGATGCCAGCCTGTGTGAATCCTTCTTAGAAATTCTAAGCAGAATTACTAGCAAATTAATCTTTATATAGCTCTCGGGAGGAAGGCAGGTGTCAGTATTTGTATCCTGTCCTGCAGAGAGGGAGTCAGTGGAGCATTAGAGCTTCCCCCTCTTGTCGCCCAGCGCTGCCCATGCTCTGCCACATGTTCTCAAGGAATAATGCACAAATGAAATGTAGCAAAAGACAACCATATGCAGCACTCCATATAAACACACCAAACTGTATTCATATTCCGACTGAAGGGAAAGGAGAAAAGCTATTTTCTTGTACCACTAGTTGGTTGAGAGGAACTTAATAAACCAACAATGCCTAAATGGGATTGCTGGGAATAATATAGGCAGGGGATCCATTATAGATACCTGTGTACTTTATGGAAGCAGAAATTCTTCCTTTATTCTCATCTCTGTAGTGCTCTGGTAGGAAAAGTTATGGAAGTTATGAATTCATTACTGACTACACAGTTCACAGTTAACCCTGCTGAAGGATTTAATTTGTAAAGAAAGTACAGTATAGAATTGCTTAATATCCTCAGTATGTCTTGGATACTTCAAATACCTTCCTAGAATCAGATTAAAGATTTACCTAATGAGAAGTTTGTCACTCTGTTTTTCTGGCCTCCACCCTGCCAGCTGCCAGATCCCATCAGCTTGTTTTTGCTATAGCATTTCACATTGCAGGTGCTGGAGTGCCACACACAGTCCAAAGTGCTGCACACCACTAGCAGTCCCAGAACTGTGCTGAGCAAAGCCAAGCAATGCATAATTCACCTTTGAGTTACTCTGCACTCCTACAGCTTACAGGACTGACACTTGGTTTGTTCAATGAGGGGAACGCCACCAAAGGTCTGTGTAGCAGTATTGTTCCTGAATGTGATAGAGTACAGGGGGCTGATGAGAACTCAAGGCCTTCATTTTGCTATCTAAAGAAGGTATGTAATCATCAGAAGATGAAAGGCCAGCAAAACATACAAATTTAACCCTACATCTTCCCTATAAAGATCAAATGTCGCAGCCACTTAGTTTCAATGGTTTTCTGGGGAGAACTCAAAGGCACTTAATAAGAATCAGGTGCACAAGAAGTTGCTTCTCACTAACTGGATTAAAAAAAATTGTGGCACTTTTTTTGTTCATACTGGCCAGTTTGGCCAAGACTGGATCTACCTCCTTCCATCTAAGAGCAAAAAGTCTGAGGCAGGCAGGAATCACCTCTGAGAAAGGTAGGAGAGCACCCAGGATCTGCAGCAGCACTGCAAAAGAAGAATTTATCTATGTGTGAGTTTGCCTATAGTGTGTGAATGTACCTTTGGGTTGCTTGCATTTGTCCCTTCTTTGGATTTGAAAGGGTTTTAACTGAGCAGTTTCAGCCAGCACCAATAGATACTGCTGCCACAGGGACAGAGCTGCTCTTCTCTCCTGCCTGTGGTCTCTTATTGCCAACCCTCTGCTCTCCCTCCCCTGGCACAGGCCTTTAGGCAGCTGCACGGCGAGCAGGACTGGGGAAGTGATCTGGTCAGAAATGTGGCAGAGTTGCTTGTCCAGCTTTCCAAGCTTGTATTTCTCAGGGAACATGGGAGTCGTGTTTGTGCCTGGTAGTGAGTAAGCAGACTAGCGTGACACACTAAAATTTTAAGAAATCTGCCTGGCTTATTAAAGGGTGTGTGAAGATGGCAAAGAACAAAGGAAATATGTTAAAGCCTGCTCTGAAGAGTGGGGAGTAGAGTGGCAAATGGGATAAGCAATTGGCAGAGGTGTCTGAGTAAGGGCTTGAACAACAAGGAAGTTTGGCAGAAGAAAAAGGAGGGGCACATACTTAGGGAAGAAGGGATTGTTCTTGCTGGAGCAGGCTTTGATGAAAGGAGGGGAGGCAGGCCTCCCTGTTGTGAAGGGGGAAGGTGTGTGTCAGGAAGGGAGATCCTAAATGCCTGACAGAACACCAACCAAATCCTAGGAAGCGCTCCACAGTGAGGAAACTGAGGCTGTCAATGTAGGATTGGATATATTATTTTTAAACATAAATCTTTAAAACCCTTGTGCTTTCCATCAGACAGAATAACAGAGTTAGAAACCTTTGGTCAGACTGCGTGTCTGTCTGCTCCAGCTTTTTGCAGAAGGGAATTGTAAAGCAAAAAGCAGGCAAGGATGAAATTCTGGGAAATGATTGGCTTAATGTTTTGCAGTGGTGTTGGTACGGCCTAGTATCTTAAAACAGCAAGACAACAAGGGTCCATTCCTACAACAGGATAACAGACGCTATCTCTGCCCAGGAATTGCAAGGGCAGAAGAACATGAGGTAGTTGCTGCCTGCTCCAATATGGCAGCTTTCAAGCGTTCCTGTTAAGAGTGAGAGCGCCTCAGCAAAGCACAGGAGGAGGAACTCAGCCCACATTCATGATGTAAGGGAATGTCCATTCCATAACCTATGGAAGGAGCATGGTGGATGTCAAGGAGAGGCAGGCAATCCTCATGCAATACATTGAGACGCCCTAGCAGGACCTACCAAAGGAGAGTGCTACCTTATGTGAATAATTGTGTCCACGCTGCTGGGTAACTTGTGTGCATGCAGTACGCTCAGGGGTTAATTTTGCATGGCAGTGGGTACATGAGGAATTTGCATGGACAGACAAGGAGAGTGATTGCAAAACATGAATATGTCCATGCTGACGATGAAAACGGGATGTTTGTACTGGAGAAGCAGCCAATGTTTCTTTAGTTATCTGCAGAGATGTCACCTGCCATTTAGTTGGTTTGAAGTGGCTGCAGTCCAGGTAGCTGTAGAAAAAAAGCCTTGATTCAAGCTGCCTGCAATGCTAAATCTGTGAGACTGGTACAAATGGAGGTGATGTCAGGCCTTGCTTACAAACTCAGTGTATATCCTGAGAATAGATTGGAGCCCTGGCTTAACTTTAAAGCTGCCTTCCTTCAGTGGATCCCCCTTGGGAAGAAGAGCCGTTTCCCTACCCTTCTTCACAGCTGCTGCTGTGCGTTGAAATATGTATCCCTGTCTCAGAGGGTGAGTATATCCCCTCTTATTGGGGACATGAAAAAACTCAAGGGCAAAAACATTGTTTTAAAAAAGACTAGAGCTATTAAACGCTTAAGACCACTGTGCAGCATGTGCAGTTTTCCGGCTGATGGTGCAGGAGGATCAGGAGCCACTCTCTGCTGAGGTTCTGAGGGGCTGGCAGGGATGTGCCTCAGTGGTTACGCTGTACCTACAGGGCGGCCACCCTGGTCCTTCAGGCAGCAAGTCACAAGGATCCCCTTGTCCAGTTTTCTTCCATCACTCCTCTCCTTACACTGCAGCTCCTCCTGCCCTTCCTGCTGTTTCTGTTTATGCAATTAAATCTCTTTTAAGACTATGCTATAAAAAAATTTCTCTGAAACCAGCCTAAGTTCATATCAGATGTTTCATGTGAATGCAGGAATTAAAATACCTTGATTCACATCACAAACTGCAACAAATAAGACAGTCCTTCCCCTTTGCTGGCAGGCCACTGTTCCTTCTCCCTAGTGGAGCGAGGGCCGGAGGAGCTCTCTGACACCAGCACTCTAAAAATTGACACTGTTTTTGCTGCACGTCTCTTGCTGCGCTGAGGCTGTGCCAGGTACTTCGTGCTACTTTTCGGCTGAGGCTGTGCAGGCTGCTCTGCGCAGAGCCCCTGCAGGGGCTCTGCCACCTCAGCTTCTGGGTAGCTGCGTCTAAGAGCACTTGAAGTAGTGGGAAGGTCACTGCCTCCAGCAGCAGTGCTGCTCCTGCTTTTCCCAGGCTGGAGGACTTTTGCAAAAGCTATTCCCAGGTTTTAAAGATTTGCCAGTCTTTGAATGCAGCTAGACGCTTGGGGGGTGCGCTGGGGGGCTAGGGGCGGTTCTTATTCTCCTGTGTGTTTCCTTTCCATGAAGGAAAGAAATGGGGTTGTTTTCCTTGGTCTAACACTAATGCTTCCAAATGCCTTTGCTGCTGAAAAGTTCTGAGTAGCAACAGAGAGAGGGAAAACAGTGGTGGGGAGGCTGACAAACGTCCATTTTCTTGGATAGGAAAATAAAACATGAAATCTTTGTTTGTGGAAAAAATACGTATTTTGAAAACAAAACCTGGCTGTGTTTTGAAACAAGTTGCATGCAAGACTTGGTTCCTGTTTGCTTGTTGCCTTGTGCAATATTGTTGATTTGTTTGTTTGACCATACAAACTTTCTGTTGGGGATTTTTGTTTTCTGCATTGACATGCAAAGAAATTTTGCATCTAAAACTTCAGCTGCTTTTGACAATTTGAGCTGCTGTTGTGCTTTAGAAGCACAAGTAGCGTGCAATATGCAGAGGATGTTCAAGCCATGCAATTGGTCCTGTAAAGACTTTTGTGCATGTCTGTTTTCAAGCAAGTGGATAGTCCTACTGAAGTCTTAGAATGTCTTTGAATATCATCATGCATATGTGTGTCTCGAGCTCATAGTATTTTTATGTAAATATTATAGAAATACAAATGTTCTCAGTTTTAAAAGACATATTTCAGCTGCACTGCCTGTTTCTTTATTTGTTAGCTAAGACTCACCATTCAGGGAGAGACAGTTGAAAGTGTATAGGAGACTGAAGTGTTGCTTTACAGATGTGTTGGATCCTGTAGGCAGCACAGAGGAAAGTGTAGAGTAGATGGGGGCATAAACAAACATCCATTAAGCTAATGTAACTGGTGAATCATTAAGGGTCAGGGAAGTCGTTATAAATAGAAGTGGCAGCAGAAGGTTATTTCTGTAAAGGACTTCAAAGTGAGGACAAGAAGCTTGAATGTGATGTTGAGCAAGTCAGTCAAGGGAGAGTGACAGAAATGGGAGACAGTGTCCAGCAGGCAAGAGATTGGAGCTGTATTTTTAACAACAGGAGGAAAACCCATGACACTCGATTATAAATAAAGTGTTAGCTTGTTGAAACCAACATCATTAAAATCTGGAATCTCTTACACAGTTAAGTCTGTTCTGTTTTTTCTTGGTTGAACAAACAATTTGCTTGTCATTTAAATTTGTAACTAGTTTTACTTTCTATAGGGCTCATGTACTAAGAGTTCTGTAAATTGATATCAGTTTTGGCAGTTTTGAAAATCTTGACATGTTTGTTAATTATTTTTGCTGGGCTTTTCTATGACTCTCCCCTCCCCCAATAAATTAGTTTTGGGAGGATGTGTCCCTCTCATGACAAAGTTATGACAAAGATTGGTTCTGTCATGCATTTGATAATGATGTTCTGACTGGTAAATGGACAACCCTCACTTTCTGAGGAGGTAAGGTATTTTAAGAAATACGCCTTGAAATGAAGTCTGGAAAGCAATAAAGAAATAGCCATTATAGAATAATATTTCATAATTAGTAAACCTGGTGATGTAACAGTAAGGTCCCAATATTAAACTTCCCCAATACATGTTGTAAAAATGCATTAAGAATAACGTGTTAATTTCAGTGATAATAAAATGAGAGGGGAGAAGACAACATCAAACAGCACCATCTACTGTTCCCGTTTGGACTGTGAAGACCGCAGTAAGATGGGGAGGTTTGTTCCAAAAGGAATATTCTGACAAAGTGGTTTTTGATATTCTGCTAGCAGTTTACGAAAACTCTCTTAGCGGTCCTACTGACTTGTGTAGAAATGTGGACATGTTAAGCTTTTGATTTTTGTAGTTTTGAGAAAACCCTACTTCGATAAAGCCTGAAAAGTTTTGATTACACCTGCTTGTATGTGACATTCAGAAATTTGGTCATGGGAAAGATCAAGACTTCCCTTAAGATAAATATATTTGGGTTAATATGGACTTATTTGCATATTTCTAAAGCTTGCCCAGATGAATACATACATTAGTACGTACAATAAAACAATAACACATACAATAAAAATGTACATCAATGCATACAATAATTAATACATACAATAAAACTTTGATACAGTCATCACATGACAGTTTACATATCCTGAAACAAATGGCCTGCACTGGTGCTTATTCACTATAATTTTGGTAATATCCAGCTTTTGAAACCATTGTAAATACATCCAAGTAAATAGAAAGTAGTTAATAAGAGGTCTGAGGGAGAAGGGATTCCTTTAGCCTCCAGTAATGGCAGCTCATGCACCCCTAGAGGGTGCACAAATAAAAACGGGATATTAAATGGCACATGAGGAATAGAAAGACTGGCCACAAGGGCAGAGAATAAAAAAAAAAAAAAAAAAAAAAAAAAAAAAAAAAAAGTTTTGTGAACTCCATTGTTACTCATGCTTGCAGTGAGTAGAGGATAAAGACATGCAAAGAAATGATAGCAACCTAGAAGTAAGGTTCCCAGCACTGTCAGCTTTGAAAGAAAAGGCTCATGTGCCCTGACCTCCTTTCTTGGATGAGGGATTACAGCTAACTTCAGTGGGAGTAGTGTGTAGGAGTGAGTGCAGGATTAGGGCCAGTGTATGCCTGTGCATACTGCATGTGTGCTGCACTTAACTCTAGTTGCTCAGAAATGGGCTTGAGCTGAGAGCCAAGTCTGGATTTAAGATGGGACTTTTTGCAAGTGCAGGGGTGTTTGGCAGAGGAGTTTTAAGGCAGGTCTGGAGGCAATGTGTAAGCAGGCACTTAAGTGGTTCAGCCATGTGTGCACAATTCCTGGATCAGAAGCTGTGCTGCCACAGCTATTACAGTGCTCACACTGAGGAGATGAGAGCTGCTGAAGGGCAAGGTGTTGCCATTGGCACTGCGTCCTGGCTTATGCCAGAAGAATAGCATGGAAGGTGCTTGAGGCGAAGGCAAAGCTTGTTCATATCTGTCTGCAAAAGACTATGTACACATACCCTCAGTCTGGCTTATCAGAGAGGAAGATGCTTGCTGGGAAGTGCAAAACTGGGTCAAAACTGTTCCAGACTGGTTAGATGTTGAGATCTGGTTTTGGTTCAGTTCCTTTTCCAGTAGCACGTTTATTCCAGATACTTATTTTATGGATGAGGTGATAGAATATCTTGTTTTTGAAGACTGCACAAATGCGTTTAATTGCTTTAAGAGGTATTTACCACTACGGTGTAGTGATTTTCATAGCAGACACATAACTTCAGAAAAATCCTACAGCATATAACAATACCTTAATGAAACTAGACTCTCTTTTTATAAGGCACATATGGTATGTTCAAACAACTCTGTTATCATAATCGTGGTCTTATGACGTACTGGGCTCTCCTACAGCTTAATGATGGATGCAACATTATCACAAGCATTGGACTGACACAGAGGATGGAAGGGAAGTAGCAATTTGTGCCTTCTCCATCTGCAGCTTGTTGCTGTGGTTATTATCATCACAATTTGTTTCTCAATGAACACCTTCGATTAGGGAGATCCATTAATGATGATTATTATTACTTGTTTTCAGTACTGCTACTGTGAAATTCAGAGAGGGTAGCTTAAAGAAAAGCCTTGGTGGCTTTATCATACTTATCATAAGTATGATAAAGAAATAATATATGATATTAACAACAAGTAACAAATTTCTGATTCAGTGGTGGGAAAGTACTTAAATACATTTCCTCCAGAACATATGGATTAAATTCATTGAATTTTTTTAACTATTTTTTTCAACCAAATGTGGGGGAGAAATTATAAATGCTTTAATTAATTAAATTAAATTTTAAGCTCCTATTCATCTAGCTGGACAGGACATGAAGTTTTGAGTTTTGGCTCAAATGTAGTATTTTGCTTGACCCTCAAAAATATTTTGCTGAGAGTGAGAAATCAGAGGGTTCGTTTCAATGTAAAGATTGAACACTTTTCAGTTTAGATTATCTTCTTTTATTTTTTGGAAAATCTAGTATTTGCACAGTTCTAATTATGAGCTCTGACACAGGATCAGATTCTCTACTTTGCTTCTCAAGAGGGGTGAGTAGCTTAATTAAGAGTACTTTGTCTCTATGAACAATCTGGCCCTGAAACTTGAGGTTCACGCATCATTTCCAGTAATGTGCTACTGGAATAATTATGGAATCTCTTAAGTGTGGGTGAGGGGGAAAGAGCAGTAAACAAGTACCTAGCATGTATTTTGAAGAGCAGGTGGCTTAATCTTCCACTAAATAAAGCAATAATTTCAGCATATTCTAGTGATTACAGATAATAGTTATTCAGGTAATATTAGCTTTTTCAGGTGTGGCATCTTGTTCTAGGTGTTGTAACCTGTCGTTTACTCCTTCAGTGTATTCAGGTTTACTTAGTAATTGCTTTGCTGAAAACCAGATTATATATTATTTAGCTGTCAGCTGTATTGGAAAAGTGCCAAATAACTCTTAAACAACCAAATGTTACCCAATAAACAGCAGTGAGAACAACTCATGCATGAAGCAAGGACCCAACTTGTTTTCTTGTTAGATGGTTAATATTGGAAAGAAGTTCTGAATCTGGTCTTTCTGCCTTTGCCTCATCGTCCAAGTCATCTGATGGGCTTGAAAATGTTTAACTTTTCAGTTAAACAGTAGACAGAAGTATCTTAGCCATCTCAAAAAGACCCTCAAACTATTTTGACTCAAGGAAAAGCTCCAAACAGTCCTTAGTTCAGCAACGTGTTTCTAGATGAAGTGGTCCTGCAGTGGAATTTCAGTATAAGTTGTAACACTTTCATAAAATTGGTTGGAAACAGCTAATGGTCAGCGTTTTTTAGAGTCACAACAGGAATCCCTATTGAAGCTTCCCTTTGAGCAAAGCAGGGGAACTGTCTAACCCCATCTTAACAAACAAGTGCATTATCTTATATTTTGCACATAGCCAGCAAAGACAAGCCTTACTGGAGATAATGGCCAAAAGCAAAACTGCACATGTGCTCAGACTTAGAGGAGAAAGTTCTAAACCCAAGTTTTGGGTTGCATCCATTTATTATAAGCTACTGAGCTTTAAATTTGGCTTAGCAGGAAAGCTGGCATATTTTAGGCGTTAGTGTGTTTCCCTGACTAGAGAATCATGCAGGATTTAGAGTATCTGTGTTGTATATGAACTCTTTGGGGTAGGGAAATTCTATTAATGCTGTAATACAGCTGGGCAACAGAGACAAGACTCTTCAAAACCACAAAGGAAGTCAGTGGCAAGGGAATAGGTGTCCAGTCTTGAAGCCTAATCCTGAGGCTTCTGAAAACCTTTGGGGGCTTCAGGGACCTTGGTTATACAGTTGCATCGAAGGCTCTCATGTTCTTCTTTTTGTGAACGATGAGGCTATTTTGGGTCAAACAACTGAGCATCTAAACTATCAGGCTGCCTCATTTCCTGCTCCCTTGAAATGTTCTTCTCTGGAAACAAGCCAGGCAGAAAGGAGGCCACGGCAGGATGGCTGTTTGGTTGAGCAGGTCCTTGCAGCCTGTTGTGCAGTTCACATTGCAACAGCTTGTGGTCAGCGGGCAGAAAACAGGAGTGGAAACTATTTGAAGAGTGTGCTTCCCACCCTTCCCTCCTGCTCTGCTCTGCCTGAAGCAACTTGTTTGATTCCATATAGATTAATTTCCCTGTCGGAAAATGAGTCCCACTCAAAACAGGATTAGGAAGCTTGGCAAAGGGAGGGTGAATTTAATTATAGGACAAACCAACATTCCCTTCCCCAGGAGTGTTGGCTTCGGTTGTCACTTCTGATGCTTACTCTCTGTAAATGGTATCTGGTTGGCCTGAGTTCCTTTTCATCTGATAAGATGACATCTTTTTTACTCCTGTGTTGTTGCTCTGGTGTACAGATTTCAGATATTGATGGATTAAAATAGGCAATCTGCAGAACACAGTCACTGGTGCTTTTAACCGCACTGAGATTATGGCATTAGGTTGAGATCCCATCTAAGTTTAGATACTTTGAGGCACCTAAAGTATGAGGAAAGTCTTTCCAGGCTTTTTCCAGGTGATGGAGCAAGACAATATCTCCATTCAGGCATATGGAGGACTGAATAATTTTCTGCACATATGTTTTTTTCTCTTCTGTCTACTGAAAGAACCTACAGTGACAAAGGTCCTAAAGACTACTGAAATGGATTTGGATGTTACAGAGAAAAACGTAACATTTCAGCCTTGATCCTGTAACAGTTATTACATGTCCTTAGCTTTGTGCACACTGAAGTAAACAAAGGGTTTGTAATATAATGCATCATTCTGTGACAATTTTGATAATCTTGTATCATGTAATGAAGAAAAAGCAACACAGGATACAGGGCACACTTGGAGCTGATAGCGTTCTACAGTGCTAGATGCGGCAGTGTTAAAGATGCCTTTATTCCTGTAGCTGATCTTTCCAACATCGAGTCACACCAGGTATATTCAGTGTTGATTCTGCCTGGGTAACTGACACTGCAGTTAGACTGAGTAGAAAGGATCTGAGCAGCCACAGTACAAGTGATGCGTGAGGTACTTACAATTCCTAATGCCTGTCTTACCTCAGTGTGGCTGGGAATTTGAGGGTTGTTTACGTCATAGACCTTAGCGCTCTTATAAGCTGAGGTACTTTGATGCTCTTTCCCAATGAACAAGTAGGAGAGACTGGTATCCTGGAGCTTTAGGAGACCTGTGGAAGGTATTGAAGGACTCTTATCAGACTTTGCATTCTGGCTGAAAAATAAAGGGGTTAAAAAACCCCAAATGCAATTACAGTTGTCTTCCTTGCCTTCAGGTAGCCTAGGTTGAAAGCTCCATTATCTTGTCATTTTCTGTCTATAAATAGAAGGGAGCTGCAGAAAACACCTTTCATGCTGGCTCTGCAAAGAAGCTATCTTCATTAAGCAGATACTGTCTTGCCAGATTTCACAGCTTGATAGGTCTTATCGTTGTCACCAGCCTTCAGTGAAGGTTTTCTTCCTGTGTACCTACTACTGACAATCAAAGTTAACAAATGTCTACATGTATTATAAAGCAGTAAAACAACACCAAATTGGGAAAAAGGGAACATGGGCGATGAGTGACATGTAAAGGGGTGAAAGGGGATCAAGAAAACATCAGAATAGGAATTTAAATATTGCTTGATGGATCTTGCATGTTATTCCGTTTCAGTATACTGGGATAGGAGCAATGAAGGACCAGGATCTTATCCATCAGTTATTATCTGACCTGTAATATTTTAGGTTCAGAGTTTCTGCTATCCAGCACCAAAAGTCCTGAGCAGGAAGAGGAAGAAAATGACAAAAGTAACTTTGTGGGTTCTTTCATTTACATTAAAAAAACCAAACCAAACAACCCCCCTCACCCTGCCTCCCCCCAAAAAACCCCACCCCACAACCCTGTAACAACCAAGCAACTATTTTCTGCTATCTTCATTTGCCACAAGAGGACTTACAGTAATTTCTTATCAACTTTGTTGGGTGCTTTGTATTTTACAACTGTAGAATTAATTTAAAGTTTTTATTTTAATTTGAAACTTGACTAATCTGAGAATGTTTAACATCCCTGTTTCAATGAGTGAATAATCGAGACAAAACTTATTTTATTAAACCTCATTTTATTTCTTTTTTCCTTGTACCCCATTTTTATCTTCTGTTTCCATATTTCAAACCAAATAGCCACAGTTCTTCATATTTACACTCTAGTAAATGTTTCCTCACATACAGTAATTACTGTAGAACTAAAATTATGCAAATTAGACATTTTCTTCCTTCTACTGTTTCTTTGTATGGTGGAACAGTAAAAACGTGGATGAGTTGAGTTTCATTAGTTTTGCTACCAGGAAGATATCAGGAACTCTGAAGTAAAGAATGCTGCTCATTGGGGCGTGCAGTGTATCTTCTTACTTTTAGGTATTTCAGGCAAGAAAAGGATAAGTGTTAAACATTATCAATATTACTGGCTCAATAATATCGAAGGGATCAAAGGTCTTGTGAGCAGGGTTATCAACTAGTGTCTAGAATGCTTTGGTTCTGGTCTTGGCTTTCCACAGATTTCATCCATCAGTAAATCTTTCGGTGTTTGTGTTTCCTGTCTTCACTTATGAACCTCCAATACTTTTTTTGACTCATAAATTTTTTGGCATCTTCATACACAGTTGTGCCGTGCTTAACATACAGTGAGTGGTTCCTCCTTTGGCTGGCTGTGGGTAGGGACCTTACTGGGGCTGGTTCTGGTTCCACCCTTTCCATCTGATGCTCCCCTGGAGTGAGATGGGTTTAGCAGGAATTGTCTTCTGGAGAAGAAAGGAGCTAGATCACAAAATATAGAGACTACTTGTATTTATTTTAAAGAAATAAGCTTCTAAATACATTAGTCATTTAAACTGAGCTGTTATTGGCAAACAAGGCAATCAGGTGCAGTTTATGATGATCTTGTACGGTTTGTTAGGTATCTTTGCAAATGGGCAAAATTTGGCCATGCTGTATGATTTAGCTGCTCGTGATGTGGTGATGTTCATGTTAATGATTTTGTTTTTTTTTTAACGCACGTTTGGGGAAAGAGTCTTACTTAAATACAGATGATTATAAGTTAACCTGAAATGTGTCATGAAAAGCTTGTGGAGTAGGACTAGCTAGTGATTTCTTTCTTTCTATCAAACAATTAAGGATTTGTATTGCATCTGTACTCAGGGCCCCCTGAGGCTCCTGTGCTAGGCAACATATAGGCACTCAGCAAAAACATGCTGCCCTGTACTGAACATTTCAATTCAGAACAAGAGAACAAATAGAAATAATGACCTGATGTGAGGGCAGAGGTCCAAGGAATTACTATTGCTGTCTAAACCCAAAGAGAGTAATAGCCCTAATAAGTCTATATCTGATAACCTCCCTTTGAACTGAAGTGATAGACACCTGTGATTTTGCTACTGAAAATCTTTGCTTCTACCTTTGCTGCTGCCCGAATGTAGGTTATCTGATGGTCATGGTGATGAATTGTGTACAATGATCATGATTCAAAAGCCAGTATTCTTATCAACACTGGGACTTTCTCTAAGTGCTAAAGTGTGAAGCATTGTAGAAAGTACTCCTTTAAATACATATGTACAGCCGTAGTACATTTATATGTCTTATTTCAATGGGCTCTCATACCAGATATATAAAATATCATCACCTGGGGATAGAATATCTCTGTATTATGACAAGCAAGGGACGTGTCTTTCCCTTCTGTGCCTTTTAAAGTTGTGTCTTGAACAGAGTGATATGTACTAAAGTTATTCCAAATGCAATGAAGCTGCCAATAGATTTTTAGCAGTGGAACTGGTGGCGTTTGACCCGGGTGACTCAGGGCTCTAGCAGACGAGCTGAAAACCATGCTGCATTGCTCAGGAGACAGGTTTTATGTGTCACAGACTTGCTGTTATGAGCAGCACTAATAGGTATCCTTTTCTGCCATCTCTGCAGAAGTACGATACAACAGTCTCCCCCAGTCTTACAAAGGGCCTTGTCAGAGACGTGCCCAAGCACTGGTGGGGGTTGTGGAAGAAACTTTACATATCTCCCAGTCCTGATGAATAGATAACCTGCAGGTAGGAAGTGGAATTTTAAATTCCAGCACTGCTATTTCAGTGCATAGCCTAAGCACTCCAAAGGCCTAATCCATGTGGGCTTAATGCACACAGTATTGAAAAGAGCTAGCACTAAAGACATTTTGGTCTAATTCCCAGTGTTGCTGTAAACTCACTATCTTATTTAACCCTTTTAAACTGAGGTTGCAGACTGTAAACAGACATAAGCATTTCCTTACTAATTTCAAGTTTCCTTTGGAGCCACGTCTGGTTTTAGTTTTAAGTGCTGCAGTAATACAAATAACCGAGATGAGAAGATAAAGTCTACAGTAAAAATGTGTGACACACTGAAGGCTGGGTGCAAACTATCAACAGCTGGTATCCATAAGAAATGCTGTGATTATGCTATCTAGCAGATTTACGGTTCAATCCAGTCTGATCAGACATCTGAATAATTTTCTCTGTGGAGTGCACTGCATTCTCAAAATAGGGGTCAATTTTCTCTTGCCTTCAGAAAGCAGAGGGAAAACCACTGTGCAATTCTTAATATGCTGGAGAAAGGCTGCTCTCTAGTGTTCAGTGATGGGGTAATTCTGGGAAATGCTGGAGTCATGTTTTCTGCGTATTGCAGCAGACAGTCATCGCTCTTGAATTTGATTTAGGCTTATTTGACTTGCAAAGGTGGTAACAATTCGATGGAGGGCATTTCAGAGGATATATTCGTTGAGACTCTGAGACATTTTGCTCTTTCTACTTGATTTTTGCCATCTACTTGATGGCAAACCATCTCTGAATGATTAACAAAAGTTAAATCCTCCTGCCAGTCTCAACCAGATGCTAGAATGTGACTGGCAGGTGTGGGCCATGCCATGATGAGATTTTCTTTTTTTATTTTTTTAAATAGGAGTAAGCAAAAAGAAAAGCAAAATGTCACATCATTCCTGCAAATGTTGTCAGGGATTAAAAGTCCTGTGGGAGAGCAATCATCTTTATCAGGGCAGGTAACAGCAGAGAGATGGATCTCCACAAGTTAAGCAGTTCTAGCAGAAGAAAACCTGTCACATTCAAAGACCAAAGTTATACTTAGTGTAAGTTTTCACTTACCTCTCTGCGATGCCCTCTGCAGGACATGATTTAGTTTGGTCCAAGTGTTTTACTGTTGCTGCTATGTTGATGGCTATGAATTGATATGAATAAACAACTTAAGAATAAAAATGAGAAACATTTATTAAATAATAGCCATAACTAGCATACAGGTCTCAGATTCACTGTTTCCCTACCCTGCTGTCAGGCCAGATGGCATTTAGAGGCCCAAGCAGAAATTAAGCTGAGTTTAGTGGTGTGATGAATCATGCACAAGGGTACGTTTGCCTTGTCCCCATTCTAACACATCAGTCTACTTCTCCCATGTCTTCTCAGTACTACCAAATTATCATGTTTTAATTAATCTGATGATGCTTCATATCATACTTGATGATACTCCATATAGCTGCTAGGTAAATTAGGTAATAGCTGTGGCTTCTGTATCCAAATACAGATACACAGAATTGTAGAAAGTGGGATTGGCAATGGCAACCCATCCCTGTCTGATATTGCCTAAGCCGTAATGAAAAACCTCCAAGGACAGAGACATCACAGTCTCTTGGTGATCTGTTAATTATCCTCACCACTATAAAGATTTTCCTAATGGCTAACTTAAGTCATCTTTGCTATACATTAAGCCTATTACTTCCTGCAGATGTAAAGATCAGTTTATTCTCTCCCTTTTACCAGCAGTCTTTGCAGCAACATATCAAAGAATATCTGAGGACTTGTTCCATGTGTGAGTGGGCTTTATCAAGCCAAACAATCAGGATGAACAATTATGCTGATGAAGTCAGACAGCCGGGTTTACGTACCTCTCTAGCAGTCCTACGTATGGAATTAGGGTAGTGTTTAAAACTTCCGTTATAGAGAAAATTCTGTATGGTTTTAATGGAAAGGGCACATCCTTTGTAACTGGTAGTGTTGTTTCTTTTTTCCCCTTTTTTCTGTTCTTTTTTTATCTTTTTTTTTTTTTTTTTAGATTTTCAATACCTTGTACAAAAATTGAAAAAAGAAGTGACTCAAATGGTCATTGAAACTCCTTACCTAGTGCTGATTCTAACACTTTAAAAGTTGTCCTTTTTGAAAGGATGTTAGCTGGAGGAGTAATGCTTTTCTATCTGGGATGTTAGGTGTGTGAGGTCAGGTATTAGAAGTTAGAGGTCAGGTATGTTAGAGAGATTAGAAGTCTTAGGTGAGACTGTAAACATGTGTCGTATCCTGTCTGGTAGAGGGGAAAAAAGAGAGTGGGTTAATTTTTAGGACAAGTCAAGGAAACCTGCAGATTGATCTAGAAATGGATATGATTGCTTTCAGTTCGTTTGTTGGCTGGAACTGATTAAAACCAACAAATCTCTCCTTTTAAAAGAATAGAGCTCGTCAAGCTGCAGATTGGTTCAAGTGAAGCAAAAGATTGGTGTGGAGGTAGTGTATTCCTGGCTCCTAGCCACACAGAGAATGGAGGAATCACTTTCTGATCATTTCAGTTTTTGCCCTGCAGGCTCTGATGGCATAAAGATATATGTAATTCAGAAATGTGTGTATCTTTGAAAGAAGAATCCACAGGGAAGAGCTGCTTCCCGTTGCTTTCCTCCCTGCTTGGAACGGAGATGGGTGCTCCTGGGAGTCAGCCAGGTGCAAAATCCCAGTCAGCAAAGCTATGTAGGGAGGGAATTCCTGCTGCTGACTGACAGCTGGAAAAGCAGAAGGCAGTAGAGGTTGCTAAGGCTGGCCCTTTTACTGGAGGGAGCCTGAGAAGTTTGGACTTGTTGGGTAAGTAACATGCAGAACCAGAGCTCTGGGAGAGCATGTCCGAGCAGCTGCAGGGAGTATAGAGTATCTTTACCAAAACAGCACAAATGTTCTGCTGAAATGAGTTGACTAATAGTTTCCCTCTGTCTTAGTTTCCCACACACAGAGTCAGCTTTTTATTTGAGTTTGTATGGCCTGGCTGAAGTTGGCACCACTGATCAGCAAGGCTGACTCTTACTCTTTCTTCTCTTGTAGAAAATAAGTTTCCTGTTCGCTTGCCTTCAGGAGGTGGAGGATTAATCTGATTCTCTTCAGGCAGCTCAGTTCAGCTCAGACAGAGCAAACGGAGGACCCTCTGACCCTACTGGTACTGCATGTGGTAGGTGGCAAAGCTACTGTCATTGCTGGCTTCGGAGGTAGCGTGGGGAGCAAATGTTTTTTCATAAAAAATTTCAGTAATTCTTTAGAATCAGGGAGGCTAATGAGCAAAGCTGTTTGCCATATCAGAAGGAGCAAAGGCCTGGCTTATCCTAAGTAGCATATATGATAATTTTCTTTCTCATTTCAAGCATGAGAGAGTATGTGGAATTAGTGTATGGTGACATTAGAATTAGCAGTTCTACGTCTCAGTAAGTGTTTGATGGGAAAGTGCCAGGAGGAAAATGTTTACTTCTGCTGTAATTAGAAAAGCAATCCGTAGAAAATCTGAAGGTATCCGGCTTCAGATTAGTCCCAGGTTTTTGCTGCCTCTTGAAACCATTATCTGTCCATGGAAGAGAGTCCAAGGACCCCACTGGATTTGCCACGTGTCAGAGGTGTGGAGAAGCAAAAACAATGCAGAAACCATGGAAGGTGTGTATCAGGAATATCTTGGCTTACAGACAATGTAACACAGTAACCTTCTGCAGCCCATGGGGAAAAGTATGGGCAAAAGGGGAGAATAAAGGCATACCACAGAGTGAATATCGACTACAGGGAATCCTGTTTCCTTAGGCAAACTATAACCACATCTGCCAAATGTTGATTGGTCTGATTTTGTTACACTAGTGTGAAGAGGTAAATTTCTTCTGTAAGAATTCATGAAACATCTTTCGGAAGGATGTCCTAGGCAAACTTAGTCAGATGTCAGAGTTTGGCTCTTTGCTGGGGAGCAGAGATTAATGTGCAGCACCACGCCAGCGTGGAACACAGGTGCTGCTTTGAGAAGGATGCTTTCTCTTAACTCTGCTCTCTATAGTGTACAGAAGGCTTCTTAAGAACTGCAGACTCTGGTGACACACCTGACTGTGATGAATTGTAAAAGAAATCTAAAAATTCCTTAGTAAGGGGACATTTCACCTAACTAAATTAATAGTCACAATGATGATGTGTATGTTACCCTTGTTTTACCCAATATATATAGATTCGGGGAGGAGACCACTCCCAGTTGTCTGTGTTATCTGAACACAAAAACACCTGTTTTCCCTCTGTTTAAGCAAAATATGTTCATAAGTTAACCCATAGGGTAAAATCTTGGTTTATGCTGAGATCTAATCGAAACCCTCTGCAGACGTTGTCTTTGATGAATGGACTTGAGATCATACATTAGTATCATCAGTAAAATTCGTGTTCTGAAGGAAGGACCTTACAGAGTCAAAAACCCATTGAAGTCTAATCTAGCTCTTAATTTGAAGGTGCATACAGAATCTGAGCACTGTACAAGACTTGCATTCACTCTGAATAAAGCATATATAATATTTTTGTCTGGTCCTACTAAAGACTATTTATTTTTTTCCACCTCAATTGCTAAACAGGAAACAATCAGTCAATAATTAGATTTAGTGTTTAACTACAGAGTGAATATGTATAAAGTCACTTTTCTTTCTGTTGCCTGTGGTTCTAAAAATAATGCTCGTGATTACACAGGCCATCAGAATCCACAGCTTTTGCTTTCTTAGATATTTTCAAGTCAATATTTTCTGTTTTAATAGAGCATAAATGTCAATTGATTTAATTTATGTTGACAGTGGAGATATGGTTTAATTTGCTGTTCAGTAAGATATTAAAAAGTGATATAATTTCAAGGAGTACCTACAGCAAAAAAATTCCAGGTGAAAGGGCATAGTCTTGGTATTTTGTCTTGCTTAAGCTTGCGCATTTCAATCATCTTACATATGTTAAATACCAGCACACATTGCAACGATTAATAACCCTGTGTTAATGAAATGAGAAACAAAGTGTAGATGCATTCTGGTTTTAGAAGTGATTGGTGCAAAAAATAAATAAATCCTCCAGTGACTCAAATAAATGTGTTTCAAATTACAAGAATTATGTGGAGGATGTGTTATTGGCACATTTATAATAGATCCACGCTTATTATTTTAGACAGGCAAGTTCTTGGCTCAATGTCTATTAGAAATTAAAGGCCTATCAATGTCTATTTTGGGTATTTTTCTTCTGTACTGGTGAATTTTTTTTTTTTACCTGTATCATTATTGAGAGATCTTTTTCCTTCCTACTTTTCCAATTAAAATCTGGATCACTTTAAATGGAATTAGAATTAGTATAATTTTTGAGAAGCAAAGCCAACATGCACATTTTTAAGTTAGAAAAGATGTGAGCCTTGATGCAGCGAAGAGCTGCTCAAATTTTTTTTTTTTGCTGGATCAGGGATTTTGGCTTAACATCAAGAATCCTAATATGTTTCTGCACTTCTTCTAAAGCCTGCAAAATTGGGAAGGAAATTCATAAGAGTGAGCTCTATGAACTAGCAGTGTTGTGGAACAGACATTTTAATTTTATAGTTCTTTCCTGGTTGGAATGATGGTTTCACACTTCTATTTCAGTAATCAGATTAAACAGCCAAAAGCAGAAACGCTATTGAGGGGTGCAGTGCAAAAGCGTGACCTTGTTAGGGCAATTCTTAATACAACAAAAGCCCCTGCTACATTCTTATTATGTAAGCTAGTGGCTAGCAGGTACAGTTGTGCACTTTATGCTAGAAAGCTGTCTTTGCCAAAATCAGTATTTTCTCTATATGTTATTTGGAAACATTTCTGTCAAGAGTAAAAAGAAGTATGTGCCTTGGGTTGTTTTCATAAAGGTTGTGGTAGTTTGTTAGTTCTTTTAAGTTAATCTGATCTAATTCAGAAGGTTTTGTTGACTGTATCCACAATTACGTTTTTACCTTGTAGACATTGTCTTATGGAAATTGTAATTTTTCAGTGCATGAAAGAAAATGGAAGCTGATGGCAAGAAATGCACTGGTTTTCTGAGTTTATTGAGAGGAATTTGACAGGGTGCACTGGGAAAGAAAGTTTGCTTTGGGAAGCTAACTGGTTGGGAAGAAAATGGTCTGTTGCTTTATGGGACTTAAAGTTCAGAAGTCATGATTCAGTATAAGGTTAAGTCAGTTCATCAAAATGTCAATGAAATACATGGATTTAAGAAATGTCAATTGCTTGTTTTTCATAGGAAATATCAGAGCACAACACACTGCTTCAAAAACAAGATATTCACCTTTTCTTGGCCCGCAGTATTATGCAATACTTGAAGAAAATTGACATTTTGGTCTCCTATTTTGGGAATGCAACAAGATAGCAAAATCTTTAGCATTTTCATAGAATTGGGAATTCCAATTAATGTGTGAATATTGTAGCATTATACAATTGTCCATATATATATTTACATATATATGTAAATATATAAATATATGTACAGAATAAACCATGATTCCAGTTCAATAGCTGCAGAGAAAAGTTTGCTGGAGTTGCACAAAGTCACAGTGAAGAGCCGGGTGTCATCAGTGGAGTTATTCCAACAGGAATCGTTCATGTGTCTGAATTTCCTTAATGTTGTCCAAAGTACATTTGCATCAGTGTCACTTTCATGATTTTATCTTACTTGTACCAGTGACCACACCAGGTAAAAATCATGTTTGAAGGATCAAGCCCTTAGTATCTCTACTACAAGGTAGCCCAGGGGTTGCAGCAATGCTAGTCCCAGTACTGACATTGCTCTTTTGAGTCCTTTTCTTCACAGTCATCACTGAGCCAGGAAGAGCAAGTCAAAAGTACAATGCCTTTAGCATAGGGTTAGAGCAGGTTCCAACCTAGGCAGAGCAGGTGAGAATTGTGGTCCAAGGATTGTCCAGTCACATTAGTTAAGTCTAGTTTCATGTAAAATACATAAACATCCTTTGAGCAGACAGTTCTGTTTCTATCCCCTGTTCCAGTGCGGAGTGCTAGGTGATGGTCGTGGACACTTGGGTTCTCTTTTGGGTTACTACTGTTTTCCCTGTTCCTAAATCCCGTGTTTTAGGACAGCATTGTCTAATAAAGTTAGGGGATACGAATGGGGATTCTTACTCTTTCTTCTCTTTTTTTTCCCCTACCAACAACTTGCTGCATTTAGCAGCCTCTGCCTTCATCTCTCTAGTGGTAAAGTGGATTTTAATACTTCTCCCAAATAAGAGAAATTTATTTAATGTTTGCTAAGTGCTTTGAAATCTTCAAAGAAGGGTGCAAGAAGAACTTGAAATGAGACAAATTCAGTTTTAAAGGGATCCAACATTGCCTGTGCACTACAAAGGGTTATTTTGAAAGCTGATGGTTGATGCCTCCTGCTGCTGCCTACAGGGAATGCGTTTCACTAAGATCTATGAATGTTTATTGAATTATAAAATGAATTTGCAGTGCAAAACTGCACTGGCACATATAACAGGTGCCTCCTACCATGTTTCAGATTGCCAGCCTGAGCAAACTGGCACATGCAGGAGAGGTTTGAACAGTCGTGAAAGAAGGGAAACTTTCAAAAGAGTTGTCTGACTTTTCACCAATTTCTGTCAATAAAGATGTCTGTATTGCAAAAAACTTAATATCTAAGCAAAACTGGGGAAGAGGCGATTCTTGCTTTCTAGCTTTGGAGGCCTTTGATAATAGCTGTCTTAGGAAGGTACATTCACTGGCTGAGCTCACAGTAGAAGCCTCAGTGTTTTCCCCCATCTGAAAGTTAAGTCCTTATTGGTAATGCTGCATCTGAAGGGCAATGCAATCCCATCAGTTTGAGCTCATCTCTTGAGCCCAAAATCTCTGGCTGACTGTTGGCAGCATAGCCATGAGGAAAACTGCCAGAACATAGTTTGTGTGTTGCTCCTCAGGAGGAGACCCAAGAGTGAAAGCATTAAACCACATGTGCACCGAGGCACATGTGCACCAAGGGCATTTAGTCCAGGGGCCAGACTAAATCTAATGGGAAGTAAATCTGAAATACATATAGTGGAGATGTCAGGAGGCCGAGCACCATCTACTTTCACCTACTGATCTATTACTGTTGTGCCAAAGTACTTGCTGATGTGGACCTAGCCTAATACTACTTAATCTGGACCAAATCTAGGACAGTTTGGGAAGGGTGGTGAATGAGAAACTACGTTCTTGTAAGTGCTGCGTGAATGTTTTGCAAAGGGTAGTGAGGAAAGCATCTAAAAAGCTGGTTGTTTATTCAACTTTCTCCTCCATGAAGTCAGTTTTTCAGTAAACAAGCTGCTGAGAGAATCACCTCTATTATTTATAGGGTGGTGGATTTTCCAACGTGTGCTCTCTCCAACAACTAGAGATAATACAAATTGACTGTATTCTGGCGTGGCTGTTTCTCCTCTGTGAACTTCAAAGATAAAATGCCATTTTAAAACCAGGTTAACTAAGTAGGTCAGTATTTGTTCCAGGATGAGCATGTGTGGTCTTTAAGACAGCTGAAGAAATTCTTCATTTTGAAAGTCTGCATTTTACAGCATTGAAGAGTTCGGCAATGTTAGTTTAGCACAGTTCCTTTTTAAAAGCTGCATACTTTGGTGCTGAGGGGATTAGAGTTGAGCGCACTTTAATGAACACCTGTGAAGAGAGTGAACCTGTTTCAAAGAATAGACATGTTGTGCTTCAAAGTAATCCATAGAGAGAAATATGGAGAGCCATTTTAAAAGAATACTGTGCATTTTAACTAACTAATCCAGTTAAAAGAATAAATTTTCAATGCACAGAAAGACAAAATACAAGAGAAAGCAGAAGAGAAGGGTTGTGTTATATGGCTACATCTTTCTCTGCTACATTTTTTGTTCTTAATCTGAATAAAAGCAAGAACACTTTGAACCACCTACCTGAAACAGATATTCAGGGTGCAATTTCGGTGAGGTTTCTCTATGGCAATGGGATTATGCATTTAATGGGTGTCAGTTGTACCGTCTCTGTGCTTTTTAACTAATATTTGTTCTGATCCCTCAGGAAATGAGAAACTTTTGAGTGAGAATGTAATGATCACATTCACTAAGGGAGATGTAATAGAATTTTTGCTGACTGATTATTTTATCACCATTAATGCTTCCTTATGATGGTAATGAAAACCTTGAAATATTCAGCTGATGAAATATTTTATGATGAAGACTGAGCTGGTCTTTTGCAGGACTGAATTTGTGACCTGGTAATGGCTTTAGAAGGCTGGCACAGATGGCAACAGTGGTAAAATACTCAATGAACAGCATACAAATACTGAAGCGAAGGTCTCTAAGGCTCTTTTCATAGTACTATTTTGTGCTGAATGTCTTTTGTATGAGAAACAAATAGAACCTCGTCTGCTTAGGCAATGCTGCTGGAAAGACCCATCTCCTGTGGTAGGAAGACCAGTAGTAAGAGTCTGTTTTTCAAGATTTTTATTTTTAATTAGATGTCCTGTAACAGCGCTGCTCTTCACCCAGCTGTTCATTTGTTCTGCTGTTGCTGATGTACCAAAGCTTTTCCTGGAGTGGAACCTTTTCACAGATGTTTTGATTAAAATCATACATCATCCTGGCCTCCCCAAGTAACTTTTTGCATGGGAGGTATTCTGTCCCTTCAAGCATAACAAATGTACACAGAGATCAAATGAATACAAGGATAAGAAAATGAGATTTTGTCCTTTGTAACCCTTACTGTCTGAGCCTCCTGAAGCACTTTAACAAACTTTAGGCTCTCCTTGAAGGGAGCATTGCTGTCCCTGTTTTAAATACAGGGAAAGGGTGAATGAGGGCCAAAGGGACTGAAACCTAAATAAATGAGCTGGACTGGAGTTGAAGGTTGACCTTCCACTTCTGCACAAGGCAAGGAGGACTGGAGCTCTCTCCTATATTTGAACGCACAGTAAAGGAGGGAATGTGTGCAAGGGAAGCCAGTGTCAGATCTACACCTGATTCTCAGGGTAGGCCCATCTAATTTGGTTTAACCTGGTTTCCTTGGCAAATTCTTCACTAGGAATGGATTGGTGTGATGAAGTTCCCCCTTGCCAGCACCTCACTGGGCTATCATGCTCCCGGTGAGAGAGGGTGCCCGTGCAAAGGGCATGAGAGTGCTATGCCCCTACACCGGCCCTGCTGGTGTGAGGCAGAGGGATGGCTGTACTGCAGCCCTACAGGACCCCCATGCTCTGCTGCGCAGAAGGGACTGCGCTCCACCAGAGATTGGCCCAGGACAGAGGCTTGCCACTGGGCCCAAGAGCCGTGTCCCTTGACAGGAAACACTTTGCTTTGCTCATAGGAATGGTAACAAAGTGAGAAGGTTCCCTGAGTTAGTGCTCAAGTGCTGTGGGTTTGCTGAAATGCAGTTGTGAGCTTGAAAGAAGAATTTTGAAAGAGTTTAGCTATTTTGCCTACAGGGTCTATTGCCTTTTTATGCTGCAGAGCGAAAACATTGATACACCTCTTGTACCTGGAGACATTGATGTCTCCTAGTATCCTTTGTAAAAGGAATTTCTGCTATGAGGACCAACTCTTTAAAAAGTGTATTTAGAGTGATTTAAGGGCAGATTTTCTCTTATTGTCAGGTTTCTTTAAGCTATTCAGATGAGACCCAGTTCACCAGACACAGAAACAAAAGAACAGTGTAATCCAAAAATGTGTAAAATGAAGGGAATGAAAGTCTTGTCTTAGTCTGTGTGGAATCAGCTTAAAATGGGCCTAAAATAAGTAGGATTTAGCTGAAGTACAAAGGATCAAACCTCAGAACAAATTGTCAGGTAATTTTAAATAAATCCTCTTTGCTTCTTGTGCTAATAATGAAACTGCTCTGGAAACCTGGATCACTGCTGCTTCAGAGCAAACATCTCTTTATCTCCATAGTTGCTCTTCCTCTCACCTCAGCACATCAAACCTGAGCAACCTGTAGTTGTTTTGTGACTGAAAAATGTCCCCTGGAATAATAAAACAGATCCCAAAGGTAATTTGAGGTTTCCTTCTTGGTAACTTTGTTGATCCTTTGAGAAGGGGAAAAAACTCAGTTCCCATACTGAGTATGGTGGAAGAGATCCTCTTGCTGAGGTCAAGGTGTGCCTTCTACTAGATGCCATTGTTTTTTATTTAAAAAAAAAAAAGGGCAACCCCCGCCCTGCTCTTAGTTCTTGTTAAAAATTAGGTAAATAACTTAGAGCCTTCCAAAAATGAGGGCAAGAGTGGAGTTTGGTAGATACCAGGGAAGAAAATCACAAATATGATCAATCTCCTTGAAACTTCTTTCTGGTAGAGGATAAATTCCTTCCAGAGTATTATTGAGGGTTCAGTTTGTCCCTTTTGGATGCTGGGAGCACAGGGATAGTCTTGCTTCATTTCCACTCACCTCTTCCTCTCACCTGGGCTAATGTCAGTGCCCTGGGTACTTGTTCTCTGCCTGGCTCCAGCTGTGCAGCCTGTCACCAAAGTCACCCGCAGGCGGCACAGGAGGCTGAGTCCTGGGTGCATCCGACGGCAGGGAGGAAAATGAAGTGGCATGAGTAAATTAATTTGCATGTCAGCTGCATGTTGCAGGAAATTAATTGCAGCCAATGAATGGCAGGGACAGATTGATTAGCAGCCCTCAAAAGGTGGGTTTAACAAACTTTATCAAGATTGGGAGTTGTTTGTGCTTGGTTTAGAAGTAAATCAGAGATTTGTGTAATCATTTACTCGAGTTTTATTCTGTGCAAGTGTATGAGGTGGTGATTCGAACTAGATTTCATAAACTGTATATTCAGGGAGCGCAGCAGATGAGGAGAGCAGCATGTACTCCCTATTATAATACCATTGCAGAGAGGCTGCTCTAGAGAACGCACAGGTAAGAGTCCCAAAGGGTCACTTATCCTGCCTGCTGGTAAGGTGTCATTCCCGTAAGGCTGCTTCATGATGTAGTCAATGCTCTGACTACTAATTTTCTCAGTTAAAAAAAAAAAAAACAAAACACAACAACTGTCTTAATCAAAGTACTGTAAAATTCAATATATGCTAATCAAATCTTTTGAGAGATTAGCAATTATTAATGTAGATTTTGGGGATGTTTTTGGCGCAGCAGGGTGCACAGTGGTAAGGTTGCTTTCTGGCAGCGGTTTGAAGTATTTGGAATTGTTGCATGGTGGGGAGCTAAAGTTCTCGAAGTTTGTTTTCCCATATTATTCTGAAAGTCAGTCTCTAAATGAATAGATACACAGGAAGGAGATGTTCTGTGGAGGCTTTTGAGCCGTTCTTCCCATTCCTCCCTGCCTCCTTCCCTTTTTTAGGGGAAAAGCTTAAAACACTTCAAGTAATTATCAAGGAAGCAGTCCCACAGAAAGCCTGGCATTTTAAAGGGAAGTGTCTGTCTGTAGCCATTTTGCTTTCTCGGCACGTTTGCCTCATAAAACCCCCGTCTTCGCCGGCAGGCCCAGCTGAGCGGGCTGGCAGGCGGCCTGCGCGTCCCCGGCGCGGGGCTAGGTGGCAGCCTCGCCCCGCCGCCCCCGCCGCCCCCCGCGCCCGGGGAGCCGTTCGAGCGAGCGCTGTGAAAGAAAAGCTTTGCAGCCGTTTGCTTTCAGCAAACAATAAACTTCTTAGGAAAACAAAAATGCACTAAAAGCGTCGTCTCTCTTGGAAAAATATGTTTCAGTGTGAAGCTAGCTATGGGAAAGGTAGACTGAGAGGGCACGGGGAAACACCTACTCTGGTTAGGGCCATCCAGCTAAAAACCCTTCATCTCTTTCTGGAAGATTCTATAAAGGAGGAGAAATGAAATGTTTGGCAGGTGCTCTGGGCTTAGGTAGTGCTGTGGGATTTACTGGTGGCGTTTTCTACACAAGATGCTTTCTCTCCAAGAATGGATTCAACTGTGTTTATTGTAAATGTTGTTTTAATGATTGTCAAGAGATGCTGGTGGCTTGGGGCTGGTTTTTTTGGTGTTCATTTTCTGACATTAAGCAATCTTTTTGTTGTCAACAGTGGTGCATACTTGTGTGCCTGCGCTCTGCGCTGCCGGGGCAGGGAGAAAGGGTGTGCAGGGGACTGTGATCTAATGTACATGTTATGTTATAGGTGTTGATTCCCATATCCTTAAGGACCATGAGGTGCAAGGCCATGCACACCCACTATGTGGCTGTGGGGTGCCTGTTGCACAGCTCCTGCCAAGGGCCTGGCACAGTCAGGCCAGGCTGTGCTGGCTCTTACTCTGACTGGTGTTTTATTCTGCAAGTACTGCCATTAATTCAGTGGGGCTGTTACTGCTAAATGCGAGCAAAAGGATTGCAGTCTGACCCATACAGTATTTCTGGGAGTATTCTATATATTGCAGGTATGCCTTTTTTTTTTTTTTTTTTTTTTAAAAAAAACACAGTAACACTATGGTGATTCAGTGCTGCAGTTCAGGACCAAGTGTACAGAAAACCCAAATGTAGCTATTATGATTAACTTCTTAAAGTGAAATCCTTACTAACCAGGAAATTTTGATAATTATTCTATCTACATGTCTATCATTTCAAAAAAAAAAAACCAAAACCAAAACCACTCTTGTTTTGCTTACAATATATAAATTTTCTGACACTGCCTCCCCTGCGCCTCTAATTTTTGCCAAGGTAAATGAAAAAAAGATGTTATGGTGGTTCCTGCCTTCATATATAATAGCGTGGAGATTTTTATCAATAAAAACTTCCAAGAGTCTTACATTTACATACAAACGTTTATTTTTTAGGGATTTTGCCAGTGCATAATTTTGCATTTCTTTTTTTAAAGCACTAGAAAAGAGCAAGGAGATATTTTCTGGGCTGCTGTTAGTAAAATAGTTCTGTTGGGGGTAGAGGAAGAGGCTGCAGGAAGAAACTTCGATGTAATACATATGTTGTGCCATACTTGGGTGAGTGAAAGGAGAGGACTTTGATGCTTGTTAATACAGTGAGTCTCTCGCAGGTGACTGTTTTGAAAGTATGATCAGGCTGTTTTACCATGTAAAACATGAAGTATAGGGTTGTTTGACTAGGCTGCTTAGGGTTTATCTGGGACCTCATGCAAGTATGGAGCGGGATACGTCCTGAAAAATGAGTGTAAGGGGAATTCTTTGTTTATATGGAAAAAATACAAACTTAAATGAAGGAAGAGCTTTGGGTTCTGCGTGAATCTGTTAGGCTGTAGTCAGACTATAGGTGTGACTAGGGGGTAGAGTAGAGGTAGAGTGATGTAATCTTGCTAGTGTGGTGTTTTGGGCAGTGGGTCCCTGAGTGTTTTATGCTCTTGCAGCTCAGAAAGCTGAAATGAACTTTCAGGTGGTCTTGTGGACTCAGACAGAATACAGAAGACTTCACTTTAGAAGGTACACACTACAGTTTAGCCACAAATCTTCAGGCTTAAACAAACATAGCTTTCAGGTTGCTTAAAAGTTTCCTTAAAGCTTGTAAACTTGCTCTTTCAACAGGAAGGGAAGCTCTGACCAAACCAGGGGCTGGCTAAAACTGGCACGCAGAATCTGTGTCAATAATACGGATTTGAATTTAACACCAAACTTGCAACACTTGATAGTTTGGAAGAATTGGGAACAGATTTGGAGAAATTCTGAAGGCTTGATGTGCAGGGAATGGTGCAAAATAAAAGGCTCACCCCATCTCTAGCAAGCAGATGCAGCCATGCCTTGCAAAGCTCTGGTGTGCACGCGGGCTAAATACAGCAGCTGTGCCTTACTCTGAATCCCAGTCTTTATCCTGATCTCTTTCAGGCTTAGGCATGGCAAAATGTTAGGGTGATCAGTGATACTGCTTGATGAAAGTGTCATTTTTTTTTTTTTTCTTAGTTCTTTATTAGGTGTTGGTTTTATTCTTCTGGGGCTTTATGAAATGCATATGGTGTCTTTAGCAGTCAAGTCTCTTCTCCCTGACAGTTGATTAACTGCTTGGAATAGTCATGCTTTTCTGTATGATAAACCAAAATTTCTGAAGTTACTTTGCAATCCAATGTACTCAAAACTGTGTGAAGGAACTGGTTTGAAGTTTTCTCAGTAAAATGATAGTAACTGACTTTGCTTCATTAGATAGCATAAATATCAGTGCTGTCAATAAAAGCTTGAAAAAACACCTTGAGCTGAAGCTTAGCTGAACTAAAACAGATTTAGGAATCATTTGGCTATGAAGTAGATATCCAGCTTCCATGGCTGGAGTTCAGGCTGTTATGATCAATAGACCTGATCTCTAAGTTCATGCCTACCTTTATTTTGCCCTATTGATAAGATAAGCCTAAGCCATCTTAGGCTTGGACCTCTCTGGGACAAATGTATTCCTTGTGCAGGTTCATCAAGTTGGTTGCACAGACAAGAGGGGAATACCTGGACTTTCTTTCTGCCAGTGAACTTAATCCCTGGATGCACTGTTATTTGCATTAAGGAAAGCAGCAAAAGGTCATTGATTTTGACACCCTAGAAGTCATGTCTGTTCATGATGGAAGATGCAGTTCTACACATTAGATATGCTTGTCACTTAGACTTGTCCAGCTGACTGGTCCAACCTCTCTCCTCATGTTTTATCATCTCAGATCATATCTAGACTCAGCAGTCAAAGACTACCAGAGCTGGCTAGCATGTGCAAGGCACTTCGGTGGAGAACCCTCATCTCTCAGATTCACTCCTCTCCAGTAGACCAGCACCACCACATCTGTTACCTTCAGTGCTTGATTTTCAGTTTACGCTTTTTGTCACTGGCAGAGCAGTTCTTTTGTGTCRTCTTAGTTAATGCTAATTTAGCTGACATACAGTTTTGATTTTTGGAAACTCAAAATAGGCCTTTAGGCTGTTAATAGATGTTTTTACAAACAGAAGAAAAGACAGACATGATTTTTAGCTGAGAGGGATTGCACTGTCGCTTTAGAGGAGAATGTTAGAGGAACATGATTTCACAAATGTATTGCACAACAATACACTAATTCTTTGTATGTCTCCAGAGGCCTCAGCCCAAAGGTAGCTGAAATTCTATACAATAATTGCATTCTTTCAAAATTGCAGCTATAAGAGACCATAGCTGTTTCCAGAGAAATGTTAAAAATGGGATGTGCATTTTTCTGTACATACGTTGCATATGTTAGCATTCAGTCATAGATTACTTCATTAACCTTTGCTCTTCAGAAGCCTTGGAAAGGAAAAATATTTGAAGGAAAAATAGATTGGGGGGTGCAAGCTGAAGGGATTTCATGAAAGGTCAAAATCTATCAAGTTAGATCCCCCTGCCCCCTGCTCGGCAAACGGCTCCTGCTCCGTGTCTCCACAAAGAAACAAATAGGTCTTGCAGGTGCTGCGAAAGCAGAGGTTGTTTCAGTGCTTATTCCTCATGTTTGTTTTCATGTATTTTATAGTGCTCTTGCATGATTTGCTTATTCAGATTTTTTTCTTGTTCTTGAATGAAAGCTATAGTAACAACTAAAAAAAAAAAAGCCAAACAAAAAGCAAAAAACCCACCAAAAAACAACACCCAAAACCCGAGATGAAATGTACTGTATTTTTTTTATCCATTGTTTTGTTTTAAAGACAATGGACCAAGGAGTACCTGAGTGACTTGAGCCTGAGATGCCTTTAGCATTGATAGCTCATCAGTGCACCTAGTTTTGATTTAGCTGTAGCTGTTTTTTTGTATTTTATTTATTTTTATCACATATTTTTGGTGTCCACCTAGTGACAATAATATACAGAATGCAGCTAAATTCACTCTATATTCTGGATTCAATTTTAAAAGTGACTTCTCATGGTCAAGTTAAAGCCTTTGAAATATGGGATCATAATAGAAACGCTGACAGTATCTTAACAGTGTCTGCAGTAGTGGGTGTTTCTCTAATGTAAACAAATGGTGTTATTGGGCTCTTTTTTCCCACTCTCCTTGCTTTCTTCCAGAGGTGGTTTTGTCATTCATTAGCTATGAAACCATCATCTTTTTTGCTTAACCTGCAACAGGTGTTTTGGTTTTTTTCCCCTTTGAATCTGGAGTGGAACAGGACAGACAGGGAAAATTTATGTTGTACCTGTTCCATCCTTTTTGTAGCTTATCCAGAAGACTTCACTGCTGTCTGATGCTATTACGTACTTATGTTCAGTAAGTGTGTAAATAAACACTTTCAATCTAAGCCTTGAAGTAGACAATCTTTAAAGAAAGTGTCATGACAGTGTAATTAAAAGGATGGTAATTTTAAAATGCTCTGTATCTAGTATGTTGTATGGACAGAAGTTAAGCCTTTTTCCATAAAACACTAGCACTAAAAACCTATAACTTATTTGAGTGATACCCAGGGAAACACTTACCTGTTGCACTCATTTAAAACTCTCTCTATAAAGCCCATATTCTGGCCAGCCATTGCATGGAGAGATGAAGGCAGAAGGGGCATGTCCTCTTCCATTTGGGTGATTATGTTGGGGCTGCTCATAAGCTTTTCCTAGAAAAGGGCTGGTACGAAGAAGTAAGAGGACAGAAGTGAGACAGGAGCAATGATCTGCAGACAGTCAAGGGCGGTGCCTGGGCTTCCTCCTTTGTGCTTTCTCCTGACTGTGTAAGTACCCAGCAGAGTGGAAGCCGCCCTTACTAACTGCAGGATGTTGCTTAGCTTCATGTAAATACTGTTTTAATTGAAGTGTGTCTGGGTATTCATGTGTGTTAAGTAGTATTTTCTCTTAGAAAGCCTACCACACACTATTATTAACTGGCAGTAGTTGTGGATTCCTCTTCTTCAGCTATTTCCTTTAGCTAAAAATGCAAAATTGTGCTGCCTTGAAAGGTTATTTAGCAAGAGTTTTAATGAAATAATAGAAACATTGCACTCTAGTGATTTCCCCCATGCAGGGAAATGTCACAGCCCATTGGTCTTTCCCAGGAACGTTACATGAAATTACACCTATTTTCATTACTCTGCTCAAGTACAATATTGTTAGGTAAATATTTGCACAAAAAGTGGCCATCCTAAGGTGTGAGCTGTCCTGCAAGGTAAATAATTAAAGCATGTGCTTTCTCTAGTAGCAGAAACCAGTGCTTGATACAGGTTTGATCATTTCACATGTCCCTCTGGTAATCCATAACTGTCTTCTGCAATTATTTTCATCGTCCAGCCAAGCAAATATAAAAGGTAGAACATGCCTCTTTTGCCTACTCCCAGGGAAACTCCATTATCCTTCAGGGTCACGTGGCTGTGAAAAAGCCAATCTGAGTGGGAAGAGGCAGCCCACAAGGACGAGCTCAGTATGAGCAGAAAATGAAGTTGTTACCAGACAGCAAACTGCAGCCCTCGGTTCTTATGAATATTTGAATGAGTAACTAAAAACAGCTCAGTGGACTCTAAGCAACTGTGACAGCTGAAACTGACTGGGAAACTAGCAGTCTACAAGGACCATGATGAAAAGATCAGCAGTTACATTTCCACCTACACCACCATAAGTATATTGTAAAACATGAGCAGGTTCATAGTCCTCAAATACTTCTCCCCCTATGAATTTTCATAAGCAAGGTACCTACAGAATCTGTCAAGAAATTTTGAATTCATTAAGATACAATGATTTGTAACAATATACTCAAGGCAAGAGAATAGCCACATTTTCTAGACATTGAAATATTGATGTTGCTGTTGCTTATACTCATAGAAAATTGGCCCTAGTGAATCTTTCATGAATATCTTTCAGCTAGTTCCACGTGGAAAGAAAGATGATGAGAACAGTTTCCCTGAAGCTAAAATGTTCTGAATAATCTACAAAAAAAAAAAAGGGGGGNGAACCATAATAAGCAAACTAATGAAAGACTGGGCTTTATTTTATAGCAGTCAGAAAGATGTACATCAGTTCTGAAAAGAACAAAGCGGCTATATCTCTTTTCTTAAAAAAAGAAAAAAAAAAAGTAAAAGTCTGTTACACTAAAGTGCAATTTTCTGACACTGATTTTTTTTTTGCATGTATGTTATAAAGCTGTGTTTAAAGATGTATTTGGTATGACCTTCCTGATCACGTTAGACCACAATTAATGTGTCCTCTGCTGTGTAACTACCCAGCAGTATTTAATAACATGAACACTCCTCACTCATTTGTTTTCACTGGGACTGCTTACACAAGAGAAGGTTGCAGAATCAGTTTGGTGTGGTTGTTTAAGATGCTGGCTTTATAGTAAAACTGAGTGTGACATCTTCCTCACATTTTTTATTACTATTTCGAGTTTACACTATAAATCTGACTTGAAAACCAGATGAATTGTTCAGATAAAATGTAACTGGCTTGCCGTAAATGAATAACAAAGAAAGAAGTATGCTTTTAAAATAGTAAGATGAAGAGCCTTTTTAACAAAAACTGCACTTACATTTGTCAATTGGCACTTCATTCTGGCACTTGTGCCATTTGGTAGCAATGACATTGGTTTCAGTGTAACATCTGCAGTACTGGAATAGAGTACTTTGAAAAATTGTGGAGTTCCCACCAAAGGAGATCTGTCTAATCTGTTCTTAAACGTTCATCAAGAATGATGGTGGAATAATTGATCCTGTAATAACAAAACACAGAGATTGACTGGCAGACCTCTTGAACTCCTGCCCAGACCTCTTTTCTATGAGCTCAGGAATTAGAGATCCACAATTGAGTCATGTTTCTTAAGGGAGCAATGGCAGAGCAAACTGGAAGGCTTAGGTCTGATTCTACCTATTCTGTCAATACCATCAAGTAAACATTGAAGTTTCCCAGAAAATGTGGAATAAATCAAAATTCACGCTACAAGAGTTAGCTACAGAACCAGATTAAAAATTCTGTGCACATTTCTCTTTCAAATTTTGCATCTGTTATCATTTTTTTGTTTGTTTGTTTGATCTTTTTATTTTGATTACATCACAAAAACTTTAYCTGGTTGTGATTAACTGATGGGATTTAGTTTGCATTTTGGCATAGTTACTTAATTTTGTTCTATATTGCATACAGAAGGTCCTGAAACTTGTTCACATTTTTCCTGTGCCTTATGTTTTTAGTAATATTTTGTTCCTGCAAATCTGATGAAAGATGATGTGGACAAGAAATGATGATTTTACAAGGAAGAAGAAAAAGAAAAAAAAAAAAAAGGGCAGGGAAAAGAAAGGGATCTCTAAAACTATTTGAATTCTAGAGACCATGCCACTATTTGGGCCCAAAGCACAGCAAATGTGTAAAGGGCACTTTCTTGATTCCCAGCACTCTTGGGTAAGTACAGAAAGATCCTGTGCTTTGTAGGCTGCAGTGATCTGCTCGTCTGCTCACATGTTAGTTTTGGACTGGTCTCTTGGATGATTTAAAGGGTTTGTGATTTTGGCTATACCTTTATAAACCAAAGTTTTTATTAAACACCACAGACAATAGGCTTGAGGAGGTCTGGAACGGAACAGGACTTGCCTGGAAAGACCTGTTTGTAATGCAGCAATATCCAAAAAAGAAACGAGCCAAAATGTTCTTGTGAAGGATGGATGTGGTTCCTATTTGTACTTGTCTTAAGTTCCTGACTCCATGGGGAATGTTACCAGGAAATGCCATTTATCCTCAAGAGCTGGGGGGTTGGAAAGCTCAGGCTCAGTGCGGAGGCAGGAGATGCCAATGGACATCCTAAAGACCTGTTGTCCCCAATGAAGGATGGGGCAAAGACAGAAGTGTGACGCCCAGGATGTTCCCTGCCCTCTGCTTCCCACCACAGCCAGGAAGTCTGAGTCAGCAGCGTGGGGCTGCTAGCCACTAGCCAGGGCTACTGTGGTTCCAGTTACACTTCTTTTTATTCCTCTGTCTTGTCGCTGACTACTGACTTGCTGGTGAGCCCCCCTCTCTGGAGGCAGGCTCAATGGGGTCCAGACTCAGCTCTGCCTCTAAGTTTAAATGTGTGCCACGGTGCAAGGAATAGGCCCAGCAAAAATCCACATCATCTGGTATGGGTGGGTAGGAAGGCACTGCCTTTGAGAGTTGCGTGACTGAGAATTCGTGGCCTGACACTTGGTGGATGTGGGAGCTTGAGGAACTGAAATGCTTTGTGGCTACGTGCTGGCATGTATGCATAGCAGTAGATGAGTCCAAATTTCACAGCCTAATTTGCCAGTGTCATCTTCTGTTTAAAGAGAATTGTCTTGCTTCCTTATATTATTCTCATACTTGGATCTTTTTCATGGCTAAGCATGATGAAATTATGATTGAGATAGTGGCATGTGACAGGCAAAGGGATTTGCTTCTCTGGCTGCTACCTAATGTTCTCAAGTCCTCTAGTTCTTCTTTCTGCTCTCCCTGCCTTTGATTTTAGTATGAAAAATAAGTAAATGTGAATGTGGTGTAAGCTCTGCCCTGCAGTTAGTATCTATTAAGCCTCTGGAAACAGAGCCAATAAAGAGTGATAAGATTGATCGGATGATTCCCAGTTTATTTCTGTGTGTAAAGCAATAATTTTCATCAGATAATAGACATGGCTATTTTCTTTTTAGGTTTCCTAGGTGGGAATTTAAAAAAAAAAAAAAAAAAATTATTTCTCATTCAACCCGCATTTTGCTTAATGCAAATGCAACCACTCTGAAAGCAGAATGATTTCTAGCATTGCCATTCTGTCTGGGTCTGTAAACAACCCACCTGGCTATCAATCTTCCCTTCTCCAGAAACACTGTGTGAGACTAATGGCCAAATCTGGTGGCTGGAATGATCCTGCACAAAAACCCTTCTGTAGCTGTCTTGATTTTTCCAAAGTTCATCCCTTCTCCAAACCTGGAAAAATCAAGCTCTGTAAAAAAACAAGAATCATTTGTTAAACTGATGATACAACTCTATAAAGACACCAGACATCACTGTTGCACCTTTATGTAGAGATTCTTCATTCTGTTAAAAGCTGCAGATTATTCAGTTAATTAGCTCTGGATCATTTCTTTTATCAGTATTTACATCACTGCCTGCACAGAGGAGCGCACCCCCAAAGAGACTGTTTTCTCGATTCACATCCACTGTATCAGCTCTGACCTAAGTTACAAAACTCTTTGAAGAAGTTAGGGAAGATATATATTCCTGGCTTTTATCTGCTCAGCTATCTTTCAGCATCTCTTTTACTTTAACTGTGTCAACCTAAGCATAGCAGGTACAGGTATGGTTAGCTGCATGTGCACTTTGATGGATGAAGACTGGAAGGAAACACCAACAAAGGCTTCATCCATTTGCAAGTACCTCTGCGAGACGAGGATTTGTAGAGTGAGAGTTTGTTGTGATGTGCAGTGAAGATGAGCTCTATAGGGGAGCCATGGAGTACCAAATGCTTTCTTGCCTCCTTGTTCAGGCACATAAAAGGAGTCTTTCCTTCAGCATTGCTCAGACCGGGTGAAACATCACATATCCCAAAGCTTTCCTGAATTTCTTGTAAGGCAGAAGTGCACTAAATGTGCACAGCTAAATGTCTGCCACAAATAAGAAAGTATTTGAAACAATTTGTTTTGTTGTGGTTTTGTTTTCTAGCATTTTGGACAGCAAAGGAAGTTCTATAATCTTGGTGCTCTCCCACTCTCACCTCTCCATTACTGATACTCAGTTTCCCACCAGGAGTTTGGAAGCAATGTTGATCAGAGGCTGTGGCTTCACAAGTTGTAGCAGCAACAACAAATTGGTCCTTAAAAATAGTCTTTCTTTCTGTTTCATGTTTTTTTCTGGGAAAAGAACTCTTTGCTTTATTTTTTTCATTCCCCAGTAAATGAATGCACCAGACTGAAACTAGTTGTTATGCACACAGATATCTGAACCTGCACCTAACAAGAGGCTTGCTTCCATGAGCAACTTTCATTTAACCATGAAAGGGAAGTACCACTCCTGAGATCTTAGTGTCTTTCCTTAGCGTTCTGCTTGAGAAGGGTCTTTTTGGGCACACGTTAGCGACCTCTTCACCTACGAAGAAAAAGAATAAGGATTTGTATCCTGCTCTTCACCTGAGAAACATTTCAGCACTTATCGGTGACTCTGGAAGTCATTTCCTCTGAGATTTTCTTGGCTTTCTACACAAAAAAAAAGACCTGAAAATTGTTTCGTTGCTATTCTTTTACTCTTCCCTCGCCCCCCCTCTTCCCCCCGCCCCCGGAGACAATAGCCTGTTTCCTTTTGTTATCCTCTTACTAAATTCTGAAGATTTTTTTTTTTTTCTTATAGTCAAGAGTTGGAAGTTTTTCTTCTCTCTCCATGGTTCTTCACATACAGTGGGAACTTCTGTTTTTATGATTCAATGATATACTTGCCAATTTACAATACTTGATTATTCTTTGAGTACATAATAGATTGGGGGGGAGAGTTCCTAGTTTCTTGCTTTTAATTTCTATTTGAAGTAGTCCTTTAAAAAAGACAAAAATAAAATTGATTCTTTGAATGACTGGGAAAATGAAATTACTGACTTCCATAGAAGTCAGTCACTCAAGGCTCGTCTCTGAAGCAGTGTGATTCTAATTAAATGAGATGATGTAACAAGATACTTATATCGTAAATCTAAACAATTTGCTTTCTACAGAATTTTTTTTTTTTTAGGATTTTCTAACAAAATAGCCAAAAAAGGATTTTATTTTTTTTCCTCTTCTATGTCTATAAGGAAATTCTGTTAAATAAAGGCCTTTTTCCAAAGATGTTCTTTTCAGGTTTTTAAGGACCTCTTCAGAGTCCCCTGAGTCTTAATTACAACAGTCTTCGTAGAAATCAAAAATAAACCGTGCACAATATAAAACCCAACCACATTCTATGGAAACTCCTGATATGATTAAAATTCTCAAGGAAAGTTTGGATCCATACTCTCTTCTGAGGATAAAAGGGAGTCTGATTTGTCCATTTGAAAAGGAAATTAGGTCATAGTCTTGTATGGCAGCTTTCTGGAATACTGAAAATATCATATTCTTTATTATTTTGAATGTGAATGTATGGCATTTAGGGTACTTTTATCTTTTTCTTCTTCTCCATTGGAATTATTGCATGACAGTGTTACCGAAGACATTTGGGAGGGGAAATTATTCCATGAGAAGTTGTGTAGCAGTGGAAAGTGAGTAACCTGAGGCAAAACAAGAAAGAAATCGGAACAAGTTCAGGTCGGGGATTATTACTTTGGGAATTAACAGCCGAGAGCAAGGCAGTAGTAAGGTGAAAGCAGGCTAAATACTTAAGAGCTGCAGTCAGACCATACAAAAAGACTTGTAGAAACATGGCAGTCCTGGCATGTTAATCAGGTTTTTGCCAGGAGTGGTGGAAGTGCTTGTATAGGAATGGTAAAGAAATTTATATTTTATACTATGTGTGCAAAAAAATGAAGCTGGTTTAACAATTGACGTAAAAGCTGATCCAGTTAAACTGGCGTGGATTCTTAATGTTAGTGCATTTAAATACCTTAGCTTGTTCTGGCAAACAAATCCAAGCTTGTTTCAATCCTGTTTAGGTGCATCTGTGTTTACACAAGTTAACTAGTTTGACTCTTAAATTACTGGGCTAAATGGATGCAATCCTGCTGGTGGAGCTGTGTTGTAAAGACAACAGAACTGCCAACTTCAGCTCTAGAAAGTAACCCTGATGGTTTAAAGTTCTCCTTTATGTGATACTTAAATGTGCCTATGTTCACACGTTGGGCTTCTCAGAAGGTGATGTTGCAAAGTGTTTCAATTTGTCTGCTCTCTGCCCTGAGTAGAGCTAGGCCAACTGCTTAACTGGCTCTTGTTTCAGATCCATACAGACCTACCATCAGTCTGACAAGGTACCAGCGGGTGCTGGGCTGTGTGCTGCAGCCTTCTCCAGCAACAGAACTGCGGCAGGGTTGCATGTTTCTGCTGCTGCCTCCACTCCAGCTGTCTGTTGTGCGGTATGACGGAGACTGGTTCCCACCTGGTGCAGTGCATTTCTCTTTCTCCTCTCTCAAAGCTGTGGAAAGCTAACATCAGGCAGCCTTCCTTATCACGCTTTTGTGTAGGAGGCGAAGATACAGACAATCACAAATTGTGTAGCAAACAGCTATGCTTTCTAATGGTGGGTGCCCATAGAGGCATCCAGTCATTGCTCTTGTCTTAGCTGCATGGCATATTAAGAATTGTAAGAACAAAACATTGCTTTACCCTTTAGCATTTTCTAGTTGTAAGAAAAGTAGGTTTCTTCAAAAGAAGGAATTTAACTAGTGCCTTTATATCGAAACCCAGAGACCTTCAAGTGCCAAGGTTTAGGAGGTTTGGAAATGTAAGTTACTTGGAATCTGGACTGTGAATAGTTCATACCAGATGTAATGTCATCAGCTGTGCAATGTACGGCACACTGGAACTTCACGCTGTGAACAGTAACACAAGTAACAGCAGATATTTACATCTGCCGCTTAAGGGGCATGATGCAATCAGTGAACCAGAGGGAGAAATTCTGTCTGTACAATCTGTGCCCATCCATAAGGACTGTCATTCTTGATCAAAGGGCTGAATTTTCTCCCTTCAAAGACTTTCTCATGTCATAGATGGGCATACTTTCTTTTATGTAAAGGGAGAAGTCATACCAAAACAGCATATCCTGGTTTATGAATTTTAATAGTGTCAATAATAAAAAAGAAAAAAAGCAGGCAAGCAGGTTAGCTTGTGACTGAAGAGTGATCCAGTACTCTGTATACATGATTCAGTATTACTTATCCAGTGTTTGAATCTAATCTTCAGTGTCTTCCTTTTAAGTGTGGATTTCCTAAGTGTGACTACGGAACTGCTATTTATTGTATTTTTGCTCCTTCAACTATAGTACCATGTGAATACAAACTGCAGCTTTCAAAATTGTTCCCCTTTTATCACTTACTGTTTATTGATTTATTTCTTACTAAGATTGCAGATCAGATGTTTTGTCTTTTTGAACGTTAGTTTTCCATGGGAGGAATGATGAAGGTGGGCAAATGACGTTAGATTTAATTCAGAATATTCTCACAGTGACTTAGTCTTTCAGCAGCATTGCTGAGTACCTGCTGAACAGTGCTAAGCTTTGTACGTGTAATGGGAAGCCATCAAGCAGCTTGTTACAAGATGTTTGTTTGCATTCTACTCTACGCAGCTGTAAATAAACATCCTGCAACAAGACCATGTTTTTGTCTTTAATTCAGGAAGGAAGGGAAGGAGGGATTCAAGCTGTTTTCTTCAGGCTGCTTTTATGGTACAATCTGCCTTAAGTGGTGTACCGCTGCATGTGCCTAGGAACCAGAGCATGCTCCTTGTCTCCTTTCCAGTTTCTTGCAACTCCAATTCCTTCCAGAAACCCCAAGAACTCCTCACCTCGTTCTGGGAAAGAGTAAGACACTTCACTCCTTTCTTTTTTGGGTCAAGATTCTCTTTTATGTGACCTGAATTGGTATTAAGGGAGAAGATGACTCCAAGGCTCCCCTGTTGCCAAGTCTTTGCCAAACACCATCTGTGCCTACTTGCAGGGCAGAGTTTTTGGCAACCAGCCCTACCAACTTTCTTTTTCCTCCTGCTGCTAGTCTAAAAGCCAAACACAAGGGAAAGAGATCACATTTTTCTTACCTTTTTATCACTTTTTAGCTCACATTGGGATTTCTGCTTTGCCAGCATCACTGAAAAAATTTAAGAGCTGATAATTCAGCCATAGTTAGTATTAGGTATAACTTACACCGTGATGTTCATTCCCTTTGCTTTTCATTCACTTCCTATCCTCAGGGTAAGGAAAGTGACATTCACAGAAAAGGAAAAGTTAGGTCAAAACTACTCAATTTTCCACCAGAGCTAAACTTGGCTGCACAAGTCCTGAAGGACGGGTGTCTACTTTCTAGAAAACAAATGATATATTGATTTCCTATTAAAAGAAAGCACTGACAGGGACTTTCAAAACAAAAGCCTGCTTTCAGCAGAACATTTAAATATGGGACTTCTTAAATTGTGCACAGTCTTAAGCACTCTGCTGGAACAGCTCTTCAGTGTCTGGCTTTGAATCCCCATGTCAGCCTTGCCCCAGCCCTCACCTGGGCTTTGCCCTGCGCTCGGGGGTGCATGGGGGTCACCTGTCACACCGGTAACATGCATTTTGCATCCCTGGGCAGGCTGGTGAGATTTTGAATTTCTGAAGAGTGTCAGAGTTCACTGAGGGTTTTCTTTCCTTTCCCTCTCTATTTTCTTTTCCCTTCTTCTCTCCCAGTCACATACAGTGTGAACTTCAAGATTCATTTCAAGTCTTCCTCCATTTTGCGAGGACAGGGGAGAGGTTAAGGGAGTTAGGTTTTTTTAAAACCAACTTTATTTCCCCTTTTTCTACTACTAACTGCTTACATGTATTGCAATGCTCATTTTCCCAAATCCCAACCAAAAAGTTTCCCAGACAAAGGCAAATAGGAGTAATGCATTTTAGGTTTTTTAATTACTTTCTCAGATGAGTAGCAGCAGCTGTGGTGTGCTTTCCCATTGAGATGGATATTTATATCTTGCTATATGGTTAGTCTACTCATATCTTTGCACATGTGCAGGTACAGTGGTCACTGCTAGTGTAATTGATGATAGTTTAATTGCTGCTCATCCTGGAACACAAAACAGGTGGCTTTACCCCTTCTTAATTTTTTTTTTTTTTTTTTTTTTTTAATTACAGGCATGAAATCCAGGTAATAAGTGGGCTACATTTTCTGCTAAGAAAATTATGTCTATAATTATAGGCACATGTTCAACTGAGATCCAGCTTTTAGAGGACATAAGGTGATAGAGCGTACTCCACTTACAGAACAGACCTGACCATCCCCACAACACTGTTTAGTATTGTACATCTTTTTTTTTTTTTTTTTTTTTAATTTGCTATACTAGCACTGTTTTCTCTCAGGATTGGTTCAGCTCACAGTAGCATTTCCCGAGTGACTTTGCCCCCTGTGTTCCTCCCAGGTGATCCCTGCTGCGGATGCCTGTCCTTCTCCTGGCTGTTCAGGACGAGGGGCTGGTTTGTGGCTGGAGCTGTTCCTTCTTGCCCCAGAGTGGAAGAGTGACACGCTGATATAGTGACTCACGGTGAAAGTATCTTTCAAGTACAGGAAATGAGGAGACAAAATATCAATCTTTTCCAATCATATTTGTCAAGAGCTGTATGAATAAGAGGGAGATGATAAACTTTCAGGTATTTCTAATTTGAAAAATACCTGTAGGACTTGCTCCAAGCAGATTGGTATTTTACTTAAGATTCTCAGGAAGCTATAAAACACAGCAAAGTGATGGCAATAAGATCCCAACAATTTCTTAAATAGATGAAAGGATGCTTCAAAGTCTATTTGTTTAGTCAGTCTCTCGTTTCATCTTTGTTAATTGCTGAGAAGGATGAAGTAGCATTAGTATGCACAGCTTGTGAATTACAATCTTTAAAAGGAATCTTTTTTTAAACGTAGGTGTTCACCTTAATCCTGCTTTCTCATGAGTGCTGCACGTGTGTTTACTGATATACTTTAAAATTTATTGCCATAATAATAATTAAAAAGAAAAAAAAGACAAAGTAAATGAATAGGTTTGGAAATTGTTTTATTAACTGAGGGGCCCTATTTCAGACATCTGTGTCCCAATTTTTTTTTTTGTTTGTTTAAGCCTATTGTAATAAAATATGTAATCTTGTCAATTGGGAATACTATTAAAGTTCTTGTAATAGTTCATTTCGAAACAATTTTATTCTTAAATTGTACAATTTTTGTGCTACTTTGTACTGTACTATATGCAGTAATACTTGAAAAAACTATGTCTTTAGTAATACAATTCAACTTTTGAGTTTCACATTTATATCTAAGAGATCTTGTTTCTGACCCTCCAAGTGGATTCATGGTAATACTAATCTTTAAATTGAGAGTGGGAGGAAAACTTTCAGGTTTGGGCATCTTTTTTTTCTTCTTGGGGATGTGCTGGTGGAAATGACAGGGAATGATTAATTTGTGTAAAACATTCATTCTTAAGATCCGAGTCATATAAAATTAAGCAGGCATTTTTTAAAGTAATTTCTGTAGTTGTTCCAGAAAGGGTTCATGCATTCCCATCTCCAAAATAAAAGTATTTTTATTTAAGTTATGTAGCATAACCATGGCAAAAAGTGCCTTGATGATCTGGCAGAATGTGGACTGTCACCAGAGTTACCTGCCTTTGCTAGTGAGCTGCTTCCACTTATATGCTGTACCACAGGCAGACCAAGCAATGTGAACATACATATATATGTATATGTATAACAGAATGTGATATGGCTGAATCACAGTATGTTAGCCAATAGCATGATATCCATTATGTCCAAATTGTTATAATGTTATTTCTGGTGTCTAAAATGAAAAATAATGTGTGAACTTAGGCTTGGTCATCTTCAGAAATTGGAATACCATATGGCAGGTAAGTAGTTTATCATTGCGATGTTTTTGAAGTCACTCAATATCAGATACACCAGTAAAAAAATCAGTGTAAAATTTGCAATTGGAAATGTGTCAGAGTTCATTTCTTAGAAGGTGTATTTGACATGTGCATTGCCAATCTATAGAAGAATTTATCTAGCCTAGGTATAGCTTAGAATGACCTTGTTAATGGCTGGTGTGTTGCAGTGTGTTCTCCCCACAGTAGCAGTATGAAAGGAGTCAGGGTAGCATTATCAAAACAGAGATAAACCTAAAAAAAAAAGTGTGGGGGGAGAATGAACTTAGTTGTTGTTACACACACAGACATACAATTTTCTCAACCCCGCTTAACCGAAAGCTGCCTGGAGCTGTAACGTTCTGCACATGTCAAGGGCATATCAGTTTGGCTGTATTACAAATAACATCTAAAATAGCAGAAAAGTGACGAGGGCAGGGCTGTGTTCTCTGGTAAGCTGATTTTTTTGTTTTGAGTACCTTCCAATTTTTTTTTTTTTTTTGAAGTGTCATGTAACCCTTGGTAGGCAGATTAGCAGGCATGTGGGATTCTCCTCCAACAAGGTTATAGTAGCTTTTTTTCCCTCTGTACCTAAAGAATCATATTATTGTGCCCAGATCTTTTCCTTTCATGTGGTGGCCCCTCAAAAATGCCTATTTCCACCTTCCTGTGTACAGTGTCTGCCTTCCCGGGTTTTCTGCTGCATACAGAAGAGCCCAGTTTATAAAGATACAGAGCCCAGCGACTATAAAGGATCTCCCTCTGTCAGTTTGTCATGCTTTAAAGGATTGTGGGCACCCTGAAGGGAAGATTAGTGGAAGATTTTCCAAATTGTCAGGGTTCTGAATTCTTTTTTAGCAACCATTTTCTTGTGTAGGCTTAGAAAAGAAAAAGAAAAAGCAAAGTCTGTTTATAGGGGAAGGTGATAAACGGGCAGGAATGGTGAAATTCCCTCTGTATAAGAGGCTGATCGCAGGCCATGTGAGCACAGTTTCTCAGTCCAAGACCTAAGTATCCGACTCAGTGCTTTGAGACCTAAATCATAAACTCTGAATATTTTGTGCTTAGTACTTGCCCAGAACTTGAAACCAAGAAGCCCAAATATTCAGTGGGATCTTCTTTCTCAGTGCTGTTTGCTCTAGCTTTAATAAAATAAACTATGTATCTCTTCATCTTCCATTGATTACATGGATGCTTTCTGAAGACACTTTATTTTGTACTCCAGCTGTGAATTATTTTCTCTCTCTTGGTAATCCAAACTAATGTCTGACCAGGTTCTCTTATTTTGCCCTCACGGTTCTGCTCATTCCTACCCTGCCCCCCGCAGTGATGCTTTGTCGTGCCAAGGGATGATGTTCCTCCTGATTAAGGTAAGTAACTGGTCAGATACGCAGGGAAAGGGCCAGGATTACTGGTTCCCTTTTATTAAGAGGAGGTTCCGCTGCTTGCTCCTTGGGCTTTCAGGGGAACTTGTAGGGTTGCTCACAGGCCTGGGCCTGTTGTAAGTACAAAAGCTGTAGTTAGCAGCAAGCCCTGTCTCTGGAGGAAATAACACTCAGGTTCACTCTCTGGTGACTTGATCCAGTGACTCACGGGTTAAGTGAATGCAGCTTATTATCATTCCTCTGCCTTGTATGGCTCTTTTTGCCATCACTAGCACATATCCCCGACTACCTTCCAGCTTGGAGTGACAGATGGGCGAGGAGGAAGGCCGGGGCTGCTGTGTCCAGGTATTTCTGTACGTGTGCTCTATAGCTCATTCGTAGTAGACCTGACCCTTCAGGGAACACTGGTCTCACTGTCACACACTACACATATGGTCAACACATGTACTATGAATGTGATGCTTTTGGGACATATCAGGCCACTGCATTCACATGAATCATCTGTCTAGCACATGCACAGTAAATCTACTGCTTCTGGACAGGCTCAGGTGTACTGCGTGTGCTGCGTGCAGTTGATCTGTGTGTACGCTGTAGAAATGGCTGAGCTTTCTAGCTCTGTGGCAGACCCTTGTGCAGGCCGGATGTCCAAAAGTCCCAACCAAATGTCAAACTCTAGATTTTATTGGGTCCAAATTTTTCCTTGGAAAAGCTGGCTGTATGACAGGAGGTAAAGTATTGCTCGTGGCTGTGTGGGGGAGGGGTGATCTTTGGTGCACTTGTTTTGCAAACCTGAAGCACAGATAAAAAGGAGCAAAACTGCATATGGTAGGAGTTTCATAGGAATTAGTAATTCTAAAAGAGCTGATCCAAGAAAAATATTGTAGGGCTGAACTGCAGGACATTACTACAGGGTTTTTTTGAGATCACTACTGAAAAGTCGCTGTCCCAGTAAGAGTTCTCTGAGTCGACAGCTTCTGAGCTTGTATCCAGCCCAGCTTACTACGCATCCTATTCAAAATGCTGATTTATTTCAAGCATCATTGCTTGTTACACTGTGGACAGGAGCATAACCCAATTTACTACTCACCATTGTCATAACAGGGTGGGAAGCTAGTGATGCATAAACCTGGCTTTGGCCACCTGCACAGCCAGGAGTCCTTTTTGTCTCACTGGTCCCTTCCCGGGATCAGCAGGGAGAGCTTAGCCTTCTCTCCCTTGCACTTTCACCATGGTCATGCTCACGCTGAATAAACTGGTGCAAACCTATTCCTAGTCTGAACTGGAAGAAGTTCAGGTAAAATATAATGCATCGGTATGTGTGATGCCTGGAAGAAGTGGAAAAGTATTTGTGGTTGAAGAAACTTGGGCCAATAGCTGAGCAGCCACGGGCTCTGCATTCACAGCCAAGCATAAACTTGATGAGTCTTTTATATACTTCCAGCAGCTTCAGTATTATCTCAGGTGCATTTAACTGTACAGCAGTCACTATAATTTACAGTGGCTAGAAAATTCAGCCAAACAACCTGTTTGGTGCTTGATCTACTCAGGCTTTATACCTACAGGACGTTATCTGATGTTACTTTACGTAGTTACTGCCTGTGGGAGATGGTACTTCTAGGAATATATTTCTGGGTCACTAGATATTGCAAGGAAACACAGGATTAGAGAGAGAACCAGCTACATGTCTACAGTATCATTTGTTCCCCGTCTCAGCAGGTAATAAATAGTTTCACAAAACACAGCAATAGTTGATATACCTACTAAACCATCTGTGCAGGACTGCTCAAATGGAGTTGGTTAAGTAATTATCCCCTAGGGGCTGTTTATATTTTAGAGTATCTGCTTGTCCTTTAGATCCTTAACCTTTAGACAGGTCCACATAGCGATGCCATGATTTATTTTCTTTGTGTGGTCTTGACCTTCTCCTGGCAGATTTAACATTACCTTCTGCAAGAATGTAGCTAATGCTAGAAAGGAATGACTATATATGAATTTCTGTAGTTTCCAACTTCTGGTTTTATATGTGAGTTTTTGTAATCTCTGCTATTAAGCTATCAAATTCAGGCCTAATAATCCACTGGCGCTGGACGGGATTCGTGCGATACTGTAATGTAAGAACTGTGGTTTGGGATAATACTATTCCAAGTATGCTGACTTGCTTGCTTGCCTGCCTTTCCTCTCCATCTTCTCTGCTATTGGCTTTTTTCCTCAAGTCTTGAAAAGCTGTAGAAATCAGGTTCTTAGCAAATAAAATTTCTCCTTAGGAGCCTAGACCCCCTCTATTTGAAATTGAGGGAAGAAATATTATAGATTGGAGTAAGACACAGCAAAAATAAAGTGGTTTTTTTGGGATTGTTTCCTGTTAAATTAATAGTGCTGCTTCCAGTGGGTAAATTTAGCTGGGCTCACAGTATCCAAACGCCCTGCATTTCTAATAGAAATGGATTACACACTGCAACTGCATTAGGTGGGCATAATGAAAAGTGACTTGTGAGACTCCACTCCTGGCGGCCTCAGAAAAAGGATACTGTGGCTTGGGAGAGGCATGAAGAATGGGTTAGTTTCCCTGCTTTAGAAGTGCTGATCCCTTACAGTTCACAGCTAAAGCATATACTGATGGGGCCGTGTGGGAACACTCGCCCCACTGCTGTTGGTGTTCCTGTTCTTTGGGTAAAGAGAGTGTTTTAGTCCCTTCACTGGGTGCTTCAACTTTTCACCAAAGTAGTGAGGCAAAGGAAGATTGTGCTGTCAGTGAGACAACTTGACAGATCTTACCCTCTGTGTGTTTGCAAATAAGTTAGAACTGTTTCACATATATTTTAAATGAGCCCTATGATTTATTTCCTAGGCTCTTAACTTGCTTTGTGGCCTCAACTTTTTAATCACAATAAGGGTTTGATAGCCTTTAAATCCATATCTGTGGGCTGCTTAGAAAAATTGAATCAGTCGTGATGTCTGTAAAGTAGTCAGCACTTTAATGGTCAATCCCTGGTGCAAGAAACTTTGTGCCTTTCAGTAAAGAATTAAATTTTAACTGTTTTTTAAAATGTTTATAAAAAGAGAGGTTATAAAATGCCTGACAGTGTGTCCTCCTGTGTTCATGAGGAAGTTTCTAGTTCTGGGCCTGTGCTGAAGGCAAATCTAACTAAGGCCCTGGTCTGCAGTGGATATGCCCCAGGGCTACGCGCTTTGCTTTCCGGAGATGTTTCTAATAATCTTTGCCCTGGTTTTCTACTCGTGAAATGAAGGATAATGATATTCTAGCCTCTACTCTTTTATCTGTCCAGTAAGAGGCACAGCTTTCATGTTACCTGCTGGGGCTGCCGTGGTTGCAGAAAAGAACAGCCAACTTCTTCTGTAAGTTTTAAAATTTAAGCATTTGCTAACTATATAGAGAGCTAAAATTATGAATCATGAGCTGCTGTTCACTTTCAGGTTTGTTCAGGGAAATGGAGGTGGTTCAGCACTGGTAGTGATGGTAGCTACCCCCATCACTTGGTTCCCAGTTGCTATTTGTTGTTTAACAAAGAATATCTAAATTCTCTGGTAGGATGTTTTCTTCTCTGTATTCCTTGCCTTGTTCTCGAGGACAGTCTCTGTATGCTGGGACAGAAAAAGATGATATTCTGGTTGCTCTGTTGCATAGAAACTTCATGGGATTATAGTCTAAGAAGAAAGTATTTATTACAGTGTCTTTTTCATCAGTAGATGTCACAGGAATGCACAAAGAAGGTCAACACCATTATCTCTTTTGCAGATGGAGAAACTGGCTCTGTAGTTATTGCAAATGAGGAAGCTGTCTCGCCTTACAGACATTGCCTGGAACCTGCTCTGTAGCCCATAACTGAATTTGAACTTGCCTAGGAATTTATTCTTTTCTATTGCACCTTTGGAGCCCATTTAACCTTTTTAAGGGATTATTTCTCCAACAGTAAATATGAAATATTATTGCAGAGATTGCCACATCCTTTTTATTAATTACTTTTGAGGTTTATTATTTGAAATTGAAGTGGTTTAATTAAGCTGCTCAAATCTTCAAAATTGGCAGTATTTTCCTACCAGTATCATAGTAGCCAATGATTAGAAATAGCATTGCAGTGAGGGCTATGTATGTCCACCTTTTCTGAGTAATTTTCTCTTTCTCAACACAGAAATTTGCCTGGAAGAAATGTAGGGATTATTTTTTCATGTTTATCTGAGCTCTAAATGTCTAGCAGCTTCAGCGGAGAAGCTTTGTGGGGCAGGCAAACGATGGGAAATCCCACATCAGGCTACTCTCTGCCCATGAAGTCATGCTGAAACATGAGGCTGATATGCTCCAAGCACCTGGAGCTTTTCTGCTTTCAACTGCTGATTTTTACACATGACTTACTTAGAAAACTGATGGTTTGTTTAGGGTTGGCTTAAGACAGAGCACTTTAAATAAAGAGCAGGAGATGAGTAAGATTAAAAGCGCAATTGAATATAAATACGGGTGTCAGGGTTAACCACATTTAACATTTGAAGGACAAGTTTTGGAAGGAAAATTAACTTTCCTGCTTCAGGGTCCAACTTAATCTTTGTTCCAAAGGTAGGATTCCCCTGAGTAGCTGCATGACCTCACTTTTGCCTGATGCTGGCATTTACACTTTCTCTTCTTGAAAACCTGGCTTTGACTTTGGGAGAAGAAAATATGAAACAAGAGAACCACCTGCTTGTCTGGTCCTTTCTGAAGCCATTTTCTTCTCTGTGCATGTGCAGGTGTGCATGGAGGGAAGGGAAGGAAAAATACATATAGATGTAAAATACACACAACCAGTTAGTGGCTCTAGTCTTGGCCTTTGTAGCTTAGTTCACCACCTGTAAAATGGTCTTTATTTTTTTTCCAGCTATAGTAAGCATACCAGTATGTTAATGCATCTCTTCTCTGTACAAGGCTGTGAAAGTACAGTTACACTTGTTATTTATCTGGGGAAGATATGTGCCCCCTCCCTGGAGTGGAAGTTGGAGTAAGGGAATCTCGAGGACTAGCTCATTTTGGGGAGGAAGCAGTGGCAGGCAGGAGCAGGGAATAAATCCAGGAACTGACTCAGGGTTTCTGTGTTCTAGAAAGGGATTCAAACCGTGAATGATTTAAACTCATTAAGTTTGAATCCCATCCCAAATCTCAGCAAATTTTATTCTGTATTTCTCTCTTGCACATTTAAGATAAACTATTAGTTTGCAACAGCAAGATCTCTTCTGTCTGCTCTAAGGCTACTGAAGGAGCCTTCACAGAGCTCATCCTTGGCAAAACATCTCTGTTACCACCAGTGCTGTTTATGTATCATGTTCCTGTTGCCTGCCTGTTGGCTGCCCCTTTGGCCCAGAATGACCTGAGAGCAACTTTGATTTTAATAGTAAACACGAAGCAGCCTGTAAGGAGAGTTGGGGACTTTTGTGAGGAAAGTGGTGTGTACATGTAAGAGATCATTGCATCTAAAGGCTGACAGCCTTTTCAAAAGCTTAGCAAGCATCTCCCACTCATGCTCACAGGGAGTCTGCCAGATTAGATATTTCTGTCCTGGCATATCTCTAAAATCATAAATGACTTTTATTTAGCATTAATGTAGATGCCTTGAACATTTCTATGGGACTTCCACTGTCAATTCAGCATTAAAGTGCCATTAAAACAAAGTGTTACTGTAAGAAGCAGTATCTGCCAAACATTTCTCAGAAGAGCACTGTGCTTTACAAGATGGGTAAGCATTCACTCTTTTCCATTTTCATGTAAAAGTCAGAGATAAGTCTTTTTATTGATTAGACAAAACAATAGAGACGAGATGTGTGAGAACTGTTGGCAAGACTTTTTATGACAAGTGGCATATCAGTATATATTAATTTGCTGTTCATTGCACTACAGTGTCCAAGATGAATCTTCATTGGTATTCAGGAGAACATAATGTGAAACTGCACAGGAATAGAGGACACTTCCTATATAAAATTGCCAAATGGTTCAGACTGAAATGGTGACTCCTGGCTATAAAACTACATTGGAAAACTCTTCTAACAACTTCTAAGTGAACTGTACTTGATATTTTTATGTAGCATTGACTATATCTTTATTCTAAACTCCCTTTTCAAAAGCAACATTAACAGGCACAAGTTGCACTGAAATCTAATGGGGTTAGGCTCCTATGTCACTTATGTGACTTCAGAAAGTTTTAGCTGAAAAGATCAAAATGACCAAAGAGGGCTCATGTTTCCATAGGAATCTTCTGTATTCTGCATCACAGAACCTTATCCTGCAAAAGCAGTGTAATAAATCCTAAGATCATTTTACAGCCCTCCTCCACTCTGTTTAGACGATTTACAGCAGAAGTGGCCAACCGATAAAGACAGGAAAAAGTAAGCAATAACATCAGTGAGATCATGAAATTGACTGAATAAATAAATCCAGCTCTCTTCGTTTGCAATCCTGATTTTGCAAGCTTTGGGGTCTAGTGGGGCAATGCTTTCCAGCCTTTCTCTGCATTTTTTAAAAATGAAAGATGGAATATCCCACCCCACAGCAATCCTATGAAATATGTGACAAAAGCATGGGCTGACAACAAACAAGATGTGGAATTTTAATAAGAGGTGTTTAGGTGGAAAAAATGTGATTTGTTAAAATTATTTGCCCTGAGTAAGAGATAGGAAATGGTAAGATTTCTTAATTTGAAGTTGGAAATTTGAGAGAGGATAGCTGTACAGAGACCTCTGAATGACCCAAGTGAGACGCTCGCCTGGCTTGTAGAACTGAGACCTGCTCTGCCCAGTTCGGGCTGGGAGTTTGAACTCTGGATCTCCCTCATCCTAGCTTTTGGCTAATTTGGTAAACTGGTCGTTCTCTTTTCTTTTGGGGAAAAGGTTTGAAAGGTCTCTGTTAAATCCGGTTGTGGGAAGGGAGTGTTTTGAAATCTTAGTTTTGTGAGACAGGAAATCCCTTTCCTCCGTACCTGTAAGTGCCTGATGGGCCTGCTCTCCGCTGAGCTGATGCATTGTGAGGATTGGAATGGGAATATCAGACAAAAGAGCCTCTCTTGTTTTTGATAGCTCTGGAAACTTCATGTTTTCTACCCTAGGAAGAGTACTAAATGGAGTTATTTTCTCATGCCACTACAGCATTCCCAAGGAAGATTCATGATTGGATTATGTTCCTAGGCGTTATAAATCAGAGCTAATGGCAGAGATAGGTTGCTGGCTTGAAGTAAGTGGAAAAATAAATTGGGCAATGAGAAGGCCTAGGGCTGAGAAGACATAAATATAAAATTAACACACACACCCCCACACCCCCCCCCAAAGAAGAAGGCAGACCTTCAATTCTTAAAAAATCACTTAAACGGGAGAATAGTCTGTTATACATGCTTTTTGCTCAAGTGATGGGAAAGTTGAAATCTGGGACAATACAAAACCTGTGTGAAGCTTTTGAAGAGGTAAAATTTCCGTGTTTCCTGAAAAATATAGAGATATGTAACATAAAACATTAATTTTGAAAGAGCATTAGGCTTTTTCAGGGGAAACATCAGAGGACATAAAAATCTTTGTCAATATCAGATTAGAATGAAGCATTAAAAAAAAGAAAAGCTTATATTCAGTCTCACGGGGTTGGACTGCCAGAGTTGAATGTCTCTATTTGGCCTTAATAATTGTTCTTTTATCCTTTGTGCGGTGTTGGTATGTTTTCACCCATAGCCTGCTGCCTATGTCCCAGTCCTCTCAACTACCAGCTACCCTGGCTCAGTTCTCAGCTTTGTTCTCCTTTATGACTCAATCATGGACTATAAAATCTCTGCTAAGGCAGTGATTCATCACCTGAATGCACTCCCTTTAAAATAAAGTCTCTTTTTTGTGATACAGAGAAGATAAAGAATTATTTTTCAAAGTAATTCCAGAGGTATTTTTCAGTCTAGATATCCTTCCTTCTTGGTTTTTTGGTATAAAGCTATGTAACAATCTTTAAAAAGATTAAGAATATGTAAAATGCTATTTAATGATTATCTAGGACGCAAAATAATACTCCCAGAAGTAAAAAAAAAAAATTTAATTCCAACTGGTTGTTGGCAGCAGTCTGTTTTGTTGTTCAATGTCACGCTGTTTCTGATCTCATTTATATTGACATGCATTATAGCAACTTCTCTGAAGGGAATCGAGTTATTCTGAGGTGCAATTGCCACAGGTGAGACGAGAGACAGATAGGATGTTGCTACAGCCATGAATGTGTTTTATTTGCCTCATCTGTAGTGAAAGGTGTGTTTGCTCTGTTCCTCTGCTCTTTTGGATGCCTTTAGAAGAATCTACTCTTTTGTTAGTGCTTGTGAATGAGAGTCTTCTATTGATTTTATTGGGAGAAACATGATCTCTCTGATAATGAATAAACATGGAAGAAGATAGATCATTTGCTACAGAGCAGTTTTCTTTTGGAGAATGCTGATCCCTGATGAATTAGTACAGTTTGGACATAAATGTGGAAAAAAGTTGGTGATAGTCCTTCATTTGATGAACCCTCTTGTTTCCTTCCTGGTGTTACTCATGGGATGGTTTTCTTCCAGCCAACTGAGAAAAACTATTGAGAGAATAAGAAGTTTTTAAAAATGGTGTTTGCCCGCATGAGGTATTCTGTGGTTTTTGTAACCAGGTGCAGTCTTGCTTTTGACCAGTGAAAAGGTCTGTTACTAATGACCACATAAACTTTGTAAATAATCTAAGACACTTCATGAATATGAATTTCCTGGAATAAAGGAAAAAGAAGCTGGCTCTTCCAGCCTTAACAGCCTTAACCTGTTCAATGCATACCAAAGCTGGGTGCCAACCAGCTGTAACCTTTACTGTGACACTGCCAATGCAATGCAGAGAGCTTGTTAACCATAGGGAAGCAGAGGTGGCCTGCTTTGCTGCTGCCTCTTTGGACAGTCATTTTTTCCACTTCTGTTGTCTAGATGTATTGCATGGCTCAGTTCAAAGGCACTTCTTAAAATAATGCTTGTGGTAATGCTGAATTGAATATAGGTGTGTGTGGGTGGTACAAAAAGGAGCAAGGAGTACGTACGTATGGTTTTTCTGATTCACAAGTTGCTTTTCTGAATATCCCAGTGGAAAATTACCCATGGTTGTGCTGTTCTTTGATTTCTTCAGCTGAGGAGGCTGCTTGTGAGTTGAATGAGAAAGGTGAGCTCAGGGAAGGAGGGAGAGAGGAAATTCTGTGTTTGTGTAGCTTTGAACCACTGCATGCTTTCTCCAGCTCCAGTATGTTGCGTATTTTTAGTAACTGGGGGCTTTATTGCCCTACTAATGCCTAGAGTTGCAGGTGCATCCTAGAGCTGAATTGAGTCCAGTGACCTGTGCACCTTTTTGGAAAACCTGCAGCATTTTCACAATGGGCCCATTGACATTAATGGGACTTTTAGTGAAATAAACTTACATTCATTATCTAAGTTCTTTTTTTTTTTTGATAAAAGTAATTTAGGGACAGTGACCTGAAGAAGTTGGAGTTTCTCTTCAAGAACTGAGTCTGTGGCACTACCATGGTAAATAATTCATGTAACATGAGGAGAATCACCAGTTCTTTCAAATCGTTCACACCCTGTGAAATCAGAATGCAGTTAGAAAAACTGGAGGAAATTCCTAGGTTCATTCAGCATATGTATTTCACCTGCTGAAGTTGGTCTGTAAGTGTTATCACTTACAGGAAGGCTCTAAGGGACGTGAGAAGGCACAGAATTGGTATCTACAGTATTCTGTAGATTTTTTTTTTTTTTTTTTTTTTTTTTTTTTTTTTTTTTTTTTTTTTTTTTTTTTTTTTTTTTTTTTTTTTTTTTAATCTGAGAGCACTCTGTGTTTTGGAAAAGCATTTTACTAGACTTGGGAAATGGTTCTTATTCCCAGCTCTCCTCCAGTTCTATGTTGGATCTTGCTAAATCCATTACACCTGTATTTACTTACCTGTAAAATGCGGAATAGTGATTTTTCTTTTTATTAGGTACTTCCAGATATAGGAAAAGCCTTTGAGGAATTTTCTTCTTGGGGTTTTCAAACAAGCTTTTACTTAAACAAAAACAACTGCCTCCATGAAGAATAAATGTATCTTGCTTTTACTGTTCTTTGCTATGTCACCCTAGAATAGTGTCATAAATATTTTTGGTTTTAAGTAATTACATTTGTGTGTTTTGTATATACTTTCAGGTTCACAAAAACATAATTGGAATGAGCGGGCTTTTCTGTCTTTGTAGTGATGGTGTGATTGTCCTCGCTTCTCCAAAAACTGACACTGGCAGACAATCTGACATTTCTGTGAGGCATGTCCTGACAAAGCTCCACTGAAGTCAAGCAGAGCTGGGACCATGAACTATTGACTGAGAAACTGCCTGAAAATCAGGGTGAACTGCCACTTATGCAAGCTTTTTATCTGGCATGGACCATTTCTTTCTTCCCTCCCTCTTCCTCCTTCACAGCTATAGGAATTACCAGGGCGCAGGGCTGCAGCAGCATGGCTACCCTCAATCATACGGCAGGGGCATGTTTCCTGCTTTTGCATTATTATTAATACTATCACTATTGTAATTTTATTTTGATCAGCCCTAACATCTATGTGAAAGAAAACTAGCTGTAAACACCTGGCAGCTGTAATGGAGCCACTAACCAGCCATCACAGTGGCACAAGCAGTCCATTATGATTGACAGCATTTTTCTCATGGCCCTAAAAAGTACAGAGCTGTCGATATAATCTTGTACTCTTTCCAGGTGCAGTACTTTAGGAATTAATCTGCCAGGAATTACAGCAGTATTAGAGGGTGGGAATTTAATTACAATATTGATTATACATATGTATTTATATACTGCACAAATTGAAAAGCAGCTGCAAGGGAACCTGGAGCTAACAGTTTTGCTCACTGTTTACAAGACTGCTGGGTTGTTGGCATGATTGATTACCTTCACAATAACCTTTCTGTGTTCCAGAGAGCATACCCTATATATGGAGAAATGACTGTTCACTTAGGGAGGTTAGAGCTCATAATGCAAATGTCAAATAATTTTTATATTAAAAACTAAATAAAAGGCCTGAATGATTTTTATTAGTGGCTGCTTTAATGAATTCACTGTCCTTTGAACCCAAACAATTTCAGCTTTAAGCACAAACCCCCAAAACCATATTTTATAATCTCTGAGAATTTTCTCTTGTAGATTTGATAGACTTAGAACTGTTGATTTTGGTTCTTACTTAATCTCTATCAGACTAAAAAGCTTTCTTTTTAAGAAACACAAACAAAAGAGGAGAAATGGACATTGAAAGTGAAAGATTTTTTTAAAAATTTTATTTTTGAGCTATTTATTGACTTGAAAACATACAACAGGTTTATTATTTTACTGCTGGAAAATTGCCAAGGTGAGAATGAACTAYGAATGATATAGATTATATATCACACTATATAATTAAGACAGCACACAGTCTACTGGAAAATATTTTATGGACGACTTTATATAATGGAAAGTTCACAGCAGTCTAACAGAGACCACCTAATATGTCTTTTAATATGAATTCTACCAGAGATTTAAATTAAGGTTTGAACACTGGTGCTTTACAGTCTATTAGTCTTGGTAACGATTACACCTGTCTGCACAGCCTGATTTTGAAACTCTATTATTATTCAGAATTAACCTACTAGAAAAACTCGGCAGAGATTTGATGTGGTTTTCTCTGTTTTCTTTGCTATGTGAGCAGATCTTCTGTATACTGCCTTGCACTTCCTTCTTTGCTTCTCTATAACTTGTGATGACCAATTTATCATGTATTTTGATACTTATTTTTCTGTTCTGTGATGAGGAAACTGTTGCATGTTTCTGATTAATTAAGATACTATTGAAAGATGGCAGGCAAAAATGACCTCTTTAAATATACATGTATATTGATTTTTAGCGTGTGTGAAACATTTAGAATTTGGGTGGAAACCTGTTCCCACTGAAATAATCAGGCATGTTACTACTGGGTTGACAGGGACTAGGATCGTTACCTCCGTGTGATGTTTTATTTCAGTGTCCTCATACAGTGCACCAGTTTTCACTTAAACATGCGTTCCATGGCTTTCTCTAGAGTTTCTGGTCTTTGGCATACTGTACCTTTATTTCTGTTTCAGGCCTTACCAAAGGAATGTTGTTCTTGTTGCAAGTTTGTACTCACTGTTTAGTTGTAGGTCTAGTTACACAGTATGTCGTGAATACAATTGATGGAATGAATTCTGATTTCCTCTCACTCTGTGCAAGCTGGTGTTACTTCAAGTCTTTTTTGAGTGTTAATGAGAACTTGACTTTGCACAAAACTGTAGTCCAGAAAGGGAACCCACAAGAGAAATGTCATTTGTTTTCACTCTTTTCCATTTTATGGCCACATTTGGTGGCAGTATTCTGCTTGCTTTACTGGAAAAATGCAGCATGGAAAGAATTTGGGTTTTAATAAAAAGGGTTAAAGAAACCCTTGTGGCTAAGTTTCCTGATTCTTGATAGTCACAAGACCTCTTTGACTGCTTTAAATCCATATGGACACACTAATGCATCTTGTATTTGTCGTAACACTGAGATCTCTGGACTTGTTGGCTCCAAAGGGCTAATAAAAGTCTTTATATTAGCTTTAATTGACAGGAGGGAAAAAATGGCCCTAACAGATTGAAAAGTGAGCTCTGGCTTGGTACAGCTGGCTCCAGAAAGAGAGCTCCGAATAGGGATGTAGTGTTTCTTGACTGTCCTCTCAAGAGAATGCTGTTGCTGGCCTTTCCTCCTAGGCTGGGTGGGACCAGGTTGTTCAGGCTGATAAGGAAGAGGAGCAGCACAGATGTACGGAGAGGCCATTCCTCCCCCAGTGCTCTGGAGAAGGTGCATGCCCTGTGGTGGGTACTGGGGGGTTCATAAAAGGAAGCGATGGAAATTTCTGCTGCGTGTCCTGATGAGTACCCAGGCTAGATCTATGATGTTGAAAGTCATCTTCATTCCCACCGAGTCCTCAGAACCAAGGTTTTTCAGGCAATATGTGTTAAAAATACAGCTCCCTCACATAATGTCTGAATTGACCCAGCTGCTTGAAAACTGACTGCTGATGAGATTTGAAGCACTTTGTGACAGTCATCTGAGAAATCTTGGCATTCATCCTGACCTGACAGCCATGGTAGCGGTGTTGCCATTCTGATAGGGTCTTTCTAGTAAATGTTCTCTGGCCAGCTTGCTAATAATATTGGAAAGCTCTGAATGTGACGCATGAAGTTGATTAAATGTAATATATCTTTGAGAAATACTCAGAGATTAAATTTGCTTAAATAACACCAATGTTTTGGTTGTGCTGTTTATAAAAACTAATGAGAACTTGAAAAGACAGGGATTAAAAAGAATTATTTGTCTATTGGCAATTCCCAAGGCTAATTTGCTTCATGAGATGGGAATGTATATACCCAGGAAAGCTTTAATACATATCTGTATTGATAAAGTTATTAAAAAATCAGACCATTAAATCCTCTGGCATGGATAGCTGCTGTGTATTGAGGTTTCTTCAATCTTCTTTCTTTTTAAACCCCTCTTGCAAGACTGCTTATAACACTGTCAGTATTAAAAAGGTAGGATGCTTCCTGGGTTTGTAGGACCCAGTATGGCCCTGCTGTGTGCACCATTACATGGTTTCTCTGGTGGCTCCTTGCTCTGGTTTTTTTGGCAGCTCCTCGGTGAAGGCAGGTAGCATCCCTGACAGGAATGGCAGGCTTTCCTCTGGCCATTCGTCACAGGGATGAGTGGGGTCTCAGAAGTGGGACCTGTGGTTGCTTTAGGAGACTAGGAAAGAAGGAGAGAGACTTGGAAGGCACAACACCTGTGGTCCTCTGCTACAGGCTGAAATTGCTAGCAGCTCTCTCCACATAATAAATGTGCAGCTGTGTGCGCTTAAACTGCAGGGTGACACTTAGGAAGGGACAAGGATCTTATGAATAGAACTAAATGCTAGTTACTGGTTATGTATCATCCTGGTTAGCTGCAAAAAAACTCTTGAGACAAGGGAAAAAGCATATTCAAGTGGCAGAGAAAGAAAGAAAAAGACCAACGTGGTTCAAGAATTAAATGAAAGCGAAGGAAGATGAATTGGAGATTACAATTAGAAAGTAAAGGAGCAGGCAGGTTTTCCAACCTCAGTGGGAAAAGATGATTGACCTGAGCAGCGGGAGAAAAGAAAAGGAAATATTGCTGACAGCTAAAATGCAGAAGCTATTACTTGAGAAACTGACCTCGAAAGGAGGGGGGGGGGGAGGGATTTAAAAAAATCCCAACCAGTGAAACCTGCAGTGTTCATGCTGGAGTCAGCTTGCTCAGGGAAGCCAGAGAAACAACATCTGAAAGCTAGAGTATATTAAAAAAAATTGCTAAGGTTATTACGTACGTGTTGTTTCACGTGTTGTGCTGACATATTTGTAATGCTTGTACTTCATTCCTTGTGTTTATCAGAAGTTGTCAAAACACACTTTACAGTATTTGGTAAAGATGTTGAAGATGCAGGATGAGAATAGTAAGGCAAGGCAGAGGACAGTAAAGAGGATGATACCAGCTATCTAGCACCTCCTCCTCCCATGCTTACTTCCCCCATTCTTTGCTGGGCAAATCAGTGCATGGGGAGCATTTGTTCAAGAAAAAACTTCTTGTCATCACCAGGTATTTCATTCCTCCAAAATACCTTTTGGTGATAAATAATATAGTGTTTTGTTTTCTTGAGAATATAAAGTAAAGGGTCAGCTCTTTAGCCAGGGTAGACGGGAATCCTGCTGTAAAGTCACGTTGGACAATGTCTTTCTTTTTTTTTTCCCCTTCTGGTTATGAAATTTCGTTGATAGTTTTCGGTTCTCTTACAAACTAGGTATCATAAAAGACTCTTCTGATTACTACTCATTTCCAGACTTTCTGCTTGTTTCATATCGCTTTTAGTCCTATTTCCTTTGCCTCTTCCTTTCCTAATCAAGATTTCTCTTACCTGAAAAGATGTCTCCTATAAACAGAACAGTGCATTTAGGTGTCTAATAAGGCACTTTTAAACAAATCCTAATTATGAGTAACAGTTTTAAGTATTGCTAATGATTGCCTTCTGCTATGGAAAATTGGCCTGCTGAAAGACTGTGTGAATATGTGAGTGTGTAAAATAATTACTTGTCATACTAGATTCTTTTTTTTTAGATAACAAATTAGTTTCTAGTAATTAGGTCTTGATCACTGACATCTAGGCAATGGTGTCGTGTCCCCCCCCTCCTTTTTTTTTTTAAAGTATGATCAAATCACTTGCATCCACCAGATGAAAACGTGATGGAAATGTACCCTAAGCATATGTTCATCTAGGTGACTGTCTGATCATGGAGGCATTCCAGAGCGGAGCACGTGGACAACATTCAAGATCACAATTGGCATACTTGCTTCCTCAGGCCATGGTATTTGGAGGCCTAATGATGCAAGAAATCCTACTAGCTGCCTATTAAGCGCCAATATATCTTTAAAAATCAAGCTGCTAGTTAGTCCTGGCCTGAGATTGTTTTTTAGCATGTCTCCTTCCCAAGATAACTCTGCATGTTTTCAATATCATAAAATCAGTTGCTCTCTTACTTCAATGCCTGTATGCCACCCCTAGTCTTGTACAGTGCTTTATGCCCGAGAATCTTCAACTGCGGTACAGTTTTTCCTTTTGCAAATGCATGGCCTTGATCCCCATTCAGGATTAATTTTCATGTGACAGCTACATCATTATGGTGAATGATGTTGACTGCTTTTAATGTGAGGGGAAAAAAAAGAGTTTAATAAGGAACACAGGACCTCCAACCTCTGTGCAGACCATCCTAGAGGTGCTCATCTGAAGGCTGCTGTGTTAGAATCACTCCGTTGTGATTCCAATATATGAAATTATCCTAAAACTAAGCAACAAAAATTAACACCTGAAAATGACAATGACTTTTTTTTTCCACGCTGTAACGAGAGATATTTGCGGGTAGCGGGATGTAATGCTTAAATCCTCACAGCCCTCTTATCTGTCTGCAGAAAACACACAGCGCAATCCCTTTGGCATTCCCCGTGGCTCCAGCTCAGCAAGGTAGCTCAGCGTGTCCTGAATTTAAAGTGTGGCTCCAGAAGGAGTGCTCATATGCTTAATGTTACACAATGCATGTGATTATCTTGTTAGGAGATGGAGAGAAATATTAATCTTGCAAGATTGCAGACACAAATGTATTTTCCTCATGTGCAACCTGTGTGTAACCAAAGCCAGTACTAACCCATGTCACGGAGACTTCCCCATTTTGTGCTGATCTGTTAGTTTCACAAAGATGCAAGATGGTCTCCTCCCCCCCCCCCCCGATAAAAATATTTGAGTTCTGAAGTGAAACTACAAAGTGAGCAGCTATTATTTCTTCTTTGTTAAGGACCTGTTTTCTTCTGTTTGTCATTAACATTTGTCAGCTGGTAAATTATGCAGTTTTTTCTTCTGTCTCTCCTATTTTTTAGCCAGCCGTAATTATGCTAGCTGATTCCCGTGTAGACTTGTTTTCAGCTGCATTGCTTACATGCCTTTTTAATAGACTGTAATTTTTGTTAAGTAAGTTATGTCAGATTAACTACTTCCGATAAGATGCGGTATTATACTTGGGTTTTCTTTTTCTCCCAGCTGGATGCACAGAATATGTCACTGCTGACTTGCTTTCTCCTGCCTCCCTCTAGCTAAATGGCAATATGCCACTGCAGCAAAACTTCTGTTTGAGGATTCATTGGCTTTTTTTGTTGGCTAGTAATGAGGCTTTGAGGTAGCTCACTGCTCCTGATTAGTGACAAAGCGCACAAAGAAAGGAGTAGTGCAAACCAGTCATTAACTCATAGTGAAAGCCTCAGCATTTAAGTTCATAAAGATGAGGAAAGACTCTGTTAAATCCTTTCCATTCAGATTTGGCTGTTTTGGGTTTTTTTGGCACCTGTCTTGGTTTGTGGAAATAACTGGCTGAAGTGTTGATTATACTCCTTTCTTGCTGAGCTCACGTTACCTTTGTGCTCCTGGTACCATCACTGGTTTCTGCTGCAGGCCCCATCATTGGTGACACCACTGAGGGTTTGGGCTTGCCAAAGTTGGAGCTGGGCTTTGTCGCTTGGCTGATCACTTGTGGACGTGGGGAGCCTGGAGCATCTCCGAGACTTGGACCGAGGGTGGCACCCGCCTAGCACAGACAAGGTGGATCCCGGCTGCAGCACTGCCAGCAGAAAGCTTCCTGCTGCCACGTGCAGCCTCTGCCCCATCCTCTCCTGGCACAGGATGTGCAGGGGCACCGGCATGGGGCTTGCATCTCTGAGGGCTTGAAACACAGTAGAGAGGAGTTCAGTGCTTGTTCAGTGGGTGGCAATTTCTCCTCTCTAGGCTGACTGCCACTCCAGGCTGTAAAGTGTCCCGGGGGCCTCTGAGTGTGCTCATAGCTGTCTAAAGCAGCAAAGCTGTAGACCCAGTAAAGAAATCTCCAGCTATTACCCTTTCTTTGTTTTATTGCTTGAAGAGAAAATGAAAGGTTCTGTGAATCTCTGCAGGTTGAAATAGCTAAGTTTCGCAGTACTCTGTGCAACAGCTTCAGCATAGTTCTTTAGCCTTACAACAGAGTTCCTTTATCTCACAGATTTTAGCTTCCGTCATGGTGTTAATAGCTTTACCAGGTTTTGTTGTTTTAATGCAGTACAGTGAATTATATTTCTGGTTGCTCATATGAAAGAGGGTTAGCTGCTGGAAACTGTTTCTTTGTCTTACAGTTTCTTTAAAGAAGTAAATAAAATGTGAAAATAATGGTACTGTACATTGCAAATAATAGGCTATTTTCTGCCCTGGTTTCATGCTGGAATGGATGTCATTTGTCAAATGAGAGGATGATAGAATGAATCGTATAAGTCACCTTAAATGTGATTTGCCACCTGCCTGATTGTTCAGAAGTGTATGCATGCTTAATTAATCTAATTAGTCAATGCATATATAAGAAGGAAATTTACAGGCTCTCTGTCATCTTAAATAAAGCATTTTTGTTTTCCTAGGATAAATAATTCATTATAGAGCTGAGTGCTAGACTGAAATCCTGGAGAGCTGACTTCTTGTATAATAAAAAAAGTAGAATTATGATGTTTCTTCCTTTTTCCCTTTGGCTTCTTTTTAGACAGGGATTTCATGGAAGGAAAGGGGAATACCTGCACTGAAGGAACACAAATTCCCTTCCAAAAGAGAAGCAGAGAGTACACTAGCTTCGACACCATGGGAATTTTCATGTGAGAGGTGGTGTCTGCTTTGGCACAGATGCAAACTGCAACATGTGCATGTTTATCCCTGAAAGTGAAAAAATTAACATGCTGAAAAACATGTCAGGCTGAAAAACATGACGGAGTTCATATAGCTTGGGTTTTTCTGCTTCAGAGGTTGGTCCATTACTTAGGACAGTATTGTAAATGCGCCAAGGGACAACAGCTGTATCTCTCTGGTAGGAACAATGCTTCACATACGTACCAGTACAATGCAGTACAGTCAAACTGTAAACATTTGGATAGGTGGGCAATCTCAAATTTATGAAATCACATCATCATTAGCTGCATAAAAGTGCGGTGAGAAAGAGTATCTGAATCAAAGGAAGTCCTGAAAGTCAGAGGTAGACCAGAAATTGCAGATTTTAAATAACTGTTGGTTATTGGTATGTTCTGGCCTACAGAGTAGCAACTTGCCCAAGTCTTCAAACCTTGGCATGAGAAGGATGTCCATCACCATGAGAAGCTGCCATTAGCAGATGGCGGTTAGTTCTGTGAATTGTAGCTATTCTCTTGTAGTGATTTCTTTAGGGACCTGGTATGACAATGAAGACCCTCCCTGGGGTTTTTGCTGCTATCTGCTATTGGGAAGAATGGAATTTGGTGTGAAGATGGGAAGAGAATTTACCAGCTGATTATATATTTTAAAACAGTCTATGCTATCCAGAGTGGAGTAAATTCAGTATTTTGGATTAGGTTTTGGATTTCTTTTTTCTTACTGGCTCTGTAAGTGGAAATACAAAATGAGTTAARTACATGTTCTTTAATGATAACTGTTAAGCTTTGCTTTCTGAAAACCTGTAATGACAATTCCTTCCCTGATTGTCAGGTGTGGTCCTGCTTCCTGGCCTCCAGATCCACAGGAAAATTCCTTGATCCTGATTATCCATTGAAATACATGGCTTGATATTGCCAGGGCCAGTGAAATTATTGGCAATAATCACTGGCTGGAGCTGAAGTAAGATCAAGGCTGTTACCTGGATGAATTTGTACTGCTGTAGTATTTATCACTGTTTTTTATAGTTCTCATCACAACTCCATGGCAGGTTTGACCACCAAAGCAGAATCTGTGGTGAGAGGATATTTAAAGACATGTATTTTGCTCAGTTTGCACACACAAGTTAGTGCAGAATTCCTGCAAAGCAAATTAGTATGAAACTACATAATTGATACCTTAGAACCATGAAGATTGCTGTGACTCTAGCTAGACGTGAAAAGCAATCTGTTTCAAGGTGTTATGGCCCTGTCCTAGTAATCCTGCTTGATTTAGTAAACTTTTAAATGGAAGATGATCAGAAGGACAATCTGTTCGAGGGGCTCGGCTCCCATGCACTGGGGTCAGCCCGGTGGACTTGCTTGTTTGTCTCATTAGTGTTGCTGGGTGAAGGATGCTCTCACGTCCTCACTGTATAGTGTTACATTGCTTACTTGCCTGTTTGAGCTCTCTTGTGGAAACTTGACTTGACCTGTCCATAACAATTGCAGCCTGTGATGAAACTGCCAGTTTGCAAAGCTTTCTGCAGGTTTGGGGCTGAAGTCTTTCTGCATTTCATGAAAATGTTTTATCAGCCACCCTTGGTGTCTGCAGAGTTTTCATTACTACTCTATCTGCATGGCCAATAGTCTTTGAATATATATCTGTGCCACAAAACCAGAGATAAGAATGGAGTCACTCTTATTTTCTGCTTGGAAACTGAGGCAGAGGGGTTGGATCTCAGACTCACCAGTATGGGAGCCACTGACTATTAGGTGGCGGGGGCTTGTGATGGACTTCACAGCTCTGAGTCAGGTGCTCAGAAGTAAGGGGGAAGGTCTGGGTATTTCAGGATGGATTTCATGGGGTCAGAGTGAACACTAACCCCAAATAAATACACGGATGAGGGAGAGGGTGCGTCTTGCTCTTGAGAGATAGGACATACAGGTGCTTTTCTCAGTGCTACCAGGAGGTGCCTCTCTCTACTTGGGATTTACGGCCCATGAAGGAAATTGCCTTAGCCTTTTCTTGCAGAATTTGCTCAGGCTTACTCCTTGTTTCTCTCCAAAAAAAATCATGTTGGTGCTATGGACCTTTTGCACAGCAGCCCATTGGCTAGAAAGCTAGGATGAGGAAGATGACTGTTTCTCTCTTGTCGGTGGGGGAATTGAGAACCTCATGTTTGACTTTCAGAGGTTTGCGTGTGTTTTCCTGGTCCAGCCCAGGGCAATGGGGCTGTGCCTGTGGATGGCTCTGCGCTGTGCCTCGCAATCCTGCTCCCCACAGGCATCCTCACAGCCATACATGGGGATGAAATCCATCCCTTCGCATGTCCTGGTTTCCTTCATGGGGGAAGCCAGGGGCGAGTGCAGTGAGGGAGCTGAGGTGCATTTCAGCAGGTCTCCTGATGTGGGTCATAGGGAGCCAGGAGCCCAGGGAGTGCTGCACCCACCCTCTCCTCAGCCTTGGCCTGAGCGCCTTGAACTAAAGTGTGCAGGAGATGATTTGTAATGCACAGGGGTAGGCAAAGGGTGGCAATTGCTCTGTGCCCTAGTGATTTGGGATTTTCCTTTGGCAGGGGGCACTCTGGTCCCTGCTCCATGGACTTTCTGTGTATTTTCCTCAAAATTGCTTAATAGAGGATACATGCAGTGACTGTAACACATTTGAAACCCTCTTTCTTGCTCTAACACTAAGCTCTTCGTTGTACCTCTACTGCTCAGCCAAGCCTTCAGGCCTAGAGAGGGATTCCCAAGCTGCATGTTTTATAATTTTCTAACTACTCTGATAGTTAAGAACAGTTTAAGTTTTATGATATGCTTGCTGGGATATGGAGTTTGTAGTACTCATTCCTGATCTTTTACAGGAGAGCTGCGTGGAGACCTGAGAGCGGCAATTGGACTGGGCGAGAGTAGGTGGGAGGTCCTTGAATTGTTGATGCTGTCAAGGGTGGCATGTTAAGGTCTAGGCCTTTGCTTCATTTGCTTGCTTGCTTCTTGTTTCTCCACCTGTATCTCCTGATTCAATCCAGAGGCATGCTAACATCCCAAGGCATTGCATTCCTTGGTTTATTGCTTTATTTTCTGGCTTTATTGTCTTCACCATTGTATTTTAGGCCAAATTTTGGACCTATTTTATTTGGCAATGTCACTTCCGAAAAGTGAGATCTCTATTTTACTATTTCTGTATCCCCAGTGCTGAGTGCTTCCTGTATGTCTGATCCCGTTCACTGCATTTAACCTATCATAAATGCAAATAATGATAATTAGATGGTGAATAACGCTATTACAGATGCAGTTCGGTGCATATTTCACTGATTGGGCCAAATCAGGAAGCTATGCAATGCATGCTGGCAGCTTTGTGAGTAAAAGTGCTTATTACTTATCTCAGATTGTAATGCACTATCAATTAATTGCTCACAAATCTCTGGTGTCAGTTTGTGTGGGTTGTGAGGAGTGGTAAATCATTAACTTTCAGTGGCACAGAGTTTGAATTACAATGCCAGTCCTGCAAGGTAGGAAATTTGCAAGTTTAATCTGGTGGAAAGAATCCCTTTGTCTACCAGCATCCTGCTGGTGAGGCCAAGAACAGGCACCCGCACTCCGGCTTCTTTATACCCTCTCCTCTCTTGCCTGTGTCCATCCGGTGGGTCTCAGCCTCCACGCGTGGGGCTTTCGGCAGTGGCTGCCTCCTGTGGTCCTCCCTTATCTGACACATGCACGCTGGGCTCCTGGGGAGCCGGTACCTGGAAGAGGAACCCTGTCAGCCATGTGTCGCTTCTTGGCCCCTTCTGAATAGCAACAGATGCTTAAATCAAACAATGTGCTCCCAGACAGCAAGCTGGTGTGTGATCAGCAAACATGGCGCTACAACAAAGCCCAAACCAAAAAAACAACCACAACAATAAAACAAGATAGAAGAATAAAAAGTGTCTATGATTTGGCAGACAGCTAAAATGCAGGGCAGCGATCATGCTGCCATGAGCATGTGAACAAATCTAATTCTTAGGGCACTGATAAACTCTAACTGTACGTTTGTCTCTAGAAGGCAATGGGGGCAATAGCCATGATTAACTTGCCTAAGAACTGTCTTAAAGCATTAGCATTTTTTATTTTTGTATCTAATGTTAATTGTGTTAAGGGTGCCAAGGGTTGATTTATGTTTTACGAGAATTGGAGGCACAAAGGGAATAAGAAACTTTTCTTTCCCAGAGCCTAAAAGGAATCCTGCCACAGAACTGGAGGAAAAAAACCAGGTCTCATGAGTATCATTCTCTTGCATTGACTGTAAAGGATTTTTTTAATCATTTAATGCTTTGAAAGCAAGTATTGGAAATTAAATAATTAGCTTTCTTGTTCCAAGTATCAGTGTTATTTTTAGGATGGGAGCCTTGCTTACTTTTATTTCATTGTGGGATAACCAGTATGTGTCAGCAATCTTCCTGCTAAAACCCAAATGAAAACAAGGCACTGTCATTTTAGCATAAAGAGGAGGGTGAAGAAAAGGCTCTGATGGTATCACCTAACTATTTTGCTTTGTCTCCACAAAAGCATCTTGCTATATGTGCCTGTTTTAAATTAATCATCTCATGCTAAAAACGTTCTACCATTGCAGTAAAGGCATTGATGTTCCTCTGGTGTAAACCATACCTGGGATGGCAGTAGATGGCAGAATTGATGGGCATTTTTGGTACACTTTTTGGTCTATGATTTATCCAGCTGACAAGGAGCATCGGGCACCCCGTAGTTAGAAGCAGCCTGCTAGGCACATATATGGAGATAGTGCTCAGTACCACAACCAGCAACTCGGCTCCCTGTGATCTCAGGCGCCTTTCCTAACTGAATTAGTGCAGTGCAAATCTCCCTTTCCCTCTTCTGCAGTGGTTACCCTTTCTCTGCTATCCAAACAGTGCTCCCTCTGAATCTGCAGTGACTGGTTTCTTTGAAAAGAGTGTCTATTGCTCTCTTTCCCTTTTGCTCTTCTCCCAGTATTTTTCAAGCAGATCTTATAACCTCAGACAGAGTTTGGGAGTGTCTAGTGTAATCCTTCTTTGACACATCCCATGATGGGTACAGGGTCTGGCAACAATTCTGCTCTGCCTTTAACAACATTCACACCAGAGAAAGGTCCAAAGTCAACATGTGGCATTTCAGAAGGTAAAAGATGCTCTGTGTCTGAGTCCCCAAATCAAAAGCAATCTTTTTGTTCAAACTTCAGTTCTAAGTGGAAAATGACATTCATTCCCACAGGTCTGACCTAGACTGCTGGACTCGTGTGCAGCTGTGCATGTGTGTTTCATTGCATTTTAACCATGCCTTTCCTTGTAATCAAAAAGAGGTCCCTTTAGTTTGAAAGAAAAAAACTTAGAAGAGAAGCCAGATGCAGCAGGTCTGTAGCTGCAGAATCACTGTCTGTATCTCTGTTATTTAAAGCTCACCAAGCCCTGTGCATACAGAGGACACTCTAGCCGGACCTTCCATTGGGGGAGACGCCAGTGTTTGCTGCTCTGTGTTTACCTTTGTAAGCATTGCTCTGGAATAATTTATTTTGTTGAGTTGTCTGGCCAAACCATACATTTATGCACTGTGGCATTGGAGTGTTGACATGAAGACACTGTTGCAAATTACGCACCATGGGTCAAGGACTTCAGACCAGGCGTGCTTTGACCTGAAGTAAATTTCTGTAGAAATGAGGTGGGAATATATAAAAGCTGTACATTTATAATACTTAAGAAATGTTTTGTTGATATAGGAAGACATGTACTGAGCCTCCTAATGAAATGCTGTATTGCAGTTTATCACCTTTGGAGGAGGATAAGCGGGGCTAAACCTTCAAATGTCTTTTCAGTTTTGTGCAGGTATTTTCAATGTTATCTGATCTATGAATAGAAAAAAAAAAAAGGACTAATCAGGGTAAGGACTGCTTAGCATATATGAAAGCTGAAGTGCCTTTCAGACATGCCACTCAAAAGGGAGTGCTTACTAAAGAGCAGCAGTGATTATTACAAAATTTGTGCATGTAAGGGATTTTTTTGTGTGTATAACTACAAGGGAGTTGTCAGTACCTGCAAAGGGAAAAGTGTGTTTGCTAGAGGAATCTTCATCCTTTTCGGCCTTTCTCTGTAATCTCATCTCCTAGGACAATCATGTGTAGTTGGATAAATTCTGTGGGCACTGTATGGCCAGTCAGACTTGGTGTAGTTTTTCCCCTTTGTTCAAACAGCTTTTGTACCATGTGCCACCGTCAGCAGTGAAGGTCAGGTCCTACTGTCAGGAGGAGCAGTGGGGCTCTGGTCGTGGGGCTCACACTGCTGGCTCTGCTGGGCTGCAAACCATGGTGAAGTGCTCTGCATATGTGTTGTAGTTCAGGTCCTACAGCTTGGGAAGCCTTGCCGTACCCTGCAAAAGCTTTTGTCTTGTCTTTGGCCCTCTCTAAGCTGAGTGTAGGACAAAGCTGCTGCAACCTCCTCAGATGGGGAATGTGAGATCAAATGCTCTATCTGCAGAAAAGAAAGGTGGGACCACTCATAGCGAGTCCAATATTGATTTAAATAATAGAGACTTTTATTAAAATGTAACTCTAGCCACTCTGGTGCTATTAACTACAATAAAAATATTTTATTTATTCTATCTGCAATATTTCCACTTTATGATACATCCTAGGAACTCTGATAGGTTCATTTATTTGTCATTTGAGCAGTGAAATATGAAGGAAGGGTTGGAATCTATAGTGTTATTATGTGGGAGTTATTTGTGCCTTGTGTTCAATATTGCAGATCATAATGACTCTTCTTTGGTTCCAGTCTTTCATCTGGCATAAAGGTTGCTGAGCTTCGCAGCCATTTTCTGAATGAAAGAAGGGGAAGGGAGGAGTGCTGGCATGTCATGCTTAATGTGGCCATGAGATAATAATACCTGTGCTAAGTAAGTGTTACAAAATAAATGTAAATGGTTAAATTCAGGTGCATAAGAACCTTTATTTTAGTTTCACCTGCCCCATTGTATAAGCTAGACTTCTTGCTCAGTCACCACTAGTTTAAACAGCTGACTATTGGGGACCAAACCACAGAATTAAGGCAGCTTGCAAAACTGTTAGCTGAATTCTCTCCCAGCAGGGGGAAAAAAACCCCCAAAACTAAGTTTGCGAGATAAATTATTCATTGTGAATCATTCACGTAATTCTCATGATAAATGGTTTCCTGCCATTGGTTTTATTGACTAATTACTGTGTTTAATGTTTTTACTGGCTTTTGTTTTCTATGCAATTTAATTTTGCTGGGATGAGATAGTCTGGAAAAGTCCAAGCGAGGGAATGAAAGCTCTGTGTCTTTGCTGGTGCAGCTCCCACTGAGAGCCAGGAATTCAGCCACAGATTCTGCTGCAGCCATTCACAGCTAAATTATGTTCAGTAAAGACAGAGGAAGAATTGTGTCCTGAGTAGTGCAGCCTCTCCTTAGGCTTCTTGCTGTGGAGAAGACCATGCTACTGTGCATTAACTGGTACTATTTTCTGCTGTCTTTGATTGACCAGCTTTACTGGATTGCTGAAGCAGCTTAGAGCTGCAGCCCTGCTCCCTTTTTGCTTCTCTTTCAAAGCTCTGTAGTGCATACTTTAATGTGTATGCAGAGCCTCTGCCTCCAAGGGTCTCCTGGCTCCCTCTCTTCTGCTTCCAGACTCTGGCAGAGGTTGTCCCAGGACTACCCAAATAGGTTGGTTTGGAGCTGAAGAGAGAGATGGTGGAGTGTGGCCAGAACAGGCTCCTACATGCTTCATACCCCCTGCCTCCCGTAACAGTTTTGTTCTGTGTATAAAACTTGCTATCTTTGAGGCTAACAGCAATATAGTCTTCTCAGCACAGACAGGGATTAGCAGATTGAGGTTAGTTTACGGTTACGAGAATATACTTTAGAATTTATCTACAAGCTGTTTTATCAAAAGAACTTCAATTCTACTGATTTTTCATTATCAAAAGTATCACCAGGATTAGCATACCTGGGTAGCATTGAAATGCCCTAGTCAGGATCCTGGATATTTCCTCTGCTGTGCAGTCACAAAGTAGAGCTGTATCCTGTCCCAGAGGCTATGGCAATACTTTTCTCAAGCGCTGTGTTAGAGGTCTTTAAGGAGAGATTCAATCCTGAACAGGGTGCCTACATTCTGTAGTTGATAATATTGGTGAATGAGCTAAAAAACTTGAAGGAAACTCCTCAAGTGTGAACTCACAGTCTGACACTTGAACAGCTGAAGGTGATGCTACAGCAAAGTTATAGCTGTCTGCCTCTGAAAGGAGGATGGGTAGAAGAGGAGGGTACGTATTACAGTTGCAGTGTTGCATTTGTGCCTATAGATACTGTACAGATGATCTGTTCAAATGAACACATGATGTGACTGATAATTAATGAATATTAAAAAAGAATTCCTGTTTCTCTCTAAATGCTGATAATGCAGCTTTACATCACATGAAACAGTGAAGCTCTAACTGGTATTACTGAAAGAATACTGAACTTGAAGAATTTAAAGGAATGTGAAACTGGAAGTGCAGTCTGAATAAATCTTATCAAGTGCTCTTCTCACAAAAGTACCTTTGAGTTTTATTGCACACAGATTATTTGCACAACCTGAGGAAAAGTCTGGAGATTATTTACTATCTAGGTTACAGAGTACTGTTTGAGTTTCCAGCAACATGTGCCAAAATAAGGCAGGTACAAAGTAAAATAGTAACAGAGATTTTGTTTTTTAACTGAATAGAAGAAGCCTTTGTAGCTTGTTACAAGCCAACTCTAGCCCATTGCCAGGAATTTGATTAGCTTTTTTGATAATTTGTCATGTTTTGATGATTTTTTTTTTTTTTTTTTTTTTTTTTTTTAGTCTTTTTATGCCAACCTTACAATTTGATGTTGAAATCTTAATTTCTGAAGTGTGGTGTTTCCTTTCTTCCTCTCCCTCTCCTTCTCTCTCTCTGTTTCCTCTCTAGATTGTAACATGATCCAAGTTAAACCTTTTAAATACCTTTTGTACGCATTTTATGGCATGTGGACAAGCACTGACGCTGGCCTTACCTTCTGGAAGTGTTTGAGGATGGGCTCTGGAGGGTAACCAACTCCTGCTTCTGTGGTAGTAAGGTTAGTTTGAGTAACTGTGTCCCCACGTAGTGATGAGAGGAGGAGTTGGCAACACTGGACCATGCACCCATCTGAACTGATGACTCCATATCATGGGAACAGAGCTGAGAGTCTCTCTGTCCTCTGTCTGTCTGTCTTTTGTCCTTTGGTAAAATACCAAAATAGCCTCTGGTATTTTAGGCCGCAGGAGCTCTTTGGAAGACCTGGAGAGCTGTCCATGCTCCCTGGGGAGAAGAGACTTGAATTCTCCATTGTTAGCGGGAGACGGGCATAGCTTTCCGTCCTCTGTGACTCAAAAAACTAAATCCCAGCAGTTGGTGCTGATTTACTTCATTTTTATGTTGATTTTAATAGATCTATTTCGTGGGTGAAGTACTGCTTAACATCAGAATGGCAGCAGGATTGAATGTTTCCAGTTTGTGGTGTGTGTAAGGGTAAAATGAAGCCAGTAATAGTTATTTAACACAAGGGGGCACTGGGAAACTCATCAGGTAGAGCACTTTTCAGCTGTTAGCAACAAGCTATTAGGAAATATCTACGTAGTTAACTCCTAAGACTGGAGAGTTGAGGCAAATTCCAAGAGGAGGAGTTACTGGTTAATTATAATAATAAGCAGAACAGCATTGTAAATAGTGCACCAAATCAGAACTATTTTAAAAGCATGTCCTGGTATGTCTATAAATCATGAAAAGAGAGAAAAGCAGTGCAAACCTCAAGAGAATTTTCCTAACATCTCTTTACTCTCTTCCCCTTCTTGTCTCAGGCGCTATTTGCAGTGACTCATGAAAAAAACCCTGAAGAGCTGACATTTGGGCTTTGGTCCTTGACACTTAAGTAAAATACTTTAAAGTGTAGTTTGGGAGCTTTAGACTCCTTCCTTCCACTCACTCTCTCAAACACTTTTGAAATAAAAAAAGCACTAACGGATGTTGGTTTTCAGTTTTCCTTTCTTCCGACTTAATCTGTTCTCTGGGGTGCTTGTGGATAGCGAATCATTTCAAGGCAGCGTTGCCAGCCCACTTGCAGGTTGTAAACCCAAGGGGTTCAGGACTGTGGCGAACACTGCCACTTTGTTCAGCTATTTGAGGAAAGTCAGAGAATACAAGGGCAGTGTGAACAGCTATGTTACCGTGAGGGAAAAACGGTAGTGAAGAGTTAATGTGCAGGAATGCACAATAAAATTATTAGGGCTTTTCTACTGCAGACCTGCCTATGAAACTAATAAAGATAGCACTTAGCACCTATGCAGGGCTTTGTTTTCAAAGATTCCTACAAACGTTATTTAATTCCCTTCTGAAACAGCTGTGGGAGTGGTTGAAAATAATTCAAAGTCTTTGTGCTTCATATATAGGGAGGAAAAGCCTTTGAATCCATAAGCAAAGACTGTTATGCTATTTCCATGTGGCTCTATGCTGAATGGGTAGCAGAGCCAGAAGCTCCCAGGCTCTCATTCAGCCTTTCTGTTTGTATCTGTGCTTCTCTGCCAGATCTAACTATGTGCACTGTACATAAAGTCAGGGCAAATAGAAAGCTGTGTTCGGTAATGTATTCATACACACAAACCAACCTTATTGGGAATAATTAATAATAATGGACCAGACCATGATCTTGGTTATACTGATGTAACTATCGTAATTCTATTGACTGCGCTATATAAATTTCCCAATTAGCATATTTTTTTGTTTCACCATAAAATAGCATGATATGTTGTAAGGGTCAATAACGTCTCATGCTGACAGAGTACTTTTTCAGCCCATTTCATCCGTAAGGTTGCGGGTACCAAGTTTCAACACGTGCCTACTTCAAAAACGTTTGGGAGGCTGCATCTCAGCAGGAGCTCTGGGGAATAGCCCTTGATCCTAAGAGCATTAAACAAGAAATACACAAGGGGTAATTAGGTGGCAGCAGCTCAAGTTTATATTAAACATCCTGCAGCTGTATCAACCAAATTCTCTTGTCAGTGTTGGCCACTATAGCTGTCTAAGCTATTCACAATACAGCTTTTTACTAAAGTCAGCCATAGTTCTTGTGGAAATGACAAGTGGTCTGCAGTGCTGAGATGCATCCACCTCTGTCTTCTGCAGCCCAGCATGACTTGGGCTTCTCCCAGGGAGAAAGGATTTTTTACTTATGATGATTCCTGAATTTCAGTGCTAAACAGTTGTAGGCAGAAAGAGAGAGGTGTCCTGCCTGATACTGGAATTAATGTTTCGTTCTTTCCTGGGCAGAACCCAGAACCTTATTCCCACTGATCTGTTTCTACAGAGAAAATAACTTTTCATTGTAGATTCAAAGAGTTAGTAAGTAAAATTGAAGTCCCCTCAAAGGGTCATGAAGCTATTCAGAGGTGAAATGACTAGTCCTAGATGAGGCAAGAAATGAAACCTGCTTTGTCAACATTTCCAAAGTGTCATTTTCGAGTGATATTGCTGAAAATGAGCTTAAGAGAATACATCAAAGTAAAGTGATCTGCTTGGATCACATCTGCTTGCATGCTTGTTTGCAGTCATTACCTTTCCATCAAAGATGTGACTCATGTGAACCTCAAAAGAAAAATCAGAACAGAATATTCCAAATATTTTTCAACCAAATTCTGCTGTTTTCCCCAGTTTCTTTCTGGTGTGACTTTCCTTTTGCTACTCAGAGGTTTTGTTTGGTTCATTTCGTTGCTAAAGACAGATGAGACAAAGATGTACACAGATTTTTCTATTTGTAAATGAGCACTACGAAGGAGAAGATATGACATATAATAACATCTCCGTCTTACAGTAAACAAAACAAGCTACTATAGAATGAAGAGAATGACAGGAGCACGTTGTATGTGTCAAAATGAAATAGGACATCCCTGTAGTAAAAAGTGCTGCTAAGAAAGCCTTTCAAGTGTTTAATGAGGGAAAACAGATCGTTAAAGTATGGATTTGATTTTTGGAAAGAACAATGCCTGCTGCTTTTGACAATGGCTCTTGGGTTGTTTATAATCAATATATTATCGCACAGTTCTTTCAGGCCCTTCTGCAGTGTGCTGTTGTGTCAGTACCTGATTCGGATAGAAGCTGAACTGATTTATCAATTAACTGCTTTGTAGTGAAATCATCACCTATCAAACTCCAGCATCTAGAGGTCACCAGATAAATAATGTGCTGGGAGACCTTGGCTATGCCTGGGGCCTGTTTGCAGGAGTGAAAAGAGGAAGGAAGGCCAATTCACAATGGCCGGATCCTGCAAGTGCCTCTTAGGGCTAGCATGAATGAGAAGAAATCTGCAGGATTGGAGTTTAATTTTTTTTGGTGCGTGTACTTGGATGGGCAGGAGCTGGACAGGTATTTGAATTACTTAAATTTGAAGAGGGTGATGCCTCCTTAAGTTCACTGTTTATCTGCAAGCTGATGCTGCTGTTATAGCAGGAGAGTGGTGTAGCTGGGAATGCATGCAGATAAATAAAGTTTACCCAGTTCCAATCTGGGCAGCAGAGGATTTACCAGCATCTCCCCACTAAGCCCAGAAAACCAGGCTCTTGACTGAGCTGTGCAGTCCAGCCATCCTCGGCACTGGGCCTCGCTGCACAGCTCTGCGCCCAGCAACCTGCAGCCGCTTCCAGCTGATGCTGCAGACCGACGTGGCCATTTTGCCACTTTGAAGGAAATTCTTCTTCCTTTCAAACAAGACCATTTTGTGCCTTTCAGTTGTTTTTTGTGGCATGGAATACACCTCTAGCTAATACCCCTCATTATGGATTTCCTTAATTATTTGGTTTCCCAGCGGCTTAGTAATCTAATATGACTCTAGGGACAAATCCTTGCCTGAGATCACAGCCTAAATATCTAACGTTATATGGGATCCAGAGATTAGCAGAACTAAATCCTAAATCCTCGGGGGCTAGAGAGTGCTAGTGAAATTGATGGGGAACTGCCAGTATATGGCTGAAAGCACAGGGAACAGAAGTCAAATAATGGTGCATCTGGAGAAGTGGGAACGCACTGGCTCGCCCACCACTCCAGCCTCTCCCATCCCCAAGTCTATTTGTTATTATAGAGTCACAGGGATTTGAAACAGGGGACAAAATCAGAGTGAGGTTTGTTAGAGCATCACCACAGGTCACTTGTAATGGTGTATGTCCGTTGTCATACACAAAGCATTAGTACTGAGGGTGTGGGAGAGGGGAAGGAAGAACCTCTTTTTTGCTCTGCTATGTTGCTATTCCCTCCTGTTTTCTGGCTGCTGAAACACACCCATTATCTCAGGAACTGTTACTGTTATTTGTCTGATGGAGAGTAGTGAATCACATCCCAGTCAAAGGGAGGGTCCCAGGTTTTGATTGAATCCCAAACCAGACAGGTCCTATTATCCTTCTTTTTGTCTCTTATTCAAATGTGCCTGAATCATTATAGATTTTAACATAAGGTACTGAAAAATATGCAAATTTCTGTAGGATTTCAGGCTTCTGAGATTTAAATTTTGCAAAACCAGCTAGTAGATTTCAACATCTTATCTTAATGCAACACTGTACCTGCAAATCTGGTCACTCAAATGTGCCTTTTTTTTTTTTTTCTCCCTAGATCAGTTCCAATTATGGTTTTGTTATTCCAGGTCTGCTAACCTTTATTTTATCTGTACATATGCAGTCTATTTTATTTTGTTTTTATCCCATCCCATTTGATAGTCTGGGAAAAAAATTGTTTATGGATTTCAAAATTTTCATCACAGTAGTTCTGAGGTTAGAGCTCTGTCACCGAGCGTGTATACGGAATAGTTACAGACATGCACTGTATGTGTATACATGCTAATCCAGTATAGCCCTTGCCATGAGTTTTGACATTTTAACTATACCAACTATTGCTGGTTTTAATGGTCACTTGGGTCCCTCCAACTCCTGATAATACAGAGTCATCCTCACGTCGGTGCAGTATATATGCAGCTTTGTCCCATATAAATTGCTTTGTATTGGAATTATCATTATAGCAACACTGTTATTTTTAGGAGTATAATGAGGTGCAAAGGAATGGAAAAAATAGCCTCCCTCCCACTTTGGTTATTAGTGTAACTTTTCACAGCTCATTCTAGCAAACTTTGTGGCTATCTTAAGATTTCCTCTACAGCAAAAAGAGAATAAAGCATTAAGCACATCAAACAGTATAAGAGCTACTGAAGTGTTACCCTTTGCTCTTGTGTTAAAGGCTTGTTGTTACTACCTGTTTTGAGAAAATACAAGTGTTCGGTTCTTCAAACCTAACGAGTACCAGCTGGGACACATTTCTGTTTATATAAAGAAAGTAGATTTAACCTTTGTACAGTGGTGTTCATCCAAATTATTCAGCCTTGGGGATATTCTGCTGAGTGGCAAGATCTTGCCAAGCTGTGCATTGCTTATTTGTGCCCCATTTGTCATTGCAGCGCAAGGATGTCTCAATAAACAACACCTGGAAAGTGACTTGAGAAGTTCCTTGTTAATCATTTATTGGTTATAGGCTGAAGAGCATTTGGTAAACAGGGGCTGATGCCAATTACCTGGCAAGAATTTTGGTTTGCTCAGAAGATCTAAAGGACACTGTGATCATTAAATTCTTTCAATCTCTGCTCTGGGAAAATATTAACTTGAGAGAGGCAGAACTGTTAAGCAAGAAATTTTAACAATTGACAAATGTATGTGGCAGCCTCTTCACAAACTTGTCTGCTGAATAAAATGTTTGCACTTTTTATCATTGGTATTGAAAGCCTACTCCATAGAGTTGTTTGCTTACTTTCAATCCTTATATTGTACTCTGCGCACCACCTCAGAAATGTTACTGATGTCTAACCAGCAGCGTAGATAAGAATCAAAAATCTGGGTGACATTCTACAAAGGCTGTGTTCATACTGTGTTAGGAGCATTCCTCTTTGGCTTCCCATGATAACGCTTATGTTACATGTTGTTTTTAATAACAGTATGACATTAGTCACTGAATCGTAGTATTTCTTAGAAGAAGCAATGATGCAAATGGATTTCCGCTGTGTTACAGCAGCTACCTATGGGAGGGTGAACATCAGCTGGAAAGCTCTTAGATAACTGTGACAAAATGGTTTCCTTTTGGGGTCTGCACTAGTCTGCTCGCTGCTCGGAGCTTGGGTGTGGCAGAGCACAGACATGCTGGAACTAGGGGCAAACATTTTCTTACATGACAACTGTCCATATTTTTTTTAAACCGTGAAAATATTCAGAAAATATAAACAAAGCCACGCAACTGCTGCAGTTTCAGTTTGACAGAAGTGCCGGCAGGATAATCCTGATAACAGTGAATTCATTTAAGCTCTTTGAATCAGCAGTTTTCTTAATGTGTGATTTTTATCACAAGGAATGCTCTGTCTCAGGCCTCTAAGGACTACTGTAATACAAATAATCACTCACTGAGAGTTAATTGATAACTTTCACCTTTTCATAATCTTTGACCTTTACTCTTCTAATTTATACCAGCGTATAAATTAGAAATTTATACCACTGATTCTGGTGGATTTGCTCTTGATCTACACTGAGCAAAGACAGGTCACTGTTGATTTCTGAGAACTGCTCTGTCCTCTCTTTCCTAAAACTGGTTGGTGGGGAAATATCATCAGCAGGGCCTGTTAGTGCATTGCTAGGCTTAACAGAAGATTTCAGTGGAATTGATTGCAGAAAAACTGCATTAAAGGAAATAAGAAAATATTTAAAGATTATGGATGTTTTGGGGGGTTTTAGTGTTATGTTTATGAGTGCTCTGGAAGCCTTTACCATGGAACTATAATTATCCATTCAAAAAATAGTAAATTGATCAGTGTCTCTTTAAGATGAAATGAAGAATTGGGCTCAATAATTATTTAAATCCCTTCGCAGTCTTTTCTCTCTTTAGAAATTATATTTAACTGTATGTGGATGCTCCAAGGTTATAGCTTAGGTCTTCAAATTACAGGAAGAGGAAAAGAGGGAGGGTGGCTAAAAAACAGGGACTTAAGATCATCCCAACAAAGAGGAAATCGGGCAAAAATGCCAGGAGGCCTGCATGGATGAACAAGGAGCTCCTGGACAAACTCAAACATAAAAAGGAAGCCTACAGAGGGTGGAAGCAAGGACAGGTAGCCTGGGAGGAATATAGAGAAATTGTCCGAGCAGCCAGGGATCAGGTTAGGAAAGCTAAAGCCCTGATAGAATTAAATCTGGCCAGGGATGTCAAGGGCAACAAGAAGAGCTTCTATAGGTACATCAGGGATAAAAGGAAGATGAGGGAAAATGTGGGCCCTCTCCAGAACGAAACGGGAGACTTGGTTACCTGGGATGCGGAGAAGGCTGAGGTACTCAATGACTTCTTTGCCTCGGTCTTCACCGGCAAGTGCTTGAGCCTCACCGCCCAAGCTGCAGAAGGCAAAGGCAGGGACTGGGAGAATGAAGAGCCACCCACTGTAGGAGAAGATCAGGTTCGAGACCATCTAAGGAGCCTGAAGATGCCCAAGTCCATGGGACCCAATGAGATCCATCCGTGGGTCCTGAGGGAACTAGCAGATGAAGTTGCTAAGCCACTATCCATCATATTTGAGAAGTCATGGCAGTCCGGTGAAGTTCCCACTGACTGGAAAAGGGGAAACATAATGCCCATTTTTAAAAAGGAAAAAAAGGAAGACCCAGGGAACTACAGGCCAGTCAGTCTCACCTCTGTGCCTGGAAAGATCATGGAACAGATCCTCCTGGAAGCTATGCTAAGGCACATGGAGGACAGGGAGGTGATTCGAGACAGCCAGCATGGCTTCACCAAGGGCAAGTCCTGCCTGACTAACCTAGTGGCCTTCTATGATGGAGTGACTACATCTGTGGACATGGGAAGGGCTATAGATGTCGTCTATCTGGACCTCTGTAAGGCCTTTGACACGGTCCCCCACAACATCCTTCTCTCTCAACTGGAGAGGTATGGATTTGATGGGTGGACTGTCCGGTGGGTGAGGAATTGGTTCGATGGTCGCATCCAGAGGGTAGTGGTCAAYGGYTCAATGTCCAGATGGAGRTYGGTGACGAGTGGCRTCCTGCAGGGGTCCATACTGGGACCAGTACTGTTTAATATCTTCATCAGTGACATAGACAGTGGGATCGAGCACACCCTCAGCAAGCTTGCAGATGACACCAAGTGCCATCTGAGTGGTGCGGTTGACACGCCTGAGGGATGGGATGCCATCCAGAGGGACTGGACAAGCTCGAGAAGCGGGCCTGTGTGAACCTCATGAGGTTCAACAAGGCCAAGTGCAAGGTCCTGCACCTGGGTCAGGGCAACCCCCGGTATCAATACTGGCTGGGGGATGAAGGGATTGAGAGCAGCCCTGCCGAGAAGGATTTGGGGGTACTGGGGGATGAAGAGCTGGACATGAGCCAGCAATGTGCGCTCGCAGCCCAGAAGGCCAACCCTATCCTGGGCTGCATCAAAAGAAGCATGGCCAGCAGGTCGAGGGAGGTGATTCTGCCCCTCTACTCTGCTCTGGTGAGACCCCACCTGCAGTACTGCGTCCAGCTCTGGAGCCCTCAGCACAAGAAAGACATGGACCTGTTGGAGCAGGTCCAGAGGAGGGCCACAAAAATGATCAAAGGGATGGAACACCTCTCCTATGAAGAAAGGCTGAGAGAGTTGGGGTTATTCAGCCTGGAGAAGAGAAGGCTCCGGGGAGACCTTACTGCAGCCTTTCAGTACTTAAAGGGGGCTTATAAGAAAGATGGGGACAAACTTTTTAGCAGGGCCTGTTGCGACAGGACAAGGGGGAATCGTTTTAAACTAAAAGAGGGTAGATTTAGACTAGATATAAGGAAGAAATTTTTTATGCTGAGGGTGGTGAAACACTGGCACAGGTTGCCCAGAGAGGTGGTAGATGCCCCATCCCTGGAAACATTCAAGGTCAGATTGGATGGGGCTCTGAGCAACCTGATTCTAGCTGAAGACTGTCCCTGCCCATGGCAGGGAGGTTGGACTAGATGACCCTTAAAGGTCCCTTCCAACCCAAACTATTCTATGATTCTAAGATAGCCAATTTAGCATGGAGTTAGTCCAGCTTAATACCCAAGTAATACAATTAGGACTCTATGCTCTCTTAAGCTAAGCAGATCTCTTATTTTTCTAGAATTAGAATGAAATGCAGAGCTATGTGACTTTCTCGCCTACATCATGCAGTCATTCTTTTCTCTCTTCTATAACTAAGTGCACAGCTTAAGACGCTGCCAAGTGCTGAGAGCAACTTTAGCTTACATGGTAGTGCTTCCCAAAAAGATCACATGAACTTTGGTTTTGATTTGAAAGTATGTTGTGGAGATGGGAAGGTGATTTGGAAATCAAGCATATTTAGAAGTTTTAGTGAAAGCAGAAACTCTGAGAAATTTGCGCACAGGACTTTTCTGTTTTTATGGATTTTTCAGACAAGGAAAGGATTTTAAGTAAAACTGTAAAGATTCTACCAGTTCCTGTATTTAGCAGCAATTCAGGAGCTGACTTGGTAAGTCAGACTTTCCTAATGTTGTAGCACCATTCTAGCTGCTTTTATTTTTGTGGTTTGCTTTTGTAATGTCCCGGATAAATCATTTTGCAGTAAGTCTCCAAACGGTTTTGGAAGAATATTAGTTTAACCAGACCTGCCAAATCTACTGTTGTAAGCAACAGAGTATGGTTTTAACAGTGTCAGTTAATCATCTGCCTTTTCCCTATGTTTCCACCAGCCTGGGATGTTCAGAGGACTAGATACCGCTCATATGCACATTACTCATGAGTAAGTTGTGAATCCATGGTGTGTTTTGAGCCTGCTCAGTTGACCACTCCACCTGTAAGGTGTGTGGGCTGAAGTGAGGGGGATTGTGTCTCTTTGGCCTCCCGGTGCCCAGCGGTGTATTTGTGGGGCAGGTGTGAAGAGGGGATGGAGAGGGCTGTGCATCCTTTGCCTTTGGTGGAGTTCGTGCTGCCTTTGGAGTCAGCTGAAATGTTGTCGTCAGAGAGTGCTTATGGTATTTCCTTTCAGGAGCAACTTGTTTGTCTTTGGAAAGGCCCAAAAGGCACCAAAAGGCACTTATTTTCAAAGCATTCCTAGGGAAAGATATAACAATTCTTTTGTGTTTTCTTCCTTGTTCGAGTCAGAGTCTCCATCCCACAAAAACAGACAGACAGACTGACTGACAAGTTGCCTGCATTCAGCATTTGGCAAAGCTTGATCAGTTTGCCAAATGGCAGTGGCTCTTTTCATAGATGACCTTGCAGGGGAGAGGGGTTTTCAGTTACTTCACATGACTAGACCTCATTATCCCTTGTGGCCCCAAACCTATGTAGATATTTGCAGTAAATCACAAGATTTTCCACAGGAAATAGAGACAAGATTTTGGTGGTTTTGTTCGAAGTATTGGCTGCTTATAATAATGTTTTACTCTATTTGACTGTGGTTTGAAGTGCTCTGCTTGGATATGGAGAGCAGCCTCAAAAAGGAGGGGAGCTCATCTGTCTGTGGGGAGTCCCTGGTGCGTGGCTCCAGCCCCGGGAGAGGACACGTCTCAAGGGGACACCACTGCTCACGAAGGGAAAGTGGGTTCAGCTAACGGGGGGGGCGGGAAGCTTCGGGTTTGGATCCTGGTGATTATTCCAGTGAGAGGGAGATGTCCAGAAGAGGAATGCTCTTCTGTGCCTCAGTGTAAATACCGAGCAAAGGGAGAGATGAAGTGTAGATGTGGGCTTTTGAATAGCAAACTGGGAGAGGGGAGGCTGTAATGACAGACCCCACCGGGCATCCTCTCCTTGACAGGCCCTGGCTGGAGAGGGCAGGAGTTGCTTGTATGTCACAGTCAGGCTGTGTTTGAGCAAAAGCAGCTCAGTCATTCAGGAGAACCTTGCCGTGATGTGCAACGCGGCAGATGAGAAAGGAGAAGGGTAAGCTGGTTGAAAAAGAGCGATGCGATAGGTGGTGCCTCCTGTTTCTGGCTGCAGCCTATATAGATGACTAGATTTCTTTTGTATGTCTTTGCTTACAAGTCCTCACTGGGCAGTGACATGGCCTATGTGTTTCTGGTTGTGCAAGGGAAAAAGCAAGAATCAGAATTCCCCTTGCTGTGTTCTCCCCATACAAACAAGAAGCATGTGTGTGGGTATATAAAGCTTTCTCAAGCCTCTGGTAGCCACTTCTACAATGAAAAATCTTCACGTGTGGTGCAACTAAACAAGATGTGTGTGTCTGTGACAGTGACCCAGCTGTCTACCAGCCAGAGCGAGTCTGCTGATTGAGATTTCACGGGTCTGAGCAGCTTTCAACAGCTGCAAAATCGCTTTATGCGGTCAGCGGATGTTGCCTGCTAGAATTCAGGCCCCCTTTCCCTCCCGTCTTACCTACTAAGGTGACCTGTATAGCTGAAGTGCTGAATGTGGGTGCTGTATTGATAAGCAAGGCTAAAGATTGTTATTGCCAGGCTGCAAACAGAATAGCCTGTTGCCCTGGGCGCAGCACGTCCTCTGAACCTGCTGCAGCTGGACAGATTTCCCAAGAACCAAAGTCAGATCAATAAAATACCCATCTTGATTCTGCCAATTCAAAGTGTTTTCCCATTTCTTGATTTAGGTTCTCCGTGCATGTTGTCCTTCTGCTTCTGTTAGGAAAGGGAAGAATTACGTCCTCTGTAAATGTTCAGGTTTTTCCACTGAGTTAAAGGGAACTGTAGTAAATTGGACCAATTAAGAATCCGTCCTAAAACTTAACATGTAATAAGGTAGCGGTGGTAATTTAGTCATCTCAGAGAGCATAAACCTCCCCAGTATCATTGTATTTGGGGTAATTTCAGTATCTCCAAAGCTTGTGATTCTGGAAACTGCTGAGGTTCTTCTGCATGGGGGAGAGGGGGGATACCAAAGTCTTTCTCTCTTATTTTTGAGTGCAAGGCACAGTCCCACAAAACCAAATGTGTTTCTTCCCCTGTGTGCCTAAACTTACCAGTAGCTTTCCAGTGCTTTTGTGTGGACAGGTTTTCTTGAGAAACCCACTGTGACCTGCGAGATTTACAGTGTCTGAGCCTGGTGGCTATCGTCACAAGTCGTGGTGGTGATGAAGGAAGGGATGGGAGGTTTTATTCTGTTAATTTCTCTGAAGTCCTCCAGAGGCTGTAGGCTGATAGGAAGCAGCCCACAGGCACAGTCCGTAATTTAAGTAAACTGGTATCAATCCAAAGTATCTCCACCAAGCTGGAGTCAAGGGTGTTGTGGCAAACTCACATGGGAAGAGCTGAGAGCAGAATTTGTCTCACAAGCAGATATCCAAAGGTAAATAAAGTTTCTCTCTGCACTTCTTTATGGTAACATAAGCTGTTAAACAGAAAAGTGACGGTTTCTCCATCATTCCCAGGCAGATGCACCAGGTGTGTCAGTGTTAGCGTATTGAAAAATAATATCCAGTAATGCTTTCCTATAAAGGAGAGTCAGTCGTCAGAGTAAATGCAAGGAGATCATCAAGTTCGGCGTGTGGTATTGTGTTTAACCAATGTAGGCAGGTACTGGAGGTGTGAAATTGAAAAACTCATGAATGCTTCCTACCTTATTCTTTCTAGACTTAAAGGCCGAGAGTCCCAAGGGACAGCGTTACCACCTTTATTACTTTCTAATGAGATTTTTCAGATTTGTGGCAAAGCCACATCCCATATCACAAATGAGATACCAGCCTTTGCTGGATTGGTCAACTTGCCTTACAGTGAAGAAGCTATAACTCTTGCCATTCTATATTTTCTCAGCTTTCTTTAATGCATTTAAAACTTAACACAGAGTTGCTGCCCTTTCTGAAGGGGAAAAATTCATCCTTGACAAAACTGTCAGTCAGGTCCTCATTAAGAGGGAAGTTTGCTCAGAATTGTGTTTTAGATAAGACTTAGGACTAGACTGGGCAACCGTTGCTTGCAAACAACAGCCCATTAAAATAAGCAGAACTACTCTTTTAAGTCAGTACTTATATCAGACTGCCCTTAAAGGCTTTAATTCACTATTACTTAATCTCCCAAACATTTATATATTACAGTACTTCACTTACAACTTCATACAGTACAACTTCATACACGTGCAGCCTTTGGTGCCACTATTTTATTTTAAAGAAAAATTTAACATACGAGTCAAGTGAAGCCAACTGGAGCTTACTTCTACAAGGTACAATAAAGTTACGTGGGCATGACGACCACTTAATATTCTTGGAGGTATTTAGCACGGGGTAGAATGGCAACTTGAAATACTAGAGCCAGGAAAAATGTAAATTTGATAAGTTCAATTTTTTCCTTTCAGAGCTGTGTATTTTAGGAATCAATTGTGACTTCTACAAAGCCAGACTGGGTCATTTATGTATTAAATCTATTTTAGTTTTTGAAGTCCAATTTTGCCTGGCAGATTTTCCCATCAAATATCCAAATGGCCAGAGGTTTATTTTCCTTGTGACTCTGTGTTTCTCAAGTGTATATGCCTCTCACGCTAGGAAATGATGCTGCATTAAAAAAACCCGTAATGACGTTTACCTCTTGGCATTATTCTGGACAACAGGACTTAGTCTTGCTGTTTTCCAAGACCCTCTTTGCCTCGCTGCTGATGAAACTGTGAGAAATCAGGTTGACTAAGAGCTCCGTTACGGGGCTCTTGAAGGCAGTGCTTCTCTCCTGAGCTCTGTGCGGACACTGCAAAAGAAAAATGCCAGCTCAATAACCCTGAGTAAACTTGCCCTGTCAAGCAGACAAACAACAAAAGTGGGAGGGGAGGAGAGTAAAATAATATGTAAATGAAAATCCTGGAGGCAGTACAATTTGTCATTTTTTCATTGTATATGTCAAACGGGAGATGGACTGATGAAGATTTTAGAGGGAACACTGCCACAGCACTTCCTGGGGTCTTGCAGAGGTGATTTTGGGAGTGAGGAGTGGTGGTTTTTATCCCCACAAGATGTAAACATGACCCAAACTCGCTTCTTCAGCCAGGGAAGATGCCTCTCCAGAAGTCAGTTGCTTCATCCGATGCTCCTTCTGTTCTCAGGCTTCCCTTGCTGGCTCAAGACCTGGCACCTCCATCACCCTGCTCCCACCAGGTGGGTCCATGGAGGACGCTGGCTGCTTCTGGGGCCATGTCTGTGAGGTCTGGGAGCCCCTGCTCCAGATTCCTCTGGGCTCCTCAGTCAGGGTTAAATCTTGTACTGACTTGGAGGTACTGTCGGTGTGATGGGGAGGCAGTTAGCAGACTGACTGCTTAATTGGTGCCTTAAATGCATGAGTAAGTCTTTTAGTGTCCATGAAATCAACAAAAATGCCACAGGAGGAACATTTGTTTTTAACAGCTGCTTGACTGGGGAGACATCTTGCATTGATCCAGGGCTGTTGGACTGCTAGACCTTTTTTCCAGTGTAGTTATCAGTAATGAACTGGTGATAAGGAGGAGTTAGAAGGGCTGAAAAGACTGCAGCCCTCTAATGTTAACCTTACCAACAGAGAGAGAGGATGACTCCAGCACCAATAAATATAGGAAAAGCATGATCTGAAAACAAGGTCTTATTGCTTGAAAGGGTGCTCTCAGAGACTTCATCTCTGCTTGTTCCGGCACAGTCCCAGTACAGAAGTCTTGCTAGCAAGTGTCACACTGTACTCCTCTGAGCTGAGAGGGGAATCTTTCACAGGAAAGATGAAAAGTTAAAAAAATAGAAAGATTCCATGACTGAAAGAAGAGCAGATAATTGCAATTTGTCTCTCTGAGCTTTTGTGAGCAGATATTGAATAGAAAATGGTTCATATAATTGTATTTTTGGGAGCCTAGTTGCAGCCAAAGATTTATAGGTTTTTTGCCTGCAAAACCCCTGCTCTTTTCTATTTTAAAAGAGGGACTATCACCAAGTGTCACCCTGAAGAATTGGACCCACTACAGTATTTTGTTACATATCAGAAAACAAAGTGCAAGGCTGGTACACTATTAAGCAACAGTAGCGGAGCTGCCACTCTCAACCTCATTATTCAAGCCTCTCTTTAGTTCAATTATACACCTCTACAGCTAAGGAAGATAGATGAAGGTCATTTGGGAGCTGTAAACCACAACGCATTGAATGCAGAACTATGTTCTTAAGCTGATTTACACCTTGTTCTCCAGTGTTGTACAGCATGGGGCTTCGATTGAAATGCAGAGGCAGTGATTGAAAAGCCTTTTTCCTCTTCTTAGCTCCAGATCCACTGTCTGTAATTATTACCTTGATTAGATGGTGAGAGACAATGGCTTCTGCTTTCTGTACCTGGGTGGTAACTAAACCCAAAATCTTGGGACTTGGGCAGAGAACCCACCGGGGATGCACAATGGTGTTTACATCTGCAATAAGTTAATTCTTGGTTGTGTGTATTGGTCCAGCCAGGAGGAAAAACTGTAATTGAGAGAAGCAATTTTCCTTTCCAGGAGAGACAAAGAACTGCCATCTTGTACTGATTTACCTCCCATATATCTCACAGCATGAGGAATGTTGTGTATATTGAAGAAAGCTAATTAAACAATGCAAATGCACACAAAAAAGAACCCTTTCATGCTATTGACAGATGATTGTAGGCTTTAGTCACAGGGAACAGAGACATTTTTAAAACAACTTAGTCCGAAGTATACTGTACAAAAATATCTGGGACCAGATTCTTAAAGCAGTGAATCTATGGGTACAAATGCTAACCGTCAAACATCTGGTTACCCAGGGGGAGACCAGTTTGGGTTCTCTGGTGTTTTGTTTAACTGTAAATCAGCCTCACTGTCTCTAAACATTGTTCCAGAGCTTATGCAAAGCAAGCACCTTGCTTTGTATGTTAAGGTTAAACGGCACATTAGTTAGCACTTTTGCTAAAGTCAATGGAAGCAGATGCCAGCTCTGACAGAGTTAGATCTAACTAAATATCACCTTGTATTCCAGTGTTGTCTTGGGAAATGTTTTGTCAGTCTAAGCTCGCTTAAGAGGGGAAAAAGGCAATAAAAACAAAGTGATTTGAATTCTTTTCTGAAATGTGGTTTGCTGAGCATCCTGCACCTCCAGCAGCTCATCTTTATTTAGAAATAAATTCTAACAATAATCATGCTTTTGTTCTTTTAACAGAGAGAACAGGAATTAACACAGAGCCACATGCACTTTTGATAGAGAAATAAAGACTACTTTAGCAAGATTGCATTTTTATCTGTAGACAAGAACTTGCTTCATTAGTATTTCTTCTCTTTTTATATTAAGGTAGAACATTAAGCACCATGAATGCATTTTTATTTATGATGTTTCAGAACTTGTTTCAGGTGGAGACATTTTTTCTGGTATTTTTATTTAGTGGAAATAATCACAGAAGACTCTTTTAAACATTAATATTCTATGAAAAGGTTTTACTCTGAAATATTTAAAGTTTTTTTTTTATCATAGGTACATACGTTTCATTTTTAGAATTACTTGTTTCAAGTTAAAAAAAAAAAGAACTGTTCTCTACCTTGTCCTCGTTTGACCCTCCTTTTAGTTCCAGGGAGTCCCTTCATGAGTCCCCCATGATTTCAGTATTGTGGCACTGTAAAAAAACCCTAATTCTGTCCACAGATGTGCACATGTGATGCCCACTAGTTTCAGAGTACCTTCATCTGAAGGCCAGCATTCAGTCTGTGATGTTTACCTGGGATTTTATTATTTGCAACACCTGGTATCCTTAAGAAGAGCTTTCTGTCCACGTGCACATAAGTTTCTCCCTGCTGAGTTTGGCCTAGGGACAAACGTGCAGCTCCCACTTCTAGCACGGCCCCCTTGCGTTATTATCTCTAATTATACATGAATCCAGTCCTGCTGTTGTTAGAGTCAATGGGAGCACTGAAAAGGCTTGAGGTTGCTGAAAATTGGAATCTCTAAGAGTCCACGAGGGATAAATGTAAAGATAGATATGTCCAAAGACAATAAAATTGTAATCATATATAATTTGCTACAACTTAATTATAGATATTCTAAACGAAGATCTGGAATCCCCTTTTCTCACAGGGAAATGCTACTTTTGTCAATAAGGCTGTTGTGTAAAAGCAAGTGGGACTTGGCCCTGATGCACATGACTGCTATTTGCAGACCTTATCTGAGATTTTGCGTTGATTCTTTCCCACACTGAAGATTTGTGCTGCATTATTTATAATGTTTTATCTTTCTATTAAAACAAATGTCTTTTTAAAGGGGAAAAAAAGTCTCTCAAAACTACCCCCTAACTTCAGTGTACTTTTGCTATGGAGATGCGTGCTCTGGTTTTGGTGGATGTGCTTCCCAGTAATAATGTCAGATGTAATGACCTGGAATTGTTAATATGAAACTTCTTTAGTATTCATTAAAAACTTTCAACATAAACATTTAATAAAAAATTTGGGCAGCAATTCCCTCAGGTAAAACTAGGGTTGTTCCCTGGTAACTGTTTTTTCGGTTTGTTTGTTTCCCCCACAAATAATAATTTAGTTGTCTTATTTATCCCCCTTGATTGTACTGATGCAACTGTTTGCAGGGCTGCCTGGTGAAGCAGATGAGGGAATGATCTGGATTAAAAATGTCCAGCCCTGTACTGCATCATCAAAGGGCTCCAAAACCTGTGGCAGCATGGCAGCTGTGGGGATAGTGCAGGGATGGGATTGCCTGGCCAAGGACGAAGAGGAGAAATGCTTACGCCAGTACAGATGCTGACATTTTTTAACCTCAAACTATGTATCAGCTGACCCAAATGCCAGACCAGGTATTGGCATAGGCACTCTCTAATTGTGAGGGTGGAAACTACCCACATGTTGCAGGCTGATAATAATTGATTTTCTTTCACTCTGTTCTTCCCCTCCTCCAGTAATTAGTAATTGTACTCATGAGGCAAAATTAATAACTTTGAATAATCCTGGCTTTTTAATTTTTTCCTTCTTCTGGCAGTGAATTTCAAATCTACCATACGTCCTATTCTGGCTGAAATACTGTTCTGAGTCTGTACTGGCATCCTGCAAACTCTCTTGGAAAGGGCAAGGCATGGCTATGCTCCAAAAAGAGGGGAGCAGGGAGGAGAAGCAATTGCTCCGGGGTGCACGGTCTGTACTCTGTGTGTAGAAATTCTCTGCAAAGAGCACTTCTGGGGAAAGCTGGTCCACCTCATCTGCATGAGTTGGCTTATATTTCAGGTCCTTCCTTCAGAGGAACTTTGGAAACCCAGGATGTTGCTCTATCTCAGATGCTGCCATTCACATTTATGCTCTTAAAAGTAATTGCTGTTCTTATTTGCCAGGTAAGATGACAAATAAAAGATGACAGGCCTTAATTTCAGGGGTTGGGAATGCAAGATATCATAGAGATTTCTACCATTTCTGCAAACCATGCAAACCAAGTCTTTTGCATCTTATTTTCCATTTTTTTCCCCTGCTTTTTTTACACAGCATGAATCCCAACAATGTCAGATTCAGAAATTATTGCAAGCCATGTAGAGAAGGTACTGAGTGCATTGCACAACTGGCAAGTGATGGTTTCTAGAAAACATGCTGGTCCTAACAGCACCATATGTGGATCACTGTAATGCTTTCACCTTCCTTCTGCACCTCTCTCAGAAGTGCAGTGTAGACAGGGCAAATTGTGTGTCCTGTCTTCTGCTCTGTCTTCTCCTTCTGTACAAATCCGTGGTTTTTTTGTGTTGAGAAAGGACCAAAGACTGAAATCACCCTGCCAGTTTATTGGAACACAGGGCAGGGAGGAGAACTTTTTGCACTTGCACATTTGGACCTTGGAAACACTGTGCATGCCAAGATCATAGAAACATAGAGTGGTTTGGGTTGGAAGGGAGCTTAAAGATCATCTAGTTCCAACTCCCCTGCCATGGGCAGGGACACCTTCCACTAGACCAGGTTGCTCAAAGCCCCATCCAGCCTGGCCTTGAAGATGGGATACCCACTAGCTCTTAGCTGGAACCTCCCAAGTAGAGGATATGGCAGTATCAGCTAATTCCAAGAACTATTGGAAATAACAATCTCATGCAGGTGTCTAAGTGCTTAAACAGAATAGTTAGGGTTTTATTTCAGTTTTTTATGCAATAATCTTCTTCAGGAGCAACATCTGATAGCTTTATACAAAATCATAATAAAGTACTCAAGCAGATTATCCAGGTGGACTGTCAATTAGCTAAGACGTCTTGTCCTATGAATCTGAATAAAAGGTGCTGAGCTTATTGGTGTGACCTTTCTAATAAGCATGAAACTGCAATGGGTAGAGGAATTACTGAAATAGCCATAATGCGGAACAGTAATTCTGAAAGAAGGTTACACCTACTCAGTTTTCTTTTTTGCTCCCTGTATGCTGCAGGAGGGTTTCTGAGCTTTATTGAATGATCCCAGCTGTTCCCAAGGAATTCAGAGACTCAGATGCAGATAGGCTTGGACTGAGGCATGTAGCATAAACAGGAGTAGCCCTGTGTATCTGTGTCATTTCTTAATCAAACTGACTGTAAGGCATTTTATGAGCACATGCTGTACACATCATTGAAATGCAGTGCCTTGTAGGCATTAAAAAAGCAGTGAATGAGCCCCATCAGTGAGAGAGGACATATTATTAACCAAAGACATCAATGTAAACTTCTCCTCTGATCAAAAGTACAAGAAGAGGTTAAGCTGAAAGGGTCTGCCTTTCTTAGTCTTCTCAGGTCTCATCCAAGAGATTTGTATGCACTGTATTGTTTGGTACTCCATTTATTTTTCTTGGAAGGTGCTGAGCTGATCCTTCCAAGGCCTCAGTCTGTTCTCAAACAGCTACTCTGTACTAGTGAGGACCTGTTAATTTGAACGTGTATGCCTCCTTGCATGCGCCTCCATCCAAAACAGAGCCTGCTCTGATCAGAATACCTAGTGCTACCTAGTGCTTTTAATGTAAGGTAGCCTAAGACTCATACTTTTTCTGGTTTTTGGACTTCTGCTGTCCTGCCTAGAGCCAGTTATCTTAGAAATGACAGGCTTCTGTGACAGAGATTTATTAGATATCCTTGCAATAGAGCCAGAACAACCAGGGTTGTTTTTCCATGTGTCCTGGACCCGGTTCCTGTTTCCTTTTCACGCCAACCATTCAAGTCCAAGCATCAAAATGTGTGATTCTGCCCCAAGTAATTGAGGGCCCTGATAACAGGACCCTGCTCCATCCTGCACATCCTCTGACATGATGAACTGCATCCTCTCCTTCTGTGCAGTGCCACAGCCTCTGGGGTGGGAATGCAGCTTTCTCAGCCTGTCGTTCAGGGATTACAGTGCTCTCCTAGGAGACATGAGATCTTGGCTTAACATCCAAGTCCTGCAAGTCCTCTAACTACCACCTGCCGTATAAACTACAGATGGCAGTGATACTACCTCTCCTCTGACCATGTTTGTTTTTAAAACAAAGGCATTACAGATACGTTTTGTGAAGGCTTCATTCCTTAGACCTGCTCCGAATGTGGCTCGTGGAAGGGGCACCTTCTAGAGGACTGGCATGCTGCTCTGTCTGCCTTTGGATCTTGACCAGAATTTATCCGGGGATAGGTACTTAACTGTTCAGTTTGGGTTAGTTTTGAATAAATGCAGAAGTAAAACTGTGAAGAGTGTTATCACTTTCAAGTGAAATAGAGAAGTATATATTTCATTTAGCTGCTCCTGTGCTGAGGTGTTGGTTGATATATTTAGAAAAATGCAGGTGGAAGGGACCTCTGGAGCTCATCTAGTCCAATCCCCTACACAAAGCAGGGCTAACATCAGAGGGTCCTGAGGTTAAGTGCTTATAGCCCACAGATCCTTGTATCAGTTTCCACAGTCTTTGCTGGCCCTTTATTTTAAGCAGCTGGGAGGTCCAAGCCCAGCTGTTGGAACCATCGTGTTACCTATGTACCAGCAAAAAGATGGAGTGGGGTATTAAAAATTCTGTAGGATAAGCTTTATGTAACACAGAAAAGGAAGAATCCTTACTGAGTTACATGGAACACAGAATTGCAGCAGCATATAGTCTGGATGGTTTTAATAAAGTCATAGATTTTGAGGCCAGCAGGGACCATGATGATTGTGTGTTCTGACCCTCTTCATGATGATACAGGGCCATTGAATAGTCCTAATGCTGAATAAAAGTCTGCTTAGCACTACTTTTCTAAAATGATTTCTAAGTATTATAACGTTTTTCTGAGTTATTCTCTAACCCCTAAATTACTCTTTTTCATATAAGGCTGTCTGTCAATTTGTTCTCTACTCCTTCTCTGACAGCCTTGTCCCCACCTTCCAGTGTCTTAGGTGCCTTTTTTTCTGCTGTCAAACTCAGGCTAATTCATTTTCAGTTCCCTTAAGAGACCTGTCTGAGCACTGAAAGATCTGGACTCTTGCTATTTCATTAGCCCTCATTATTTTTCAGTTAATGGTTAGCTGGCAGCATTGGTTTTGATTTTTTGTAATAGAAATGAAGCAGGTTTGTATTTTATAGTCATTTCTCATCAGTCTCAGGGAGAAAAATATATCTGTCTACAAAGATATTACAGTCTCCCTGAACACAAGCTTTATTGTTATTTGCATCACTTCCAGTTATGCACAATTTTAGTGGGAAAAGTATATGAAGTTAGAGTGCACGCAGCTGTTCACGAGTGCTAGCAAATCCTGCCACAGATGCTCCCTTGCCTTCTTTGTTACAGGACCTTAATTTTGTCAAGGCACTGAAAGGGAAGCTACTGGCAGAGACAGAGAAACAGCACTTAGTTTTCTCACAATACTGTATGTTTTCTGATACTTTAAAGATACAACAGAGCTTTTAGGAGTAACGTGATTAATTTTGCTACTCTGGAATAGAGCACAGAGAGTTATCGACTTCAAAGTGTCATTGTTCAATCTGGCTCTGCAGTCAGCTGACGCTGAACTGCAATTTTCAAACAGGGGAGGGGGAGTAGCATACTTCCCTGATTACCCTTTACTGGGGTTATTAATTAATCAAGCACAAGCTTGACTGACTCAAGAACAATCATACCAGCTTTTCTGTGGAAGAAGGATGAGAGAAATGTAAAAAATATAACAGCAGCATGTGAAAATATTTTCCTGAAGACAGCAGATTCACAAGGAAGGAAAGGTTTGAAACATTCAGGTCGTTAGCCTAAAGTTTTCAAAACGAATTGGGGTGTTGGATCCCCACGTTTTCTCAGCAGCTTTGGTAATCTCAGCTCACACAAAGTCCATCAGAAAATCAGCTAAGCATATCTTAATTCAGAGCAGACTTAATAGTCCCGATGAATTTACCTGCATAAAATTATGCATGCAGGGTGACTTGCAGTTGCTGGTCCAGTGAGAAACAGAGCTTTGGAGTCTGAAATTTGATGAGCACTAGTAATAGCTGTGGTCTTGAGCAGCAATTGTATAGGAGCAGCTCCACTCAGATCAAGGTGATTGTCACTTGTGATCATTTTATCAATAAACTGAATGGTTATCTGTAAAAAAATATATTTTACTCTCTTCCATCCTGGCCTGTCCCAGAATGTATATGAACTCTCTATTTTTTATTCATTCTCTTATTATATTGTCTGTCAATCTACCATCGACAAACCATGGGTTTACATGGAATGTAAAACCTATGCAATTAACATTAGTTATAATTATGCTTCAGCGCTGATGGGGGAAATGACAAGAAATGTATACTTAATGGAGAAAGGAGGAGATGGAGAAAGGATTACAAGAAGTAGTGTTTGGTAATGCAGTTAGTGACATAAAAGAGTTATCCAGAGTTAGCAGCTGGATCAGCATTTGCTTTCCTGTTTTTCCCAGAAATGGTTCTGCTAATAAAACAAACACAGATGTGGAATGGTTTTATAGCTCATCCTTAAGTATCCTTGTGCAGTGTCTGAAAACTAATCATTTCAATGTTTTGCATGAAAGCCAGAAAGTGAGCAGGTCATTATGTTGCTACGTGTTGACATGGTTCCTCAGTATCTTCTCCTGAAATAAATACAGTCTCTCTGTAGATTTGCTATAATTGGATTCTACTGCACTGTAATATGTAAATCATAAACTCCAATTACCAGTGCATAAAAATAGAAAATCATGTAAGTGTCTTAGGGAAAAGTATATAGGCAACTAAGAATGTTTAGGATAACCAAAAATATATATTATTTTGTTACAGTTGTTGTCATGACCCTGAATCTTTAGGGTTTTTTTGTTTGTTTGTTTTTTTCCCAAACAATTTTACAGTTCTTGGTTGGGTCAACTGGCATTTAGCTATATTTCACCCACCTTGTACCATACTGCTGACTGGAGGTGCATTGGCTCTTTAGTCTGTCTGTGATATTTTGATCATGAAATACCTACCTTAAAACAAATAAGCAAGAAGGTGTTTTAATTCATTGTGGTTTTGATTGCACTTAGGGCACCGTTATAATCTGAGCATTTAGCTTGCCTGTTGATGTTCCCGTACAGTCTGTGATGAGTGACTTCAGCAGTTTGTAAGTCTTGCTTTTTAAAGGTATGAGAGTGAGGACAGCTAATGCAGCACCTCCTGAAAGGGATGTCGGTACAGTGAGGCAGACCCCTGAGAGGACACTCATGCTTATTTTTTCCCAGAGGTGATATTCCACAGGTGGGTTCCCACAACAGAGTAGACATGGTCACACGATGAGGAAGGGACCACAATGAGAAATAAGGAGACTGGTTTTCTTTCATATGACATTTCATAGCCCAGAAGTGCTGGGTTTCACCACCACGCAGCGTGGTGGCTCTTGGCAGACCACTGCTTATGCCAGTGAAGAGGCTGTTGTCTCATGGACCCTTAGCAAAGAGCAGATGGGAACAAAACCTGCAGCAGCTGTACTGGATCAAATGATGGAGCCTCACGCACGAGGCATGAGATTTGACTTGCTGACGTAATTTGTCAAGTACAGTTGTTTAGAGGCAGCCAGCAGGAAAATGGGAGAGGGGTGCCTCTCGGTGCCAGCTGAGTTAATAGAACAAAAGAAGCAGTCTCTGCTTCTTTCCTCTTCTATTTCCTTTTGTCACTGAAGCTCACTTGCTTTGGTCCCCTAAATAAGGAAGACCAAACCTAAATTCCATTTTCATCTTTTGCATCAGCTCGACTCTCTTTGTTTTCCTCAGGCCTTTCTGTTCCAAACTGTTCCAAGCTGCCTGAAGCTAGCTACCAGTAGAAATGTGTTCCACATTTACATTGCGCTGACACTGTATCAACATGCAGGATTCGAACAAATGGGCTGTTAGAATATGTCTTAAGGTGAGCTTTACAACTAGTGTCCATCACCATGTTCCAGAGAGATCGTTCCATTACTGTCAAAATGCATTTTACTTTACTGATGTAAGTAACATCACCACTCATTAATATTATCACCAAGCCTTCTGTGGAATACATTATTCTACATGGAAGTGTCTCAGAAAGTTGCAATTTATTTTCTCACCTGCCTAAAGGATTTCAGTAACAAAGAGATTAAGAAGGAAGTGTGAATTTCTTCTACCTGCTATTTAATTCTAGACTTGCTATTTTTATCTTAATGCAATTTAATTTTATGACAAAGAAATCCAGTATTCTCTTGGTATAGAAAATGTATCAACTCAACTGTTGTCCTATGTTCACCTTATACTCAGTGTATAGGTCCAAGAAAGTATTAAGGCAGAAACTTTCAAAGATACCTTGAAAGTGTAATTGCTTAATTTTTGTTGAATTCTTGTGTGATATTGGTGTCTGGTTCTTAAAGACTCTATGAAGCCTATGAGCCTAAACAAACCTGTATTACATCCAGGGCAATGCAAGTTCAAATAACTTTAGCAAACTACTATATTTATCCATTATTCATTTATGTTGGATGGTATTGAAGTTGACACTTTGAGATCATCAAGTGCAATACCTTTAAAAAAACCCCACTACTAGAAACCTTGCCTCCTCAGTAAGAAATCAGGCTAGAAAAGCTTGCTTAAAAACACTACTGATGATTTCAAGATACTTTTGTACTAAAGTGAAAGAATGAAAAGCCTGCAGCTAGCTTCAGCAGGGCTTACAGATATGTTTAAAGAGGAATGCTGTTATTGTTAAGAATTACATTTCCAGGGAAAGGCCTTTGATGCTAAAAAAATAAAAAATAAAAAAAATTGGTTGTGCAATGCTGGAAAAATCCCATCACTGCTCTCCAGCTAGACCTGAGCCTATAATACAATGGGATCCTATCATGATCTTTCATTCACTGAGCCCACTATATTTTTTCTTGACACAGCAATTACTACTTAATCTCGTTAGGATAGATGGTAATGGAGCCTAGTTGTAAAATATCCCTTTGTATTTTTTTCTTTTATTTTATTTTGTTTTGAATATATTGCCTTGATTTTTATCACATTTATGTGCACATCAAAGCACAATTATTCATTGTTAAAGCCAATCTGCAATCAATGTCATTTTCTGTATTTTGTTTACCCAGATTAGTGGTTTGATCCTGCTCATTGACTTCAATAAGAGCTTGACTTACCCTCTCCCCCCTCTCCCCTGGGTCTCCACTTTACAAAGAAGCAGTTTGTCCTTGGCCCTGGCCTTGGTGCACAGTGAAAAGAGCCCGTGAAATGGACTCTTATGTGCTCTGAGGAAAGACCAGTGATATTTACTTATGCAGTTGCTGGGGCAGGGCAAAATGTCACCCCTTCAAGTCTCCCCGGCCTCCAATAAAGGATAGCTGGAGGACAGGGGCTGGAAAAGGGTGGAAGGAGAAGTGTAGGGAGGAGGAGGATGGCAGAAAATCGCTAGCAAATGCATTAGGAAGAGACCAAGCCATGGCATCCCAGAGCAAAGGCTTTGTCATGCAAAGAGCTGGGACTGGGCTCCGCTCACCTGCGAGTATGAGGAACTGCAGGGCTCCTCTGAGCTGTCCTCTTTCACCCAGGGAAGATCCTGTGGCTACAGTGTACAAGATTGTCCAGTGAGCTCTCAGGACAGAGAACTGTGCGTATGGGGAAATTCCGTTAATGAAGACAACTAGATGGAGGAGAATTAAATGTTCTCAGTACTTCAAGGTGCAGTCTAGAAGAAAGGGCAAAAGCAGTCCTTTCTGACCTTCTCATGTCTCTGCTTCAGAGTGGTTCCAGTTTCAAGCAATTTTCTGTGCATTCACTAGAAACCCTCCTCTCTTCAATTGATGGGATATTTGTGCTGTCCACCCTTTCCTGTGACTTTACCACTTGTCATATATCATAGAATCATAGAATGGTTTGGGTTGGAAAGGACCTTAAAGATCATCTAGTTCCAAACCCCCTGCCATGGGCAGGGACACCTTCCACTAGACCAGGTTGCTCAAAGCCCCATCCAACCTGGCCTTGAACACTTCCAGGAACGGGGCATCCACAACTTCTCTGGGCAACCTGTTCCAGTGCCTCACCACCCTCATAGTGAAGAATTTCTTTCTTATATCTAATCTAAATCTACCCTCTCTCACTATATCTCCTTCCTTAAGTTATGAATAAGTAGTTTTTCCCCCTATGAGCTGCATTCCTGTTCTGATGAACAAGAAACTTAATGTAATATTAAGCAAAGAAAGAAACGCGTTTTCCTATCTCTCTAACTTGACTCAGGCTATCAGTTACCCTGGAGTAAAGTGGAGATTAATCTACCCCATATGTACTTGCTGTATTTAACAATGACAGTCTGCTTGCCTTATCAGTCTCCCTGTGGAAGTTTTGATCACAGAACTGAAGGAAGAATAAGCCTGTGTTGACTCTTCCTGAGGACCTTGATGTTTGGCAGAGTGTTTACCTTACTGGTTCTGTGCCAAAGCATTACGGCCCTGGTTGGCTGCACAAGGGAGGGGGAAGACAAGTAGGAGAAAGCTCCCATTAGGGAGTGCTGGGAGAAAAACCTGCAGAGGTCTTAGTACAGTTTTGCTACCCACATTTAGTAGGAAGAAGTTACATGGGCAAAGTAGGGTTGTCCCTGAGACAGTGAACCCTGCCTGCCACAGGGACCATGCCACCTTAGTTACCATAACCAGGCTGTGATTTTTTCGTTAATAGAAATAAGTTACTTTTACTGCTCTTGTTTTTCTCTAAAGACAGACTGCTTTCTGGTGCTCCAGGTGAAATAATATCCTCCCACCATGTTTTTCAGTGTGAGGAATATCCAGTTAACTTGGTTCTTGCCAATTTTCCTCGGGTGATCTGAAAAGTCAGAATCGTCTCCATCTTTAAATCCTGCCTCAAGAAACCTCTGTAATGTGCTGTGCACAAGAGGTCAGCTAGTTAACTCTGTGTAGATTAGTGGCACTTGGGATAGAACATGTTCCATAGAGAGTTTTTGTTTAATAAATGACAGTGAGAAGTGTCCTAGAGTATTGCAACTGCTAATGTTGCACTTCCTCTACCACTGCCCTAATTTAATTTCCTTAAAAAAATATATTTTGAATGTTTCAAGGCACTGAAAGTGCCTGACTGCAGGTATGTGGAGTGTATAGCATTATGGGGTCCTAATTTCAAGCCGGACCTTGTAATATTATTTCACATAAATAACAATTAATAACCTTTGGAGACAAAGAGAACATTCTCAACCTCAGATGTATGACCAGAAATCTGGCCTCAGCCTGTCAGGTGTTACTGTGATTTTGCATATGTAAAGGGAAACTATTCCCCCCCCCTTTTTGTACCAGTTCTGTGCTCAAGATAATCTCCTCTCCATGGATCATCTGTGGAGGGCCATGTACCATGTCCTGTTGTTTGGGAAGGGAGGAGTGCAGTGCAGACCTGCCAGGCTCCTGGGTCTCATGGGACCCAAGTCTCATAATGAGAAGGGAAACAGGGTGACCAGCACAGATGCTGCCTGCTGCTTTGGTGCTTCCGTGGAGGAACCCTCGTAAGACAACTCAAGTCAAAGAAGCTGCTTGCACCAGTTTGCAAAGCTTTTTTTTTGGGGGGGGAGGATAAGGATAAAGGACACTTTTTAAAAATAATATATTATTGTTCATACGTAGTTGATGCCTGACAGTAGACTTCTAGTCCTTTTTTAAATTAATCCTTACCCTAAAATTCAACATTACAAATATATCATTTTCATTTCAAGCTATAGCTATTTTACCAAGTTCTACTTTTTCCCCTATTGATTTTATTGCTGTCTAAAACCTCTTTCTGTCATTCTGTAATAGAATAAAAATGGGCTAAATCAAGCACTTTATCCAATCGATGACTCTTCATACTTGACCAAGAATCTCTGTGCCAGAAATAACATTCCACAGTCTAGAAGCGATAAGGATGAAAAGGTCCATTACAACATATTAATCATTGTTCTTTCATTTTTCTTGAGGCAGGACAAGTTCCATTGCTGTTTATTCTGTGACTTGTGATGGGTATCTTTGAAGCTTGCTTTACAACAGCAATGACCTTAGGCTCTACATGCTTTCTTTGACTTTTTAAACTGCTGTGCCAAAATATATGCCCATTGGTATGTATAATTCACATGTGCAATTGCTAGGACTAAACACAGTACTGACTGGAATCCTGCCGTGGGGAGCTTGGTAGTTTTTCTGTGCCACATCTGAAAGAACAGATGTGGTAAGTGTGTGATGGAATCCGATTCACAACTGTGCGTGGAAATATTCAGATGGTAGATATTGCCTGTGCAGTGAGAGACGTCAGGAGGGTAGCTCTGGGGCTGAGTAAGAAGGCTGCTAAAATCCATCTTCCTCTACTTGTTGCAGGAGAAAGGAGATAGGCCAAAAAGGGTTAGAGGCCTAGGGGTGGTGAGAGCTCATCAAAGAAACACGGTCCAGCTGCTTCTGTATGAGACAGGAGAAGTAAAACTTGTGCTTGATTTGGAGTAGGGTTGTTGATGCTATAAAAGAAAATGACAAAGAAACAGTAGAAGAAAATCTTTTCATTTTAAGCTGAGAATTCATCTCCTACCATGCTACTTAGAACTCTTCCTATCATGTTTATATTAACTAGGACCTGCAGAATCAAGTGTTTATGATAAATGTTTGCAGCGGTCAGCTTGATTCTCACTAACACTGGTGTAGCTTTGCTCAGCTCAGGAATAGATCTAGGAAAATGCTTCGGAGTGGCTACAATGCCTCAGGCTTCCTGACATTTCATGGGGAACGTATGGTGCTACTTCAGAATGGGTTCTAGAGCATGCAGTATGTTGAGCACAGTTGTTTAAACCAGCCAGCAGGAAAATGGGAGAGGGGGGAGTCTTCAGTCATTTTCATCAGTTGTAGAGAGGCTCTGTGCAATGTATTATCCAGAGCTTGGAAACCTCTCCTGAAGGTAGGGGCCTCTTCTCAGATAACGAAGCAGGGTGCGCTCTCTCTCTCTCTTTGTCTTCTTCTAAGAAAGCAATTAGAAGAGGAAAAGGAAGAGCGATGCTGCTCACTCTTTAGTAGTTCAACAAACTAACCATGATCAATTCCTTCTTCTGCCAGAATAAATTCAGCTGCACATCTTCTGGAAGGATGCTCTGTAGACAATTGTGGAGGAAGGTATGATATCATGAAGAAAAGAAACTGAGGTTGCTGGCATCAGGGAGGCAGGCTAGACGAGGGACTGCAGCTGTGATCTGGTGTGGATTATGCAGAGTGGGATCCCTGCTTTCTGGATTTTCCCAGCTACCCTAATTCAGTGAACCCCCCAATTTTTTGCTTTTGAATTTATTTTTACAGGGAAGGGTGAAAAGTCCCATTTCTCTTGTCCCATCCCAATCATACGTGTTTGGGATACTTCCAGAAGTATAACCCTGACCCTGGGAGAAGGACATTTACCCAGGGTTAGTAATTTCTCAGCAGAAGGCGGGTATGGCATGGAATCCCCTCATGCAAAAGAAGATACGCAGTTGAGGCAAGGCTGTGGAAGAGGCACTTCCTATCCACATCTGTCCTCAAAGTAACTATCATCAAGATTAAATTCTATTTGATCAAAGGCTTTCAGGATAGAAATTTTGGCATGACCTGAAATGGAATTTCAGTACTGAAGTCCAAAGTCCTTTATTCAGTAGGTGGCTCGTGATCAGCGCAGAATTAATGTGTCTTGCAACTGAAGTTGTATCTTTAGAAAAAGCAAAGTTCTGCTGCATGTGCTGAGTGGAGAATTTGGCCCACAATTACTTTTAAGCATGCAGAACCTGGCACCTTACTTCAGATGTTCATTCTCTCCCTCTTTCCTCCTCAAAAATAGTTAGACTTAAAATAGCTTAACTCTACTTCCTCTTTCTGAAGCAGTACTTACAAAGTAGGCAAAATGGAAAATTACATGGTACGTAACTGAGATCAATAATTAGAGCTACTTTACATAATCTCAAACTAAGTGCATGACTGTCGGGTGTTTCTCATTAGAAGTCTGTGGAATGTTCTTGCTTTCTTTTGCTTTATGTTACCTGTTTCTTGGTGTTTCCTGCACAGACTTGTTGAAATAATTTTTTGTGTATTCTGCCATTTCCCCATTGATGTGGAACCACATTTCTTGTCCATTTAGTTAATCAGAAGTTTTGCAATGACTTACGCAGCACTCAAAATCCAGGTTGAAAATATTTTCAAGGGTTTGCCATTTTAAAATGGTATGGATTTTTTAAAAAGCCAACATTTTTGATATTGAATCACGTGTTATGAAATGGAGATACATAATGTGGTGGCACTTCTATTATTCATGACAGATCAATTTTGTATGGAAGGTTATGGCAAAAAATGCAAAACAGACTGCCACAAGAGGTTATCACAGAGATAGATCACAGGTGACGTTGGTTTCTGTAGAAACTACAGGCAGATAAAAACAAATAAATTAGCGGGAGAATGTTTCTCTTCTGGTGTTGTTGGCAGAAGTTAGATAAGTTATTTGCTTGTTATTTTACAAATAAAGGAACACAAAGAAAATGTCATCAGAAAATATTTTGGACTCTAGATCATGTCCAAGCACTTCTGTAATCCTTAGGAGGAAAACAAGCAGCAATATTCTTAGTTTAAAATTGTGACTTATCAAAATAAAACATTCATGCCTGGATTCTTCCATGCTGCTTGTGCTGAGCAGAATCTTTAAGGAGCCCTCATCCCTCCAAAACCAAGTCTATGTGTGGAGTATAGTGCTGATCAAAGACAGAAAAGTCAGAGATTCTGTCCCTTAAAAGCTAATCCCCCTACCCCATCCGTCAGTCAGCCTCATGCAGTAAGAAACCTATGGATTCTTACAAATAAGCAGTTTGGGTCTGTCCATGCTTAGCATCAGCTACCTGCCAGGCTGGTGTTACAGCATCACTTTCACTGAGGCGAGGGGTTGGTTGGTACGTGCTTTTCTGGACTGGGAAAAGAGAGAGTGAGGAAAGGGAAAGCAAGCCCCAGGCGAGGAGGTGAGTTAGGGTGCAGAGCTGGCGGGGGAGCACGATGCTGCCAGGAGGAGCAGTATCTGCACGGCCATCTCCCCGAGCTCTGTGGCCCCGGAGCACTTCCCACCTTCTCACCCTCACGCTTTCCCTGAAGACTGTGTGTAGTGGCTGGTCGGAGACTGCCATGCCTGCAGGTTTTATATGATAGCCGTGACTGTCTGTTGTTGTTGGAGATGACAATCAACAATTTCTCCTCCACATTACTTTTGATTATCAGTTCTCCTATGACTAGAGGGTCCAGGTTTTGTGAAGGATGTTTCTTCACACATAGTGAAACAGATATCAAATTGACCTAAAGGTTATTTCCTCTAAATTTCCTTTGGGTTCTGTTTTCTTCGGCTGGCTGAAAACAGGTTATTTGAAATGAAATTAGCCTACCATAAATCTCCTTTCACTTCCTTTTCTGCCACAGGCTCTTACTTCCATGTCAGTGGTCTTCGATTTTTTAAAATATATTTATTTTAAGATAGACTTAGAGGAGTTTTTGTAGATCTTAAGCTGATGACAAGAAGAGTGTAAATTCAACTTCACATTACTGAAGAATCTTTCCTGGGATGGCTAGCACCTGGGGTTGCACCCCACACCTAGAAAGTATGTTTGCTGTGTTGCTTCTATTTTGGTGTGAATAGTCATTTTTAGGATGTCACTATAGGGTACCTTTGTCACTATCAAATTTTCATGATCTTTCTGAAATAATTCAGAAGGAAATGATTGAGTTTTGTAATATGATGTCTTTTAAATGAGCCAGCTATCCATGAGTTCAGTGAAGGTATTACAACTGTTGCTTTATAGGTCATAAGTGCTTGGTTTTCATCAAAGCCTTAAATGTTAGCCTTTTCCAAGGGGTTAACCTTTATATTAGGTATCATTTATCAAGGATTAACACAAAATTAAGTTTTAATTGTACAGTATGATGGAAAGTTGGATTTGTTTAAAAGAGTAATAAAAGGAAATTTACGTGTTTAACTGAATAGCAGAGTGGGATTGGGTGGCTAGAGAATGCTTAATGTTTTTTCGAGGAAAAGTAAGGAGGTGAAGACAGAGAGGGGAGACAGGCACTCTGCTCGCTGATAACCTTCCCAGCCAGTGGCATTGTGCCAAGGTCTCGTGCTTGACTGTTGGAGGATGACACTGCCATACGTTTTCATTTAAACCAAACTTCCCAAAGATTAAAGCCACTTAGGGAAAGGCCAGCTAGCCAGCCTCTCTTATATTTTCATTCGGGAATAAAGCTCACTCCTCACTTGTATTCTCAGCAATTTGGGGCTTGACCGAGATTGAGTTTGACAGTAAAGGAGATAAAACTTATCATTTGGTGTCATGATTCAGTACATAGCCCAGAAGATAAATGACTCATTTAAGAGGTTGATAAAAATGTATTTGTTCATTTGCCATTATATGATATGTTATATTTTCAAGCAATCTTACAATAGGAGTAACATCCATTAGCTCAAAACAGCTGTGTGCTGTCTGTAGAGTTAAAAGGAATTAAAGCACAGTTGTGTTTAAAAAACATATGTGTATTTTCAGATTTCAGCTACAGCGTGATGAAATGCCATTAGATACTTGGGTGGCCAGAAGAATAGTCACTGCTGAAATGGACACCCAGGCTAACGACAGGGCGCTTAGTAAAGTTCCTCTGGGAAATTATTCAGCGTGTGCCACTGGCAGGTCAGCTCCCAGCCCCACAGCTCAGGTTAGCAGCTAAAGCTCTGCCTTCAAGGAGCACAGCTGTAATCCAGGGGGTAATCCCTGCTGGAGCTGGCCTCTGCCTGCCAGCCTGCACATCTGGTACTCAGCCCTTTTGGGAAAGATRTCAAAAAGCCCATGCAAATATGCAGAGATTACAGGAGGATGGATCTCTGTGAGTGACAGTTAAGCGATCTTAATGGGGCTATGCATTACAAATATCAAGGCTTTGAAGCCTAATTTTAAACCAAAGGGAAAATATTCCTTTCAGCAAGGCTGGAGAAAATGGCATCTGCACTCCCTTTCTTCCTTTGCAGTTTCCCAGGGTGCCTTCCTTAATGGGCTTTTGCAAATCCTGCCTTTGCAGAAGGAAGCAGTCTGGTACTCCGACCCTTGTGCTGGTTTCCACAACTGTTAGAATGGGGGACAAGCTGTTCTCTCTCTCTCTCTCTCAGTAATTGACTCGCTTTAGCATCATTTGCACAGAGTTTCTGATTCGGGACCTAGCTTTGCTCTGCTAAAACCTGCCTTGACCAGTAGTAACCCTGGCCCAAGGATCTCCTATATCTCTCTGGAGTAAGAGACATTGCACAGTTACAGAAGAGCTAACTTAAATCATCAAGAGATTTATCACCAGTAAGACCTTGTGCTAAGGTCTGCAGAAGCTAAAGCTATCTTACATCCAGAATGAATCTTGGCATGCTTTACATAGGTCCCACAACAATATGCAATTCCTTCAACAAAAAAAGTTAAACTTAAGATCCCAATTCAGAAACACAGTTAAGACATTGCTTAAATTCTTTTCTGATCCATGTCCCAACTCAGCATTTTCTTCCCCTTTCCAATGTACTTATGCTAATAACCTGATGGGAAAATGTTTCACGGAATGTATTTTTGTGCCTGAAAATAATTTTCCTGTAGCCTGTGAGATGCAGTATGATGCATTGTCCCTGTTGCAGAGAGGTTTTTTCTGAATGTGCTTAATAAAATTATTATTACAAATGTAACTCCTTGAAACAAAATGAGATGATGAATGAGTGGAAATTTTATAGGTTCCACAGAAAATAAAAAACAACATTTCCATGAGCACATTATTTATCAGTCCCATGTCTTTGTATTTATACAGTACTTCTCATCATGAGCTGCTTTATTTATCCTTTTGAATACTGTCCTCTAAGTCAGGAAATACTGTATTTTTTCTTAGAAGAAATCTGCTGAGGATTCACTCTGTTTCAGTTAGTTCTTGAGACCGTATTTATTTTTGTTTGTTTTAAATATCCTTTCCATAACACAGAAGAATGTTCGATTTGTTTTTTCTTGGTTTATTTACAAGTCAGCACTGTTTTCACTTTCGGATTGTGGTTTTGTAATTTGATTTTTATCTTCTTCCTCTCCCTCTTATTTTTTTATAATCAACCCCCCAAATATACACAATTAATTATTGATGACAGCCCCCCTGTTCACCTGATTGTTGCCTTTCTATGCTAAGCAGTTCAGCCATTGTCTCATTAATAATGAACAACTTTATTACAGAATATCATAATAAATAGTTTAAATTTTCTTGTACATAGGTCTCAGAGTTGTGCAGCATTATTTTCCCATAATGGTTGATTTAGACACTGGCAAATGATTGTTATTTGTCACTGAAATATGCAAAACTGGGGAGAAAACACCCGTGTATATTTGATGGTTATGTTTGCAGTCTGGAGTGCATCCCTGGTGCAGCAATGCCTGACTCCTGCTGGAGCAGGGACCACGCATTTCTGGGCTGCTCTTCTGGCAAAACCTCTGTCCATACTCTCCCTCTTCCCTTAAAGCAGGCTGGCTGCAGTTTCCTGCCAGGATTTCTGATGCCTTTTCTCTTTTCACACATTGTGCCACCTCTTTCTTTATGATACAAAAGAGGGGTGACAGAACTGAGGTAAGATTGACCTTTTGTTCAGCTGCGCTTCTCCTGGATGATTTTTAACCTGTTTTTGGATGAAGAGGGATTTTCGTCTACTAGGAAAGGCCTCTGTTTCAAAACTGGAGAAAATATTTCTGAGCCATCACTGAATGTTCAAATTAACTTTCCAATAGTTCTTAACTTTTTTGTCTGTCCCAAATTTATCCAGGCAATTACCTAGATGCATAATGAAGCTCTGTACTTAATAAAAAGCAGGTTTTTTGCTAGTGGGAGAGAGGCAAACCATTTACTGCAAACTCATTTTTCGTTATTTTTTCAACTTAGACCAATCTGCTGATCCCTGGTGGATATTCTGTAATACTCAGTACACAATACATTTGTGCCTTTCTCATCTATGCAAAACATGCTCTCTTCAATGCTTTGCCATCTAGCTCCCAGCCTGTTTGTTACATTCACCTGTGGTACGTCTGTTGGGGAGGGACCTACCTTTTCTAAGGGCTTGGCCATGCCAAGAACAACGTTACAAGGTTGTTTAGGCATTAGCACAGTTTAAATAATACTTAGCAGTCAGCTAGCTGTTTAATTAATTATGAGCAGCTGACCTTGTCTTACCTGTATTCTTTATAGAAGATGGACACAAGAAAGAGGATATTAGTCAGATGAAGCTTTAATCAACAAAACCCCCATTAATTTTAAAGAAAACAGGGCATGATTCCTGTGACGCATTTACCCGTTATGTCTTGCTTTTGTATCATGCCTGATGAGACATAAGTCCATGCAACACAGTTCACCTCTGGCACCTTACCAGAAAATCAGAACAAAACTTGTTATGTGTACAACATCCATTAACCCAGGAAAAAATGTACTTTCATTGATTGTGGCTTGCTTACTGAGTTAAGGCATAGTATAGCCATCCTCGAGAAAGCACCTATAAATACCCCGTGCGGAGGTTTGTGCTGTCGGGAGGGACAGTGCAGAGAGAGGAAAAGACAGATCAAGATTAAATCTGTCCAAGTGCAGCAGCTAATGTCTCAGTGACTTACTGGAATGATGCTGGGGTGGTTCGTTAGTCAAAACACAAGCAGGTTCAGGAGCATTTCCTCCCAACAAGGTAACGGTCCTCAATTAAAATTAGTATAGAGAGTTAGTAGTCTTGTGTCAGTCATCCACTCTGGACCTAGCTACCTGTTTCATTAAAGGCTGTGGTTGACTGTCACGGATCTTATTCTTACCTCAATCTCTTCCCCATTAAAATAAAAAATAAAGTAAAAACAGTTCCATGACATTCATAGACTACTACTTAGTGTATTGTGATTTCCTCCAGAATATAGCAAATTTCAGAAATATGTTTCAGTCCCAGTCTGTTGCCGTGCTTGGTACCATTTCTGTCAGGTTTTTCTGCAACTGTAAAATGTGGATTTGTGAAAAAAGGTTGAATCTATTTTGATAATGTGGAGATCGAAGAAATGTTTATTGTGATTCTATTCCATGACATTATTTCTGAGTAGGCAGCAATGATCCCTCCCCCCCAAAATATAGCATATAGACTCCATGCTTTAATAAAAACATGCAGTCCCCCCCTCCTTAATTATTGTCTTCAAAAATTGAAAAGAAATTAAAAAATAGATCACTCAGGAGCTTATGGTTATTTGCCATGGAATTGTTAATGAGATACAGCAGGGCAAGCTCTGGGGTCATATGCATCTGCCTGCTGCATGCACATAACATCTTCGGCAGCAACTGAAAACAGGGAAGCACCCGGTCAGGATTATTTGCATCCCCCAAGCCTCCCTGGTCCTTTACTCTGCCCTCATTTTAACAATTTGTTTTTCTCTGTAATAGTGTTGATTGCAGAGTCATTGGTCAAAACTGATCAACAATTGGCAGCCTAGATTTTAGCATATACTGCAAATTTTAGAGAAGTAAACTCAGACATCCACAAAGTGAAAAAATTTCATTTCAGAAAAGCCCCACCTTCTCCCAGTCAGACCTTGGTTTTCATAAAAGATCCACCTCAGACCCTCTTCTTGGCTGTCAGCCTCAAATTTCTGCTGAAGTCGATGGGATCTGCAAATGCAACTTTCAGAAGCACATCCTTAAAAGAGACTTGGAGGGTCCCTCAGGTAAAAGTGCTTTCCCCACTCCCTCCCCTGCCCCCTACTACTTCGATGTGATGTACAAAGAAGTCTTGAAAAGATGGAGCAGGGATATCTTCAAACTTAAGCCTTCTGGGTCATCTTTTTATATCCTAAAATAAGCTCAAGAGCAGAGACCTTTAAAGGCTTTTCTTTTTGTTAGAATGCTTTAATGAGAAGTGTATAAACTGACATTGATCTCTTCACATTAGAGTTTATTACGCTGAGACACTACAGATGTTTTTAGGTGATAAAGTTCTGCTCAAGTACTCTGTAAATAAATGCAGTAATAGAGTGATTTGGCTTATGTCAAGAAGAGATGAGCTGAACAGAATAGACTATCAGAGGCAACTTTTTTGTGAAAACATTGGAGTATTACAAGAAAAATGGGGTTTCTCGGTGTCCTTTGAACTCAATAAGAGTAAGTTGCGTGTGGTCTTATTTTCAGGATGGGGAAATTGGTATCAGATCTAAGAGTGGCTTCCTAAATTCTTCTCTTGGTTCTGCAGTCATCTTTAGTAGATGCTCCTAACACAGATCAATGCTTCTGTTGATGTAAAGTAATCTTGCCATTGGAAGAAGTCTAATTTAGACGCACCTTAATTTAATTTGCCCTAACCCTAACCACTAAACCCAATGCCAACCCTAACCCTAACACTAACCCTAACCCCTAACCCTAACCCTAAACCTAACCGTAACCCTAACCCTAATGGTGACTAACCGTAATCCTATGCTGTGGGCAGGCAGATGCCAGAAGGGGAAATGCCGCCGGCAGGTAGAAGGGGAAATGCCGCCGGCAGGCAGACGCCAAAGGGGGAAATGGCGCTGGTAGGCAGACACCAGAAGGGGAAATGCCACCGGCAGGCAGACAGCAGAAGGGGAAATGGCGCCGGCAGGCAGACGCCAGAGGGGGAAATTGCGCTGGCAGGCAGACAGCAGAAGGGGAAATGCCGCCGGCAGGCGGATGCCAGAAAAGGAAATGCCGCTGGCAGGCAGACGTCAGAGAGGGGAAATGCTGGCAGACAGACGCCGGAAGGTGCTGCCGGCAGGCAGACGGCAGATGGGGAAATGCCGCCGGCAGGCAGATGCAGAAGGGGAAATGCCGCCAGCCAGCGAGTCGGCAGAGGGGGAAATGGCGCCGGCAGGCAGATGGCAGAAGGGGAAATGCCACTGGCAGGGAGATGGCAGAGGGGAAAATGCCACCAGCAGGCAGATGCCAGAAGGGGAAATGGCGCCGGCAGGCAGACGCAGAAGGGGAAATGCCACTGGCAGGCAGACGGCAGAGGGGGAAATGCCGCTGGCAGGCAGATGGCAGAAGGGGAAATGGTGCCGGCAGGCAGATGGCAGAGGGGGAAATGCTGCCGGCAGGCAGATGCCAGAGGACATGCTGTATAATCCAGTGTTGAAAACGAAATCTTAGAACATCTTTTCTTGACTGTACTGACCATTACGCAAGTTAAGTGATTGTGCCTTTTGGGACAGCATGTTCACATCTTTGTGGCAGGTTTATATTTGTTTTATTTCGTTGCTATTTCAAGTCAGGGTTTATGTGATAACCACTCAGGCAGACGAATTAGCTGTTTCTGTTCTAATTAATCTCAAATAACTTTTATTGGAAGCCTTCAGGAATATTACTAATGAACATATTCAAGACAGATTACTCATAAACAAATACTTATTTCTTTATTCCTAAAACATCATTTAAGTCTGAAAATATTATCACATGATTTCAGAAAGTTGTGTTCTATCCAGTGTAAATCAAATGATTACTTTACCATCACATTCACAAGCTGTCAGCTGTCAGATTTTACTGGTAAATATATTGAAGTAAATAGCTAAGCAGAATTGCAATTCCTTATGTTAATATGGTTCTGTAGCTATTAAAACAGTCTAAATACATAATAAGTAAATACAACTCAACTTTATATAAAATGCTGACATGGGAGATGATTTGTTTGCCTCTGCGGCAGTTTTTGGCATTAATGGAAGTGTGAGGTCAGGACACTTCACCAGTGGTTACGGGATTAGTCGTCCTCTGGCATGTGATGCGCTGGCGGGGCATCTGCCTCGCTGGCACGCAGACCTTACGTAATATTTTGGGTGCAATTTGCCTTACCCTGGCCTCTCAGGAGGGGTGGATTTCTCTCTTGCTGAGTCTCTTGAGGGAGATGGGAGATAGAAAAGCTTGCGTTGCAGAAATGAGACAACAAAAAGGCAATTGGTTTTGTGTTCATCTAACAAAGAGGAGGGGAAAGCCAGGCTATCAGGGTACTTGGGTGAACATAACTCCAGGCTCTCTCTTTCAGTGCGTAAGGAAAACAACCTGTCCTTCCCCCCCCAGGCAGACCCTTTCCTTGCTACAGGGCTGAGAATAACACTAAAGTGAACAGTAAAATATAAAGTGCACCATCTTACAGTGTGACATATCATTTTTCCTTGACATCTCATAACTTACCCTTTTCTACAGCTTTTTGTTCTGAGCCAAATGTCACAAGTTAATGCATGAATAAATGAGGACGGTTCTCACCACTTTCATGATATGTTGCAAAATATACACAGGTGGTGCTTTAAAGCTTGCCATTTGCCTCAATAACTAAATACCATTTGCATTTTACTGGCTTCTATGTGTGTCAGATCCCACACCTGTTCAAGACTGATTTCAGTAGGCATTATAACAGCGCCTATATTTTACTTCTTTCCAGTGGTAAATAGGTCAGTATTTCAAGACAGAAATCTATTAAAGAGAAAGTAAGTGTTCTGTCTGAAAGGAAATATGGCATATATGAAGTTAAATTAAAAATAAATTGGGTAATAATCAGTCAAAAATGATAGAAGTGCTGAAGAAATCAGTCCAAACAGGAGGAGTGAAAAAACCCAAACAAACCCCAACCTCAAACTCTCATGCATTAAATTCATGTTTCCATAAAGCCTTTAAGGATGTACTTAACTTAAATATATGACTTGGCCAGCTGTAATCAGGGGTAAAGCACATACGCTTGAAGTCATACATGTTCTTATGTACCTTGCTGATCTCTGGCTAAAGTGGTCAAGCTTATTAAGTATCTCTGGAAAACATATTTCTGATTACATGTAGACAAAAAACACTGTTAAGTTCACAATATTTGTTACATTGGATATCCCTTAAAATACAGCAAGTTTGACCATGAGTAGAGGCATTGTGACACTAGACGCTGTGACAGTTGATTAACAATACCAAGATTTGCTTAAGGGTTATTCTGAATGCATAAATGATGCAACGGACTAGTGGCTTTTGGAAGAGGTGATTTTTAATATTCCTGTCAACACAAGATGCTGCACATAAGAAAAACTCCTTGATCTTTCAAGGCATTATAACCTATCTGCAATGATTGCTGATGGTTTTCAGCTTGCTGTACTCTAGTAAGGTGCTAGGAGTGGTTCCAGTGCAAATTTGAGCAACCTCTGCCTAAAGCTATCCATCATCATTTGCAGACATTTCATCTTGTGCCTCTCGGCCCCAGCTAAGAACTTTGAATCAGTCTGAATGAGGGTGTTCGTGATGTTTACAGTTTACATTAAGTGGCTTTTAGAAAGGAAGAAAAGCTTTTACTTCATGAATTAATCGTTCTGTATATATTATTATGATGGTACTAATAGAAGCTAGTATACACAATAAAAGCAGGATCAAAACACATCAGCTCTGGTTGTCAGGAAAATCAGAGTTTTTAAGAGTTGCATGTACGCAAATCAAATTATGTTAAGAAATTTGTAATGCTATTAGGTGGCCTTTACAGCCTTTAGATTTATGAACCAGGGCTTAGGTTTTCCCATTTCCCATTGTCAGTGGATGGGCATACGCACTGAGAGGTGGAACTGGAGAGCTAGAGACCAAAATGTACACAAGCCCAGGAACATAATTCGGCACACGGCTAGAAAAATGAATTACCAGGGGCTTGAATGGAAAAGTGCTTATGCTCGTGTATCCAGAATTAATTATAGGCACCTACCATATAGGCATTTAGATCTCCAACCGTCCTGTTCAGGGGGTGGTTCTGCACCCAGAGCAAGCAGTTGGCTGTGAGGGCAGATTTGATGTTGATCTTAGCGGAGCTGAGTAGGAGATGGAGCACTGGCAACAACAGGAGGGCTTGTGCTGCATCAGCCCTGGAGGGGCTGCGAAGAGCCCTCTAACCTTCTCTTCCTCCTCCAAGCATAAAATGCTTGGCTGATTTGATGTATTTGCATTTTTGGGGACTTATTTTCCCCTGTCTGTTTTGGAGGGACAAAAGGTAGAGGCTAGGCTGGGTCTCTCATGTTGACCTCTGTCGATATAGCTGGAGGGGTCAGGAGTGTGAAGAACTCAGACCCTCACCAGCAAAAGCCCTAGTGTAGAAGTAGGCATTTTGTCCAAACTGTGCTTTCCTGAAGTAGCTTGTACAGGGTTTTCTGGGGGAATCTTCATTTGCTGATATTCCTATCACAGGGAGACAGGTTTCCCCAGAATCTGCTCTTACTGTGGATGTTGGTATGACCAGATGCCCTTTAAATCAGTGTCAGAATACAAATGTTACAGAAAGGAGTTAGTATATAGTGATCATGGAAAAATAGTTGTTAACCTTGAAACTGAGGTGGACTACTCTGAGACCAATCCTCCACTATCACCGATAGCTTTATAATAGATGTCCAGAAGAGTCTTCAGGAACATCTGAGCCATAGCACTCTATCCTTCGTACCTTTCCTCAAGGGACAATAAGCCAGTATGTTTGTTCAGACGAAAAAGTGGAAATAATATAACTTTTGCTCGGATGTCTGCTGTTTGTTTTTCAGCACTAAAAAAATGTATTTCAGAAATGTGTAGCTTTTTCTGCAGGAAAGTGTGGAAGTTGTATCTCAATTAAAATGACAGTATTTATAAAGTAAAGGCAATGAGAGCACTTTCACAGTATAACATTTTGACTTTTCTTTCCTAAGCCGTTATGAGAAATACAAATATTCATCTGGGACTGTTGAAAAATACCATTTATTGAAATAAAATTACTCTGTCTTGGTTGGCTGAACCAACATCTTAACTGCTGAAGTACATTTACGCCTACTACAAGAGGAAGGGTGTTTTCTATCCTTAAAAAAAAAATAATTGCCAGTGTAGAGTTAAACTACATTTTTCCCATTTCCCTGTAGTAGGAGGCAGCACACAGCTACACTGCCCCAAGAACAGACCCGGGAGAGGCATACTCCTAGAGTAAAATCAGGGTTACGTGAAAGTTGTGACCATTTTCGTCACTGAGTGCGGTGGTGTTTTAACAGGTGTGTTCCTGCTGTTGGTTGCTACTGGATGGCTATTAATGGCAGACGTAGCTTCCCTCTGCTCTGTGTTAGCCCCTTTGTACTCGCTGTGCGTGACCCTCTGTGCATAAGCTGTAGAGGGAGGTCCCAACTCTGCCTTTCTCGCTGAGGTTGGTACCCCAATGCAACCGTCACCATCACCTCCTTGGTACAACAAATTAATAAAAAAAAGCACCTATACAAATAAAATACGTGGTGCTGAGCTGTTATTCCTAAATATAGTGTTTGCTAACCCAAGCCCACGTGCTGGCACCATCTAGATGGAGGCGTGTGGCTGAGGGTCACTGTGCCCCATGGTGGCCTTTTCAGTAGGTCTGAAAGAGTCGAGCTGTGCGTCTGCCATCGCTGGTGATGGAAACTGCACAACTGACGCACCAGTCACTCCACCAAAGTTTTTCCTTTATCATAGAGCGAGCCACAAAGCATACAAAGTGCACATCAATCACAGCTGCACCCTGGCTTGATGCCTTCCTGCTGCTCCATTCAGAGAGCTGCGGTGTGCAGTCTCTCTCAGAGGGTATCTGCTCCTATCTGGGTGGAGGAGTTACAGCCTGTGTTATACAGCATGTGGAGTTGTTGGCGGTGAGTCTTCCTGAGACCCCAGGCTATGTGTGGAGTTTTCGAAACACTGGGAATGAAATCGAAAGGAATTCCCTCTTTGGGTGCTTTGGGCTGGGAAAAACGTGTCGCTGTACACAGCACAGCAGAAATTCCAGATAACTTTGCTGTCCGTAGGTCATGTTGCTGTGAAGTATGCATTGCTAATTATAGCATCTTAAACCCACCATCCTGTGCTGTTCTTTGCTGGTTTATACCTCCAAAAGACATACCTCTTGGAGGAAAACAGCATGTGCTGTGTTTCTGATTCAACCGATTTGCATTCCTGCATGCACCCCTCAGGCCATCATGCCTGGGGAGTCAGTGCCTGCAAGTCACTGCTCAAACACGAGCATTTTCCAATCCGTATTTAAGCAACTTTAAAAATAACTGGCTTTTTGGCAAGTAAACTCACCTGTAACTTCTGTTGGCTTCGAAGGGATGAGTTCTTGATGTTCCTTAAAGTTGGACTAGTTTTTGATTCCTGAGCTTTGGCCAGCATTTTCAAACATAATGTTGTGAAATGTTTCTCATGTCTGTTGACCATAAAATAGGAAAGCTATTGGGTGAAAGCTGAATCATAGATTTCTAACCATGTCTTGCTTTAATCATGGATATAACTGAGCCTGTTTGGAACTGTCCTCCCTTCTAAAAGAGCAAATTGTTTAAGTATTCTTTAAAAAGCAGCTAAAATTAATGTATATTTTCCTTTGCAAAGTTTGGATTTTGGTGATTTTCCATTTTCCAAGTTAAGTCCTTTTTGACTCTTCCCCCTGCAGATTACAGTGTAAATTTTCCATTGGGCTGCCATGTGTGCCTCCTTGTGTGTAATGATCATTTGGTGTTACCATCATGTGTACCAAACCTCAACATCTTCAGAGATTCCTATTGTACCAACATACCTGTTCTCACAAAAGCTCTCAGGATTTGGAGTTGCCAAAATCCTTTTGGGTATTTTCCTATTCTTATATTTATGAGGCTTTTCACTAAACACACAACATTTCTTGTTTGTTTGTTTGCTTTGAACAGTAGCTACTGTTTTATAAACACTGTCTGCTACACCGTAAAGTATTGGCATGATTCCCATAGGAATTAAGTCATATTTTTCCTACCTAGATTTATTATCTACATTTCTGCATCAGACTGGAAAACTATATAACGATAAGCCCTTTTAGATTGGCTATTACAGACTCCATATAGTGGAATGTGGAACAAACTTTTATATATGCCATTAATTGAGGATTTCTACAGAACTTCAAACTAGCAGGCAGTTGACGGCTGGTGCGAGCATGCCCAGCTCTGCGGATTGTGCTCGAATGTGCCCTCCTGCTCCAGTCATGGATTTGGCTTTTAGACTTGTGTTTGTTTGAGTTGTGTGCTAAAGGAATGTGTAGGGATATGGGCATTGTTCTGTTGGCACGGAAGTTACCTAGACTTATGTATGTTTATTTTTCTGAACCTATGGGATGGAGTACTTGATATGGTTAATTTATTATGAGACATAAATTCAGTAACATGGTAAAGAATTTACTGTGAAATGATGGACAACTTGTATTAGAATTCCTCTACTAATGCTGTGCAACACTCATTTATTATTATTATACATCCAAAAGTGCTTTTGGCACAGCTTTGACATACTTTACTAACAGACATCCAGTCCAAATTTATTGCCAAAGATAGATCCCCATAGGAATGGCAAACTATCCACACTGTTCCTGTACTGTCAGATACCACGCTCTGCCAGCTACCCAAACAACTGCAGGCAGGGGGCCAGGGAAAACATATTATAAAAGTCTATTTTGACTTGCACCTTTGTTAAAAAAATAGGAGGCTGAATTTTAAAGTAATAATAATAGAAGAAATTATTTTGAATTTGGGACCTAGTAATCTGAAGGCAATTCAGTGACCCATCAGACTAATCATATATAAAGACTAGGCATAAGCATTCAGTAAAATTCTGCAGTCAGTGGGGGGAAGTGAAGTGCTAACTCCTACACCTCACCATTCATTTTTTCTTCCCTTTATGATTTAATATTGAACAACGATGAAATATGTCATCCATAATGGGAGAATTGGCTGAAGTGATTTTCCAGTAATTAAAAAAAAAATGTATGGAATCTGGGTCAGTCTCCCAGCAAAATACCCAATATAAATTGATTCAGAGAAAGCCTAATCCATGAAATATATGATTTCAGTTCATTATCTGATTTCTGAAATGTTATAGTACCTGAGGATCTTGTTTTCATTATCTAGGCGGATGGAGAGTAATCAAAAGTTCCCTTAAAATCAGAGGGTGCATTGTAGCTTCCTCATGATTGAAAGCGTACTGGACATGATTGAAGTGAGCGTCAAAACTTCAGCAAGCTCAATATGTAGGTAGGGAAAACGTGTGTTAAATCTCTTCCCTGCCCCTTCCCTTGAAGCAATTGTCTTAGTTGCCATGGCGTTCCCTAGGTCTCTCCAGCGGTGATGGGCCAAATCACGCTTGCTGTAGCCATGCAGTTAGTTTGCTTGAAGCCAACAGAATTCTTTTTCTAAGTAAGAAGAATGGTCTTTAGCTGCATTAATTGCACTCATTTTTTCTATGTTCATCCAAAAGACTGCCCACTGATTTCAGTGAGCATTAGATGTAGGTTTTATAGCTTATTTCTTTTTTACTATGGTAAACTCCTCTTGGCTTCTGAGATGCTTTTCTGGCAGAAAGTCTGCAAGATCATCTAGACTGCAAGTAACTCTCTGGTAAGATATTTATACCTTTTTTTTTAGTGGCATCAGGAACTATAATCTTATTTGAGGCCAGACAGTTCCCCTGTTCCATCATCAGTAATTTCAGCAAAGTAGATTTTGAGATTTTGTTGTTTTAAAATTAGAACCTCTGTATTCCTATTTCATTATAAGAAGTTCAAAAGATTTGTAATAAGGGATTTGAAATCACTCTAATTTAATGGAAGCTCTTTCCTAATATGAATGATAGAACTGGTACATGACTAATCAAATATATTAGCACACAGAATGGAGATTGCATAGGCTCATTTGTCTTTTTGTCCATGTTTTATATTGTCTATATTTTACTTTTTTTTTTTTCCATTTTCCCTTTACCTTTTCTCTGAGCTTCAACTGGACAAATTCACTTAGGGTTCATTGTAAGATGGTCCTGGAGTAGATTACATAGTGCTTAATGGATTGTATTTCTGCAAGACCATTTAAATTATATTTATTAGGCAGTTTAGGTTTATAGAAAATTAATAAAAATATCAAAAGATTTGTAACATTATATATGTTTCTGGGTTCCATAATTTTAACAGTCTTGTATGGAGGTCTACCTTCTTTGTAGACCTAGCAAGTGATATGCCAAAGCAACACATTTGCCACTTTCTATAGAGTTTTGATGTTACACTCCGTTCACTTAAGATATTTTAAAAATCAAGAAGTCTTATAAAAGTTAATTAGGTCTTTAAAAACGTGAAGTGTAATCAAAGAGTTTTGCTTCATGTCTGGATTTCAGTGCTAGACTATTGGCATCATATTGCATGATTAAGAGTCACTCTCCTAATTTAGCTATTAGACAATCATTAGCCTGATTGCTACATATTGACTGCTGTACTTAGCTCTCAGATCATACTACAGGAGGGAAAAAAAATATACCAGCAGAAAGGAATAATTTACCGATGACAGCTTTGCTTAACAGTTCTCAGAGCTGTTTTGGTTTTTAAAACATTTTCCCTTTCAAAGTAAATGCTCACCTTGGCATTTAGAGATGTAAAAACCTGTCAGGTTGTGAGGTTGCAGACTGTGTGACCAGGGCCAGGTTTCATGCTCTGAATGAGGCCAAATGCTCCCTTTGTGTCTCGGGCTCTGAAGGTCACTCCAAAGCCAGGCTGTATTTTCATAGTAGGAGAAGATAGAGTGTAATTCTGCTTCTGAGACCCAGAAAGCTTGAAAGCTGTATTTTAGGAACATTTAGGTTCCCAACTCCTGTTGAAATCCTGCTATGTCACAGCTTCCTACTTGGAAAGTAGGAATGATGTTAATTTGGTCTGTCTAGTCTAGTTAGGCTGTAAACCCCTGGGGAGAGGGGCTGGCTCTAACCATATGCTTGGGCAGTGCCTGGCACAGTAGGAACCCGACTTCAGCCGAGGCCTCCGAGGACAATGGCAATACAAACAGCAAAGATACGAAGTCAGAGAGGAATTTTGGACTTGTACAAAGTTAAAGTGATACTGTATGATCCGGAACCTTCGGCTTTGCTTTTCACCAGAAGCGTGGTGGCAGTAGACAGCCAGCCCACTCTCCTGAGCCATGGACCCAGGGACCGGTGTCCTGCCTGCCTGCTGCCTGGCATGAGGCTTCCCAGGGACTCCTCTTCTGCCCGAGTCTTTAAGGCATCTCCTCCCTGCGTATGAAGTCAACCCCCACAGGATGAGAGTGAAGGGGAGTCTTTGCTGAAAGGGAGGAGCGAGAAATCTTTTATCTCCCTTTTTCCTGTGTGCCTAAGCATCCTCCTCCAGGCTGCTCTGAGCTCATCAAAGTTCTCTCTTGCCTGGGACATCTCACCAGGGCACAGGCATGGTTTGTCAGTGGGAACATATGGTCTTCCTGGAGCTAGGGCAATCCTGGGTAGAGCTCTGCTGTCTTTGCATCCCTTAAAACATTTGTGGAAATGAGTCTTAACTGGGCCTAGGGATGGACAGCCAAACCAAGACTGTTGTTAGTGTAAAAATGGGTTCCAGTGAAATCTAATCAATGCCTCGATTTAATTTTGGGCAGATTTCTCCCTTCTGAGTTTGTTTTGGCATAATCAGGCTTTCTGAAGATGAAGTCCTTGGAACATTGCTCTGTATCGTCTGCATTAGGACTGATAGCTGTTGGTAATGACCGATACTTTCATTCTTCCTCAGCCCAGCCCCATGACACCTTTTGTGCCAGCCTGTTGGGTGCTGAAATGGAGCTCATCATACCTAGGATGAGCACAGAAAGCATTATCATCCCCTGCTTCTGTGAGGCTTGCTCTGTGGCTGCACTCAGCAGCATAGTGAATATCATCCATAGTAAGTAGCTAATTTAGAATCTCCTATGTGAAAATGTGATAGTGATGAATAATCAGCAAAGATTTAAATGATCAGGAACTTAGATACTTTTTGAAAGACTGAAAGATAAAACTGAGATCTTCTGTTATGATATTCTATGTGTATTATATAATGCTAAGTGCCTATACAGACACTTATGTTAAAAGATAACATGAACGTTGTTGGGACTTAACCCCATGTAATGCATTTTTAATCTGTCACCAAGTAATCTTAAATTATTTTCCTTGTCAGGATGATTGACTGATCTTGATTGAAGAATCTTTCATTGTTAGAGAATACCTTTTTGTTTTATAATTTCCCTAATTAGCTCTAAATCCTGCTACTCCTTTCTGTAAAGAACTGACGTCTGCCAGAAGTAACTGCCCACATAAATGCAGACCCCTTTGAATATTGCCTCACAAAAGTTTCTTTTCCATATCAAAAGATATATGTGCCACACAATAAAGCTACTTCGCTTCAGCTAGAAAAATGAAATTAAGCATAGAAATGCTGCCTCAGATAAAATACCAACCTACGCAAGCCTCCTTGTCATACACAAGCCAGCCCTGGACTGCTGGCGCTTGAATGCATTCTGCCGGCTTTTGAGGATGAACCCCAGCTGTAGGGACCCTGGTGTGCAGCATCCCTCCATGGCTTTGCTGGGAAAACAGCCCTGATTTGCTTTCTGCAAACCTTTTATGGAGGTTGTGGGTTAAGGCTGCTGGCTGCTACTGGTGCCTATTCTTATATCTCAACCCCAAAGCATCTCACTGCTTTTCTACTTCCTTCTAGTTCCCTTCAGCTTCCTACTGTATTCCTGAAGGGGTTTTCCCTTTAGGGGTGCAGTTTATAGCTTCAGAGAAGGTGCATGCAAAAGAGGAAGAAAGCAGAAGCGGTTGGTGTTAAGAGGCAATGCCATAGTCAGAGGTGGCTGGGCGCCGGAGCGAGCTGCCTGCAGAGCCCTGCCAGGTGGCAGGGTGCAGCTGAGCCTCTCAGTCCCCCCCGGCACAGCGCTGGGCTTCTCTAGGTCACGTCACCAGTTAGGGCTGCTCCTGTGATGGGGAGGTGACCTGCCTGCAACCAGAAAATAGGACCAGTCTTGGTTTTCTGAGGCTTTCAGCTATATAAAGGGTTTAGACCGGCTTTGGACAAGTTTCTGAGCTTAAGCTTTTGTGGGGCATGAATCTTTTTTCTGCTCACGTCAATGTGTTTTGAATCAGGCCCCTTGTTGGGATAGGCTGACTCTTTTGATATATTAGCCTGTTGCTGATTAAATGTATATTTCACTTTTTAATTTTCACTTTTCGGGGTAGCCACTGCTCTAATGGAGACCCATTTAGCCATTGCTATAGATCAAAAAAGCCAAGCTTCCTCTGCACTGCTATGGATTTTCCATGGAGCTGCCCATAAGAGCCTTGAAGTTATTAAATCCTTTTGTTTTGCTGTCAGTTAAAGACGGGTAAACATCAGTCAAGGAAGGGTGGGTTGGTTTTTTTTGGCTTGGTAATTAATCAGTGAGCCCCTTCTCTCTTTCCTCACCGCTTTCCCTCTCCTTTCTGTGCTTTATTTTATGTCTGTCCTGGTTTCTTTCTAATAGTAGCAGGCAGCTGTACAGCATGGACTTCAGTGCTTTGGTAGCAGAACTCTGTGCCTGGATCAGTCACAGCCTTACAAATTAGAACAATCCCTGGTACGCATGTCAAAATATGAAAGAGAATGGTCCCTATTTTATTTTATTTTATTTTATTTTACAGTGCTGCTTTGCACACAGCATACACAATGTCCTTTTACATTAAGAAATTAGTTACATTTCCTTGATGGCTCACTTTCTTATTAGGTCACATTGGGCATAACTGTTCAGGGCTACTTCTAATTATTCGTATAATATCATCTTACATATGAGGATGGCCCATTTTCCACTAATTTCTCAACCCTGTTTTTCTTTCTCTAATGGCATATGACCAACTCCTAACGTAAAAGAAAAGAAAGGAGGGTGAATAAAAGGATAGGAAAAGAAAAAGTACTCTGCTGTACAACCGAAATGGGTAATTATGCTCCTCTAAGCACATCGCTAGAGCCCAGCTGGCACAATTAAAGAAATAGCTGATCAGTTCCAGTTATTGATTCTGCTAACATGTTTGTTCACGGTTGCTTCTTGTCTAATTAGTTTTTTCTGCTTTCTTAGTCTGAAAGCATACCTTTTCAGTCAAATCTGTTTTCAGGCATCAGATAGCAATGCTTTATTTAGACCACTTGCTAGCCATTTATTTTAATGCAACAGTACTTCTGTTCACTTTTTTTTTAACCCAATGTGGGGCTGATTCTTTGGAATGGTGTTGAATTTCCTAGAGCTGTTTGAAATAGTCTGAAATTTGAGATGATGCTTTGTAACAGTGAAATGAACAGATCTGAAAGTCAGGGTTAGGGGATCTCTTGGGAGCACCTAAAAACATGGAGATACCTCTTGCAGGTTGTAAGAAGTTACTGGCTGTACTTGGCAATTAGGGAAGAGTGAATGTTAAGGCCCTGTGCTTGCATTTTAATTGTGCGGATAGACAATTTTAACTGTTCAGAGACCCTTCTGTTTACCTGAATTTGGTATCTTTTTTTCTCTTTTGAAAAAACAGCTCCTATGTAGAAAATAGTACTTTGACAAAATGGCCCTTCTCCATGAAATGGGGACTGGACAAAGAAAAAGGGAGTGGGAACTTAGTGGGAATCCAAGTGTACCAGGTTTTGTCATTTCTGAAGTGCAAATGTGCAGCTAAAAAATGCTTTTGCTTTCAAATGTGGATTTTACATAAAAATGAAGAGGATTGATATATCAAACAAAAAATAATTTCCCTCCCCTAGAATTGCACCATGTGAAAACATCTAGAAGTGTAGCTTTTTGCCCTGATTCAGAACAGCAACAACAAAGAAGAAGAAATCCTGGACTGTTTTGCAGGACAGAAAATCTATTTTCTAACCAGCTCTAGTTCTGGTGTTCCTTTGTGCCGCTGAGCAGCTCTCACACTGCACCTCAAACACGAATGCATTGCAGTGGTGGATAAAGCTTTATATATTTCAATAAAGAATAAACAGATCATTGCAGTCTGAATAACTTTTATGTTATATTTAAAAACAGCAAACAGGAAAGAACGTGCTGCAGTCTCCATGACACAATGTGTGTGTCTGCACACGTGAATGAACACAATAAGTCTAAAATGGGTAGTAGTAGTCTGACAGATTTAAAGGTGCAGAAGATAGAAAAGACATCATAATTCTCTAACTTAAAAATGTTGTTCAGGCAATGATTTCTTCAGAAAAGAGAATTGCTTATTGCTTTGTGCAAAGAGATTTGAAGGAGTGAGTTATCTAGACTGAGAGAATAAAAATGACTTTTTTGTCTGTTTGAATCATGCTGTTCTTAAGATTTCTTTTTGGGTTATTAGAGCTGTATAAATACAGGTTGCTATTAATTGCTTTCAGTACCCAAAGATGTATACATATTTTATATATTGCAGTAGTCCTTGTCTTCGTGATTGACATCACTCTTTCCTGATTTCCCATTTTCCACTGAGGGGGGGAAGCCAAGAATTACTTCAGCTGTTAGCAGATGAAACCTGTACCCTACAACCTGGTTATCATTCCAGGAGCATCCAGCACAAACATCCAAATGTTTTTGACACATCTGGGCTCCATCACTTCTTCTCTGGCCAGAATATTCAGTGCAGCTTAATCCCCGGTCTTGTTCCAGCTTCCCTCCCTCGGACACTGTGTCCCTCCTGCTACCCAAGGCTACCTTCTGCAGGTACAGCCCTGCAGCTACACTGCTCTCCAAATGCGGAGAAGTTGTGGCGAAGGGAGAAAGAGGTGTTAAATGTACCTGAGATAGGTGCTGGAAAAGTCTAGGGAGCTGCTGCTGTGTACTGGGGATGTGCTGGTAAGGGACCTGGGGGATGCGAGGACCTGCAGAAGGTGGCTGAGCTGGGTACAGCATGTAGGACAGCATTACCCACCACTGGGGGATTTCCGACATTTGGCCTGCCCGGGGCACAGGTGAGATGCTGGGGCAGGCTGGCAGAGAGGGATTTGGGAAGCTGTGGTTCAGCCCTGTCATAGACTTCCTGGGTGATTTTGAGCAGGTAATCTTATTTCAGTCTGCCTCAGTTTACTGTCTGTAAAATACAGAAAGGATAGCAAATGTGCTTCCCTCTGCTCGAGGGCGTTTGCAAGGATGAAAGCCGTAGGGCTGCCGCGGCGTGATGGGCAGTGGAGCTCGAGGAGGTGAGGAAGAAGGGGCTGCCTTTGGCAGAGGGCTCTGGTGCTGCCGTGGCTGCGACTATGCGGCAGTGCACAGCCAGACGTGGAGGCCATCTGATCTGTCTTTATTGAAGCTACAGCTCATTGTGGTGAAGCTTTCTCCTCTTCCTACCATAAAAAAGATGTAAATTGGAATGGTAGAGCAATTCTCATAAAAACTCTGTGCATTTATATTTAAACACTGAAGTCACACCGCTCCCTATTGAAAAGCCCTTGGCTCTATTGTTGCACGACTAGCGCAGAAAGAGACCATTATAGTCGGCAAAAATGTATTTTCTTGCTCATTTCCTGGAAACAAAACCTTCCGAGCCCTGGTGGCACAAGCCTCACCAAATGGTATTGATAAAGAGGGAGAAATTGCACATGGCACCAAATCACTGGCTCCGTCCGAGAGGGAAGGAATAAAGCTCCAAAATGTGGCAACAGATGCCTGTGTGAAATGGCGAGATTGCCTTTGTGGCAACACAGAACAGTCTACCAATAAAGCGCTCTCTGGCTGTTACAGTTGTGTTCAACAGCAATGACAGCTGTCAAGGAGCTCGGGGACTCACTGTGATGCCTTCAACATTTTAATCACTCTAGCAAAGGCACAGAAAAACTGTTTGTGTTTGGAGTGCTGTTATTGCCATATGATATTTAAAAGGAATCAGTAATTGTTATTTACTAAAAATTAGAAGGAGCTTTTGATTGTTGCAATACAGCTCTCATTTCTGTAAACAGAAAGGACAGGTCCTCTCGCATTTTAATTCTGAGCCGTTAATTGATGATTTACATAGCCCCTTTTACCATCGCGCTCTCAATCCTCAGATGATGAACTATTTTTCCCCAAGAAGCTCAACTGACAGATTTTAATATTCCATTAACCTTACAGTTTTACTATAACATTGCATCTTGAGACACTGGGGCACTTTGATTCAAACTACAGGAAATTAATTTTCTCTCTTTTATTATACCACCAGTAACTACCTTAAAAAAAAGAAACTTTAAAACTACTGATGACATGAGTATAATATGTAAAAATGACAGGAAGAATTATGAATTTTATTTCCATAAGAGAAGGAGAGGGGGGGTAATTATAGTGCTGAACCATTGTATTCAATCTGAAATTAAGATACTTTTCTAAGACATGAAATCCACACAGTGAAGAAATGATCGTGATGTAAATCTTTGCAGTTGAAAGGCATTAACAGTTGTTAACCCCTTTCGTTGCAACCAAAATGTTTTGACTGAATATTTCTGCAAAGGAGAAGAAATCACAAAATTTGGTATTGAGAAGACTGAACTTTTTAATCTTGTCTAAAATGACCACAACTCTTCCTGGGGAGAAAAAAAGTATAGCTTCTTCACTTAAATTTTCTCTCTCATTTGAATGAGTTCAGTTGCTTGGTAATATTCTCTTATGGCAACGGTCTAAAATTATGTTGAAATACTTGCAAGTTACGACAGTGTATTCATCGATATTTTATAGGTGAATATAGAATATAGATCCATCTATATTATACAGCCAAATATATATTTTAATATATAAAAGTAATCTATATATTCCCTGAGCACAGACAAACAGTTAAAATATGTTGAACTGGAAGAGCACCTTGTTCTTCACACACATACAAAAATAAAAAATAAAATAAAATTGTGTTTTATGTAATTTCCCCAAATGGCAGAAATGCTATGAAGTCAAGAGGGCTTCTGGCAGTTTTCCACACTCCCAGCTGCTCTTATCTCTGCTGCCACACTCTGACCCCCGTACCCTCCTGAAGCTGCCTACCGTTCCCTGCCCCCAGCGCTGGGAGTTTGCATCGGCATCGCTTCTCCCTTGGTGCGACCCAGGCACGGACGCAGTGGTGCGTTATTTCCCCTACTAGACACAAACCACCTCATTTTTCACATCAAATGCTACTGGCTTCAGGAAATGTTATAGCTGGGAGTTTTATGGCCTGATTGTATTGTCTAAGCCCTCTCTCTAACTGTAATTATTGAAGCTGCCAAAGGCAGATTAAAAGAGGGGTTTAGGCTCAGCACCCCAGGCTAAAGAGGGTCCCTGGCGCTGGCAGCCCCGTACCCCACTCAGCCTGCGGGGAGCTGGGGGCACCCTGCACAGCTCCACCCCGGGGACCAGGCACCCTGCGTGGGGGAGGCAGCTGCTCRGGTTATCTCTGGTTACCGTCAAAGCCCCGACAAATGAGCGGGGTCTGCAGAAATGCGAGGAAAGCTTGTATGGAGCTGCGCGGTGTGTTGCCCCAGCTGCTCAGGAGAGGAGCTGTGGGACAGAGGCCAGGTGGAGAATACGAACCCACAGGCGATGGGCAGGCATCAGTACTGAGGGGAGAGGAAATGGCAGCGGTGCTAAAACACTGGGGTGTGCGCTTCACTGGGGTGATGCAGACCTTCTTGAGAAAAGGGAGCAAACGTCTGTCTGGAATGGTATCCTGCTTTGGGACAGGGGTCTCAATGTAGATCTCTCGAGATCCTGTTTGTCCTATTTATTTTTAATGATTCAGTGACTAAAATGGGACAAGAGGGATGGATTTGGGGAAACCTGTCTGACCAAGCAATGACTGAGAATATGGAATAGTTTCTGAAAGGCAGTAGTGCAACCCATATTAGTGGGATCATGGAAGAACACGTATGGGAGGATTTAAAACATCTTTGTTCTATTTGTTTTTTAATTTCAAATCAAACAAGGATTTACAGGCTCCCATGCCATAGAATTATTTTTTAAATGGGATTACACACATGGAGGTTTCTTTCCACTTATCTTAAATTTAAACAGAAAGGATTTTCCCATAGAGTATTGTGTTGGGTTGCAAAAGACCTGGCATGTCTGCACATCATCAAAGACAGTGAATGATATAATTGCCGCACAATTTGTAGCTCAGGTTGAGAAGGCACATCAGTTGCAGGGGGAGGGATCCTGCCAGCAGAAAGGTGTTGGTTGCAAAGTATTCACTGGTTCTGCTTTAAAAAAAGATGAGAGTAGCCTGGAAAATGCTCATCCACAATAAGAAAGTGAGATTTCTGATACGCTTTCGGAAGGCAGGAGGAAATACGAGCACTGCTTCCGAGGAGGTCAGGATGAATTCCAGCGCAAAGGAAACAAGCACTTGCTCTGTGTTGCTGGGATTAAGGCAATCAAATAGAGACTGAAATTACTTGAAGCCTCTGTCTCCTCTTTTTCAAAATAGTAATATTCTAATAACATTGTATATTCCTAGGTCTATCCTTATGAAATTTTTGTCCACCATCTTAATCTTTTAATGAATTCCTGTTTATGCACAATTAAAAAAACTGAAGAACAGATTGTATTCATACTTTTTGTGACACCTGTATTGGATTAGGGATGACCTGGGAGTTACAGTTTCTGCCTGCTGTTTTCATAGGGCTTTTAGCAACCAAAACCTGCAGCTTTATATCCATGGGTGAAGGATTAGTCACATGGAGAGGAACCTGTGCAAAGTAGGCAATGTGACACTATATTACCCGCTGAGATAATAACTCCACTTCCATGACAGGATGAGTAGAGACGTAATTGAGATCTCAGAGAAATTAATTACGTGTACATTGCAAGCAGAGACTATGGCACTAGTAGCTTTATGTTACCATAACATAGTAGCTTTACTATAACTTCCATGTGCTTCAGAGGAAGCCAAACAGGGATTTATGAGCTTTTCAGTGCTAGAACATAGTATGAACATATGTGGCTGCTTGAGAATTGCACTGAGATTTGGTAAATAGACTTTGGCATTTAGAAACAACTTTCCCAATGAACCTTTCTGCCCCTCATCCACATGTTTCCCATAGCTTGAGAAATTCTAGCACAAAAGTGTTGATTAATCTATATAAATTCTCAGATGGAAATTGTCATTCAACCTTAGCCAGCCCTGTAGCCTCCTGTGACGATTCTATCTTTATTATTGGTATAAGATTTTGTCTGTGAGGCGATAAAAGAGAGCAGAGGATACTTGTCATGGTTCTGTCACGTAGATCTGCTCTGTCAGTCCTCTGCAGTTTTAGCCAAGCCAGCACATTGGCAGGGAATGATAAATGCCAATTGTTTCACAATAAAGAAGTGTTTGTGAGTTTTGACTGAATGTGGGGTTTGAGGCACTTGTTTTGCGTAGCTCTTACCTACCAATGCTTTTTCTCTCATAACTGGAGAGCCCTCTAGTCTTTCAGCTTAATCCCCATGAAATACTGTAGTAAATTTAGGTCATCTTACTACAGTGATTCTGAGCCCTGGAAATTTTACTCCTCTGTTCTGCTTTGATACCTCGTGAAGAACCAGCTTTAGCAAAACAGTATTGCATTTTTACTCTCAACCATAAATCCAAATCCCATTGACTTCAAGTGTTAGAGCTGGCACATGCTTATGGGCCCACTGAGGAGCTCCTTGCTAAGCACCAGAGCCAGCACTGCGCAGGATGCTGGTGGCCAGTGGAGGACAGCTGCGATGCTTTTAGTATTTTAGTATTAACAATACAAGCACCTGAGAAGTCACAAATATTTATTGCTTCCTTTGATTTATTTGTAAATGCCTGTTGTGGGGCAAGTCTATTGTAAAGGTGCTTTGGAGGCTGAAGCTTTCCACCATAGACACAGCTGCGAAGCCTGGCCAGGGCAGTGGGGAGGGCTGTGGGACGGTGTGCCCCCCCTCGGCGCAGGGCTCCTGCCGCGCTCTCCCCCTGCCACTTGCCTGTTGCCATGGAGAGCAGATTTTGTCATGCACACTATTGGGTCCCTCACGTCTCCTCTCTGCCAGGGTAATCTGCTGTCACTGCAGTCATCACAATAACCGGGCTTTTTTTTTTTTTAATATACTCTTCTCAGTACCACATATTACTTTGAGCTGCCTAGGTGCATTCTTGACATCAGCAGCATGATGTGCTACTGCTCGTTTAAACTGGGAGACAAAACCCAGATGCGCTCTGCTCAAAAAATTGCTCGGTACTACTGTATATTCTGCAAGGTTACTCAGGATACATGCACCAGTGTTTCACCTCTTGTCTTTAAAGTGATGTAGGATGAATGTCTTTCAAATGAAAAGACAGGCAACTGGAAAAAAAGGGGGGAAAAGAAGTAACAAGATCAAAGACATAAATAGAACAAAATATGCACAAGAGGTCTCATCTGAGATCAAAGATGTGAGCGTAATTACCATGAATAAGACGTGCAGAGCTCACCAGAACAGAATGGTTTGTGCGCCTGGAGAATTCTGCAGAAATAAACCATTCTGTGGGAAATCGAGCGCTCCACCAAGTGAGGAAAGGACATTTATTCTGCATTGGAGGGGGAATAGCGGAAAGCCCACCATTACGGCAGGGTTGCTTATTGCTGGCTGACCCTGTGCAGGGCTGCAGCCATCGAAGTAGCTCAAAGAAAACCTCTGAACCTTTTATGTTAAAAAGATTCTGATCTGGGGGAAAAAAGCCCAAACCCCAGCTCTTTAACCCTGGGAGACATGTGGTTTTCAGGCAGACATTTTCAAGGCTAAATGTAGTGATTGTGTTACAGGTGCAGTTGGAAGAAAAACAATTGCTTCTGTTAAAGCAGCTTAACGCATAGAGGAATTGTACAGAACATGAAGAATTTCTTTTCACTAACTTTGTTCAGTCAGGGATTGCAAATGTATTTGTGATTTTTATGGCTGTTATGTACACGTGTCCGCAGGCCCTAACAGAAGATCCTTATAAATGGAATAAATAAATAAGTTGTCTAGAAGACTATGTAAGGAAAGTTACAGTGACTGAGCTGAAATTGCAAAATGCTAGTTCTTCCCAGGGAAAGATTTTATGAGCTATATGCCTGTCATATATACCAGGATATTGTTTGATTTTTAGTGGAGTTACTCCAGATTTATTCTTCTTTTCCTGAGAACACACTCTGGACACTGATCAATCCTTGCTTTGCTTCCAGATGACATGTGCCTTCTCCGTGAATATCTCAAACATGGCAGGAGCATGGAAACCCAGGAAGTTTTAAGAGTGATTTTTATTTTAATACCTCTCTCTTTCTGTCGGCATGAACCAGAAATTCAGACACAGGTCCACATGTCAGGCTTATTTCCACTTGGAAGAGGGGACAAAAAGGAAAGCATGTATGCTGAGCCTACTGTCAAGGCTTATTTTCACAGAAACTTTACTTCAACTGTGTTTAGCACCTAGATGGTATTTTTTTTTTTTTAGCAGTAGCTTACTCCATCCTTGTATAGAAACACCAGCTGTAGGGAACCTGGAAAGCATGTGCAGTCTAGAAATGAATATTTCCACTCCCTTCATTCTTCTGACTGCTTCATTTTTCAGAAGAGCCCATCCCTGCCCGTGGGTTCTGTTGACTGTGACTTTGAGTCAAACACTGAAAGTACAAGTGCTGTCTGTGTCAGATCTCATATTGATCTGCAAACTGTACAACCTGTGGTGGCAATCCTGCTTTCCATGACAATAGACCGTCTCCATTGCAAAATCCCTATCAACAGTCGCGGTACAGTGCTATGCTGAATAATACCTTCAAAGGGTCATATCTGCATAAAGCACATTCTTCATTCCATGATAAAGGTATAGACTGATTCTGCTGCATACAAGCATTTTGCAGGTACTGTAGAATTTTTATGATATAATAATAAATTTAAAAATATATAATTTTCAGCAGGCAAAAAATTAGTTTACTTAGAAAAAAATTTGCACAGTTTTTTCTATTCTCTTTAGAAGAGTAGACCCAATTCTATCTTCCATCATGTCCCCATGATCTTTCTGAAATAGAGGTATACATATTAAATTGAGAGAAGATTTTGTCCTTTTGCAGGAGATATTACGTCACAAAAAGAGCACTGTCAAGTCTTTAGGCCAAGATGATTTATGATTTATCATCTTAAGATCATCAGATGCTATCAGATTAGAGACTGGGGAGAGTTTATTCTGTGAAGTACACTACTGTTTCTGTTCTGCGACCCTTTGCTTGGACTTCAGTGCTATCAGGAATCTGTAAACTCACTCATAAAATGAATACTATCTTTTTTTTTAGCTTGAAGATGTTGCTAGTATGCACAGATGCTTTCAAAATAACAAGTATGCCCATGGTCCTGGGCAGCCTGCTCTAGGTGACTCTGCTTGAGTAGGGGGATTGGATAAGATGACCTCCAGAGGTCCCTCCCAACCTCCACCAGTCTGTGACTCTGTATTTGTAACTCCTCAGTCTCTTCATTTTTATTCAGATGATATAACAATAGAAACCTCTGCCCGTTTTATTCTATAAATGGGATCCATTCTACAAAATGGGCTCCACAGGAATGGTGATCACAAATTTTGTATGTCTCTAATATATTTAGTTATTTTCATTAGATAATGCTATGGGCTTTGGTTCAACTAAGTGCTTAAATGCCAAAGGCAGGCACACGAATAATCCTGAGGAAGTCAAGAGAAGTGCTTTTATAGTGAATACTTGAGCTTAAGTGCTTGGCTGAATAAGAGCCATACTTGTGATTTTCATTAAAACAATACTGAGAAGAGCATGTAGTTTGTGCAGCAGAGAGAAGAAAGGCACTCGTTGCATGCGAGTCTCTACCTTTTACATAGTCTTTGAAATTTTGATCCTTAGCATTGGTGAAAGATGCAGAGTTGTCTCTGAAAACACAATTCACCATTGCTTAGCAATGAAGTAAACTGGATTTTGGGCAAACATCATCTTGCCCAGTAACCAAATGGTTATTTGGTCTTTTTGCTGGTAAGAGTGAGCTGTCAAACCTATTTTCTGGGCCAATAGCAACTGAAGAAAGGCTCTCCCCCCCATCGCCTCATCCAGCTATGCAAGTATTCAGTCAGTTCAAATAATTTCTTATTACCTGAGAGATGCTGTAGCTCATGACAACTGTCAGAAGGCAGCTAAAAGGCAATAAGGCAAAAGAAAGCCATCGATATATTCTCTAAATAGATCTCCTTTTTTCTTGACTCATTTAACCCGAGTTATATCGAATTTATCTAAATTGTAAGATTAAGATTATTGTGCCAAAGAGCTGGGTCACTACAGCATGTCGTGGGACACTGAGGGCTTGTTCCTCCCCTGCAAAAGGGTGGCCAGGACTGCGACTGCTCACCATGGCAGGGTGCACGGGCTCATCTGCTTTCTTTTGGAAACACTTTCTCTGTCTTTACTTGCATTTGAGAAGTTCTACACATCCATAGCATTTAAGTAAAGTAATCCAATGAGAGCTCGGTTTCAGTACAGTAGGGTCAACGCAGGGCTTCGATACAAGATAGGGTCGAGCCTTTAATTTTGGGGAAGGCAGTGCTGTCTCTGCAGCATGGTACCTCTCGTTTGAATTGCCAATATCAAATATGTTCCTCCCCTCTCAAAATATTTTGGTCTGCCTTCTCCCTAAGACTAAAGCCTTCCTTGTGATTACAGCAGTGGAAACAGTTTTACAGTGGGCGTAAAGATAATGCAAACCTTAGTTTAAGTGGGAATCAGGCCCAGAGTGTGTGTATTGAGGACTATTTGGATTACATTCAGCACTGCTTACGGTTTCTGAGGAGCTGTAGAGCCTGTTAAAAATGAAATACTGCTTACAGAAAGAGGCTTATGTTTTCTATTCTGCTGAAAAAAGAAATAAGGAGGAAAACATATTTGTGCCTGTTAAAAGAACAGCTTTCATTCTTTGTGACCCACTTACATTAAATGCTTTCACAGGAACTCCTCAGATACTTACTAAAAAAAAAAAAAAGGAAAAAAAACGGAAAACACAGATCAGTGCTTCTAATCTTCACTCTGAGGACACATCCAGGCTTGGAGCCATTGGTAGATATCTTGCATCCCTAGTTACCTGTACAAAAATTAAAAAAAGCAAGAGATGAGCAGCACTGGAAATGAGAAATTAACTCTGTCCATGTAAATATTAAACAGCACAGTGTAAGATAATTTTGTTTTTAAGAAATAGGACAATCAATTGTAACTTCAGCTGGCACAAGCTGACCTATTGCTCTTGTCCTCTTTCTTCAGTCAATTTATATTTTTTTTGGCACAATGTGAGTATTTTGGGTATTTTGTCTGGTATTACCAGACCTCCTGGAGTCCAGGTGGAAGCAGTGCTTTCACGGGCTTTTGATGCCCACGCTGTAGACACTGCCATGGTGCACGTACGGTGAAAGGGGTGCTTACTGGACTCTTATCAGACTGGAACCTGATAACTTTGAAACCCCTTTGTGTCACAGGTGAACAGCACTGATGGACCTCAGCCTGCCCTACATCTTGAATCCTTGCTAGATTTACATAGGAGCCGATCATTCTATGTATTTGACTCAGAACAGATATTGTTGATAAATGGAATGTGTTATAGACTGTTATATCCTACTTAAAGAACAAATCAGTATGTGTTTTGAGGGAAGATAAACAAAGCTTTTTCTGATACTTCTTAATATTGTATCTGAGTAATGGTGTTTGATGCTGCTTGAGGAACGTGCAACTGGAAGGATTTCTTGGGGCTTGTGGTATATCCCTTTGCACCTCCCAGGGCTTCCAGAAGGGAAAGAGAGAGTACAGAGAGCTCCAGAGAGCACTGGGCAGCAGTACTGCATGTACGCAGGGACATAAAAAGACTTTTGTGGAAACTTAGGGAGTCAAAAGGATAGGTGTGGTAAAACGTGTGCACTTGGAGTCCTCTTGGGTATCTTGTTGTCAGTGCCTAAAGTAGTAGTCAATACGCTCTTCTTGGTGTTGCTGCTTCCTAATCAAGAAGAAAATAGAAACTAATAAAGTCTGTTGTAGTTGCTTGTTGTGATTTGAAGAAGTTAAAATATTCACTATCCACTATACTAATTTCCCTGATACTATGTCATTTTAGATCCGCCAAAATAAAAAAGATATTAAAAAATTCAGTGTTGTCTTGATATGAGCCCTGAATTCTTGTTTTTCCCATCATATGAATATTGAGTCATTGATACTTTATGTGTCACACGGAATGGTTGAGATATCAGGGAAAACTGATGATTTGCATAAGCATCCCACAGGCATTTTTGGTTTTCCAGCATGCAGAAGCTTTAGCCTGTTGCCTTTACACTGAGTCTGCTGTCATGCTGCATGCCAGAGATGATAATTCATTTTGTGGAACATGATCAGAAGAACCTTTATGGAGGTGCGACAGATGCAGCTGTAGCCATCACTTTTAGCACTTTCCCATAACCTGAAAAATGTATCTCCTTCTGATTTTCTTTCTTGATGACTTTTTTAGGCATTGTTGAGTTGCAACTGTTGCATGCAATGAAATTCCTAAAAGAGCAAGGGGATAAAAAGGTTAAAGTGCCTGCAGCCACAGTTTCAGGACTTAATTGGATACTAGCTACTCGACTATGAGCATTCCCCCAAAGAATGGTGGAGTTCTTGTAGGCTTCAAACAATGGAGATGCGTGGGTTGATGCCATCTGCAGCCTAGGGCTTGTGGAACAAAAAGATGTTTGAAGAAGAGGGAAATTCTCAGAGATATGGTAGAATGGGAATGATCTGAAAGTAATCAATCATTATGGTGACATAAATCACAACACACAACAGCCCACAGCCAGAAGATGTCAAATACCGCCCGCAGCGCGTCAGTCTCTCTGGCATCATCACTTTTGTGTGTTGTGCCACTGCTCTTTTGTGGGCCATCAATTTTGTTGGGCGATGAAACTCAAGAATGCCGCTATTCCTCCTTCCTCGCTAATGCAAGCTTTATGATTGCACACCCTAACGTGCACTTAAGGCGCATTCATCCTTTGACCTGAACTAACAATCGATTGTGAGCTGGGTGCCAAATCCACCAGATGTTGCTTGATCTCATAATTACGTTAGTGCTATTGCTCCAGCGCAACAGCATCAAAACAATACCAGCCAATCTGGGGCACAAAGAGAGTCTGCAACTCTCATGTGGTCATCTGGTCCACGCCTGACATTTTTGCCTAAAGCTCTCAGATGTTAAACTTAATTTCCCTTCCTTGATTATAAGCAAAATGATCTGTGCACAATATTAAAAAAACATTTATCAGCTGGAAAACAGTAAAAGGCATGGCATAAACTCATATAAATGTTAATGAAAGGCAGACAAAATTAAGCAATAGTATTGTGTTCCTCAGGCTCTTACACACTTTTACTTAAAAGAGGAGGAGGTCAGAACAGGGTTGGGGGATAAGCACAAAAAACATTGTTTTGAAATTTACTCCAATTCTTCTTGTGGTTCAAAACACTGGTCTGGAAGTCCTGTTAAATGGAGCAAGCATAATCCTCCTTTAACTTATTCCAATATTGATCATCAGATAAATATAAATCATAAATCCCTTTGTTTCAATAGAAAGGCTCTATCTTTCTGCAGTTGCCTATAAAACGAAACATGAGCTACCGGCTGCATAGCTCCTACCAAGAAACTGTACAAAGTAGTAAAGCAATGACTGTGGCGGTTGTCTGATGGGGTCTATTCCTCCGAGTCAGAGCGATGACATGTCGATGGTCTATAGGGCAGTCTGAGCGCAATGCTCCAAATTCCAGTACAAAAATACCTGAATGCAAATGACGCAAGCTGTGTTATCCTTCATCTTGTCCAATTGAGCTGTGATTTGCTAACCTATAGCTGAAATATAGCAAGGACATTTTCATCTCATTTTTTTCAGCCCTTATACCCCCCAGATTGCCGATGGGCGTAGTGCCCCTCTCTCCTTTACCTGCCTTCCAGTTTACAGAGCTCCGAGACCTGCGCTTGAGTTCATCAGCGCTGGTGGTGTATGTGGGAGCAGAGGTTCAGGGTTCACTAGGGCACTGCGTAGCCCACTTTAATTTTCTGCTTTTTAAAAAAAAACGTAGGTGAGTTCTAAGCAGCAGCAACTGTGAAATTACAGCATTTTCTTTCCCTCTCAATTGTGAGCTACAACACGTCTCAAACTAGACACAAGGAAAATTGTAGTACAGGACAGTAACTATCAGCTAAAAAGAATTTCTAAACAATACAAGTTGGCTTCAGCGTGCCCTACTAATATTCTCCGTCTTACAGTATTTTCATTTCAAATAAGAACATGAAGTCGTACCAGATATAAGAGAAATTTTATTTCCTGTACCACTACAGTTTTTAAGCATAATGGCCCATGTAGACCAGCGGGCAAATATTATATCCTAAAGTTTCAAATAATTGCCATCTTTATGTTTCATATCTGATCTTTAATAAATGTTATTTTACACAGTGCAATTAGACTTCAGGATGTAAAACTCTCAGAGTAATCCTGAACCTTTTAGCAGAGCTGGGTATTTTCAGGGTGCACTGACGTCTACATTCTGATTTAACTAACGGCACAAATCTGAAGCAATTTCCTTTGAATCAGTATTTTCCTTGAAATCAGTACAATTACATCAGCACAAAACCCATAAATGTGGGATGAGAGTTAGACCTTTATTTCTTTTCCAGTCAGCTCTAGAGATATAGTATTTTCCATTTAGTCAACTGAAAAGAACTGTAAAGGGATGGAAAGAAATGATAGAACTAAATTTTATTATTTAACATATGGGAAACTTGGTTATTATTTTACCATAAGCATACACAGAAAAAAGAGCCTGCTGAAGTAAAATGGAAAAAATTCACCTCAGGTGTTGTATCATGAAATCCAAGGAAGTGACATCAAAGATTAAACCTGGTCCATTTATTTTTAAGCTATTTTGTTTAAGTATCAGATTTTATGTCTGGAGTTTGTCTCTACTCTGTGAATTTTAAAATCTTTTTTTTTTTGGTAAGCATAAAACTGAATAAGGATCCCTAAAAATTTATTTTGTTGTCTCAGTACCGGCATAGGACCCTCATATTGGGCACTCCAATTCTTTTGACAGTTTTGGGCCTTGTGCATGGAAAAGCTGCAAACTGGGGTCAACATATACACCAAATGTGGTGCACTGGTGGTTTTAGCCAAGCAGAAGGCAGTCATTTTCCCATAGAGAAGTCATGGCTTGCCAACTGCCAGATAAGCCTTTTTATTCGAAGGACAATCTTCTGCACTACTCAGTCACACTGAGACAATCTTTTTGATTTTCTCATAGATAACAGTACCTCTTGGTCATTCCTCTTTCTTGAAAGGAGAAGTGGGAGTGCCAGCATTGCCCGGGCAGTCAGAGTTGCCGTTGTATCTCCCCTTACCCCGTGAAGCCACAGCTTGTTGCACCAGCTGGAGAAGAGGCGTGATGGCCAGGGCTGCTGCGTTCTCCAGGCTGCTAGTCATTTCATTTGATTCATTTCACTAGTTCAGTAGAGCAAGAGAAGACCACTTGGGAAACCACAGGAAAACTTCCAAACTCTTATGGGAAGAAGAATTAAACAGACACAAAAGGTCTTGTTTTGGTTAACAGGAGCCAATAGGGAAAACATATCAGGGAGAGGTGAGGCGAGGACCGTGGGAGAGACGGCTCCAGGATGACCCATTCCCTGTGGGCAGCAAGGTGCCCTGGAAGTCCTCGGCACATGGAGGTCTCCTTTGGGGCTCCCTGGCATGGGCCAGCCTTCCCCTGGGGCTGGTGTGCTCTGGAGTATTTACCTGGACTTTCCGGAGCCGGGGAAGTTGAGAGGAGTGTGGAAAGCTCAGTACGGATAAGATGTGTATCTGTCATGCTAAATTTTGTTCCAAGTCCAAAACTGAAAACCTTTTTGTGGGAAGAAGTTAACTGGAACTGCTGAAGTTTCTTTTCATGGATTATTTAAGCAGTACAAGATGTTGTTAATTCTGAGTTTCTTCCATGTTATTCAGGAAAGTATGTCTGATTATGTAAATTAAAAGTTGCTGCTTAAAAATATTTTGCTTGAGAGATTGCAAAGGCAACACAGTAAATGAATTAAGATCAGAGAGTCTTGCTCAAGTGAGAAGACTGCATAAGTAACCACATGTGTTATTGAAAAATACATATTGTTTACAATGTATTCTTGCAAGATCCTTAAATATTTCACTTTGAGGTTTGCTTGATATAAAATATTGCATTTGTTCAAGTTGTCACACAGGCTGGGCCCTAAGCTGATTTGCAGCTACATGCAGATTAAAACCACTGTGCTGTCCCACTGCAATTTTGGATTTAATTTGGTTACTTTCCGTCTTTTTAAGAGAAACAGGAGAGTTTTCAAACCAAAAGGCATTGACTGCTTACCTAATTAAAAATGTATCCATCTGCTGGTTTGGTGGCTGACTTGTTATTCAAAGCATGCAGATCTAAGTAGGTTGATTTATTTATGAAGACCTTATGACACTGAGAGATATGCATTCAAAAACATGTAAAAATAAATGTGGCTGCAGATGGGTAGACACACACAGATCTTTATGGGGTTCTAAATAACAGATAGAGAGAATTTGGAAAATGCGCTTTACAGGGAAGATCCTTTTATGTTGCTTCCATGTGTTTAACATTTAGAGCTCAAATAACAAAGCAGTCAGCTAACATGTTGTGAGATAACTCTAGTCTAAATATCCTGTAGTGCCTTTTAAGTTGCAATGATTGTTTCTGAAAGCTTCGTGTGAGTGATAGACTCTTAAAGAGATGCTACATTTTAAGCAATGTTTTATTTAGAGAACACTTTAAAGTGAATTTTAATTAAAAGAGAAAAAATCATTATCACTCTCAAACATCATGCATCGGAATCAGGGTAAATGCTGTCTTCTTATATTTAATTTCATTGATGTATTGGTAAATGTCTCCCAAATTAAGTTTCATAGTAACTATGCTCAGGCTTTGGAAACATCGAGTTCTAATGGATTCATTCTCAATGCTATAAATATTGCTGCAATCCTCAGGTAAAGTTTATTCATCAGTTTATGGGCTCTAGGAAATTCCCAGTGTAATGAAACCATCATGGTATTTCCACGTGGGGTGTGGAGCTGCTGGTGTTAAACCTCACATCATTACTGGTGCAATTCCACTGGCATAAGCTGGCTTCTTAAACTAATACAAACAGACTAATACCCATGACTTGTATATAACGCTCTCCTCGAGGCTGAATTTGTAGGTGGTCTGCATAGGCCGCCTGAGAGGTATGAGGAAAATGGAGAATGAGGGGGCTGGGAACAACTTTGGAGTAGCTTTATGGCCTCTGTTTCTGTTTACAGCATGGTTTCTAGTGGGTCCTTCTTGGTTTTTCTTCCATCCATGTGCCTGGCAGCATGATTATTCAGGTTTTGTACATGTTTGCATGTGTGTTTGTGTTCATAGGTAAAACAAGTCATTTTATCCAAAACAGACAGAAATTATTCCTTTATAGACCACCTGATCATGCTGGTATCCTCTTAAATTGAAACTGTCTTCCACCAAATGCTAAAGTTGCTTTCAGCAGAAATGCATTTTTTACTGTACCATGCCTTGACAATTGTGTTCAGCTTCACAAAAATGTACTTCTCTAATCCCAAGGTCAGTTTAAACTGGTTCCCCAGTATATACATTTTTAAATTCCCTGTGCATCTCTTTTTATTTCCATGTCAAGACAAGCATGTGTGTTTCTTAGTGCCAACAAAATATAGAAACACAGTTTGTATGTAGATTTAGCCAAGGAGGGTATTAGACTGAGCTGGCTTTTGGTAGGAAGCCATCCTGGCATTTCTTTGGAAAACTCTAGAGATGTTTGAATAATCCTTATACTAACAGATGTCACCACTGGGAATCTGTTTTACTTTTACAGCTCTTTATTTGAGTATCTTGCTGGCATTTTTGGATATTTTGGAATGGTGGGGGAAACTCAAACAAATCTACGTTGTCTTTTAGTTTGATCTCTCCTAAAGATATATTTTGATGAAAGTTTCAGATAGTAATCAAGGGAAGAAAAAACATAAATTTTACTAGGCATGTTCCTTTTGTGCAGAAGGGAGTAGACAAAAACATGACCAGTAATCCTTTCCTTTTTTTCCCAACACACTGCAAATGGCTGTTTTCTGTTTTCCTGGTGCAGTGCAAGCCCTTGAAATGCGGGACAAGGGATTGCAGTGGGTCAAGGCACATAGTCACACTCTTCCTTAGAATTGAACCCATTGTTCAAGTAGGGTAAGCAAGTTTTACACTAGTAATTTTAGTCTGTGTTAGAAACTGTGGCCAGTGTGGTAATGTGAATAAGGATTAGTAATGGTGATGGGCAGGGGGGATAGCTGAGGGGAAGGGTGGCATTTTTGTGCCCGTAAAAGCTGTAGTCGTTGCACATTTTTCCCCAAACATAGTATTTTTGCTGTTTACCTCAGGATACTGCAAGAGGAAATGTTTGGGAAAAAAATATTGTTGTAAATATCAGCTGCATACGTGTTAGGAAAGTCTCACAATTGACTGTCTCAGTAAAGCAATACCAATGAGTCATTTCTAATGGAAACCTTGCCTTAAGGTAGAATTCAGAGAGTTGTGTTCCTGCTCTTTACTGTCGTTATGGACCTGTGTACAAGAAAATACACTCAGGATTTGGGGCTGACTTCCATTAAAGGAATGAGATGGTTAGTGCTGAAGGAAAACTCAGAGGGGAATGGGACTTGACAAAGAGTGGTTGCAGCTGAAGAAAAATTGTTTGTTGGTGCCATCAATGTATGAAATAAGAGGAACTAATTTGTATGTCATAAATGAAAAAAATTCTTAAAATGAGGTTCATGCCCATGTAACACAGGATGCAGGTACAGACCTGCGCACATCTTTTGTTCTAATGCTACAGTGATGCTCAGATCCCTGTGAGTGGATTTGAGATCTAGTTGTGCTAGAAGCTATACAAGAATATCTCAGTATATGGCAAGACCCAGCAGATGGGTATAAATAAAAAGAGAACAAAGAAATATAGTGGCAGTGTTCACCAGCAAAACAAACTACCTTATTCTCTGAACTCTTCCAAGATCAGTGACAATACTGAGGAAAATAATGGCTGCCACTTTCCTGACATAAAAGCAAGGGGTGGTTTTTTTCCATTCTCCTTCTTGCAGGTTTTCATTTCTGTGCCTACTATTTTGCTTATATGAAGTTAATCCACAATTTGCAATATTTTCTGCTACAAAATCAGTGCAAATACTGAGCTAGAACACACGCATATGCATATACTCACTTTCCCCAGTTAGTGGTTCCCCTAAAATAGGACAAATAATTTCTTAGATAGTAAACAACCATTTTTTGGTATCTATAGCTTCTCTGAAATCAGGACAGAGAGACACAGGCAATGCTTCAGATTCTGAGGTAAGCTCATCATCATTATTACTTTAAGGCTGGCCAACCTATAGACCACAAGTCCCACACTGCCTTATGGATGTTACCAAATGAAACTGTACAGCTCCGTATTCTTTTGCAAGAAAGGAGGAACAGGCACTGGGTGCCTACAGATCTCTCCGACGATATTTATTTAGCATACTGTTTTAAGGTGGGCATTTGAGGCGATCACGTACATCCAACTTCAAAAGTTTTGCTGCAGTGGCTGTTTGAGGTCCCTAAGGACGTCTGTGCAGAACTCAGAGCAGAGCCCTTCTCCCAGATGTAAATTCTCAATATTAATCTTTCTCCTGTCCTGTGAATGTTTCAGTCATGCCTGCACGCACAGAAAAAATGCACAAATGCTTTCCACTTTTCAGAAAGAAAAGCAAGGATTTTATATTTAATTCTAAAGAAAGACAAAGAGTCTTTCTCTTCCCTACTGTTAAAAAATAGCACACATTAAAAAAGGAGGAGGGATTGTTTTTGTTTCTTACTTTAAACACAAGCAGTTTTCTTCTATATGGTTGCAAACATTTTGTTCATACTAATGGATGGACTATTTCAGATAGGATGGTTTAATCTGAGTTAATTAGGATTTACACTCTACTAGAAGTGCCAGAAATCTTCAGTGCTCTGTAGGGAACCTGTCTCTGGTGCAGTTTGATTGGTACCATCATTGCATAAATAATCTCTGAAAAGATCGCTGTCTCTGAACACACAGAATAAAATTAATTTGAGCTCTGACACTGTGTTCTTTTGATTATTTTACCAAAAAGACAATTCAGAGACCTTGCACAAAAATTGTCTTTATTTATACAGAACATTTTGCACATACAGTGGTGCAATAAAAGTAATCCTGTATCCTTTTTTTTTTTTTTTAAATAATACCTACAGTAAATTATGGCAGAAAACCAAAAATTCCAGTCTGAAAACAAATCTGGGAAACTTTTTTTTTTTTTCATTTATATTAATTTTAGACTTATTCCATTTCACATGAAGGGCCCAATTCTGCCTACCTATTAAAAAAGCTTGGTAGCTAAGCTGCTACTAAAATTCAACTTTACTTTAGTACAGGCCAGAATCTAGTTCAGAAACCTTAAACTGTGACCCTGTTCTTGAAAGAGGAAAACTTAGTCTGTCTGACTAAATATTTTTTCCCACTGCAGAAAAATGGGTGTGTGCTTTTAAAGAAATCTGGATGTAGTTTGCAATTCTCAGTGCTTAGACTTTAGCTTTACCCTTCAAATTCAACTAAGGCTCCTCTGAAATTGCTACAAACAGATTCCCTACAATTTTTGGCAGAGGCTATTTCACTTACATTTGTTTCGTTATTAATCGAGCACGCTCTCTCACAGCCGCTCCAAGGAGTACTTAGGAGGAGCCTGCCTGTGCAGCCTCCCCTTTGGCTGGTGGCCCTGGCCGCTGCCAGCAGCAGTCCTCCCACGAGCGCCGCTTGCCAGTGCGCGCAAGGCCAGCGCGCGCCAGTCCTACATCTTCATCCCAGGAACTTTTATTTTCTGGAAGCTGACGCTACTCCCAAATGATCATGAATGAGTAAGAAGCACAGCTGCTAAAGACTGGCAGTACAAAGCCAACGATATTCAAAAGCAGTTTGTAATAATTAAGGTGTCTGTTAACCTCCACAGCTTTAAATAACCTTTCAATGAAACGTAGGCAGGCACATTCCTCTCCGGGTTGCCAAGCATCTGTGCTAGCACTGCAAACAACCTGCAGCCTTACACGGTTATTCACACTGGTTTATTGGTCACACTTTCACAGGAAAGAACCTGCAGGTTGCTGCTTGCCCCCTGGTCTTAATGAGGGTGAGAGCTGCAATGAGCTAAGATGACACCTACGTTGGCAGAGGTGGGCACTTGTATTTATTACATTTGACCTGCTTGTTAGGTGAAAAGTGGTAGGTAATACCTGGTTTGACATCCTGGTGCATTTATTTCTCTTTTCTTTGCTCCGTCTGTCCAGATTTTCAGATTTTACCTTTTGCCAGTGCCCTTTAATTTTTGTTTATTTTAGGAAGCATAAACTGCATCGTAAACACTCCTGGCTTTGTAAATAGTTTTGGTGATAGGATTTCCTTTCAGGGACTTGATAATGGCATATTGTAAATTTTAGACTAACTATGAGATTTGAGTTGTGTTGTCAGGAGCAACGTAATAAAAGGTACTACTTCAATTGTCATTAAAATCCTGTTACATTTCACTTACGATTATCTGGTTTTCCTTAGCACTGTTGGTTAGAAAAGGCAAAAAATCTATGCATCTGTCTGTATGTTGTCAAGTCGCCACATGTACCTAGTCTGAATAAAGACACTGTCACAGGTCCTGTAATCAGCATCAAGGCAGTAACAAATAGGAAACTCTTGTGATGATCATGATTAAGAAAAGGAAGTGTAAATAATCTGCAGTGCCTAAAGCTCACTTTTTTGCAGAGTGGATTTGCAAATGAGCTGTAAACCTGATCCTTTTCTTATTGAGGTCAGCAGCAAAACTCTTGCTAATCCCAGCTGAAACAAAATCATTCCGCCAGCTTGATGTTTATAGAAATGCATATTACCTTCATGTAGATGTTCTGCTATGGCTTTTTGTATTGCAGACTGCAACTTCAGCTAACGTAAACATGACCTGAGGAATGAAATCTTACTCATATCAAATAAAAAGCTGTTATTCTCAAATAGCTAACAATAAATTTTGTCAAGTAATTTATCGGCAAACGTTTAATACTCACAGGTCCATTAAGAATCAGTAAATCCAGGGAGGGAAAGGCTGGGCACATCTGAGCACTTGTACTGGGAAGGAGCTGGCAGTTACTCTCTGGTGCCAAGCCTGATAAAGGTGCACCTTTGGGGCATTATTCCCTTTGACAATGAGACTCTGTGTGTGCTAAACTTCCTGGGGTTATTTTACACTCTTTTGCAAATAGCCAGGTAGTGTGGAAGTTGTGTGGGAGTGGAGTAGCTGGGATTGCATTTTTGTGGGAAAAGGCTTTTCAGAGGAGCTGGGTGAATTTTTTCCTGCAGGCTGTGGAATTGCATACTAAAGGAAGAGCTTGTGCTTCCTCCCCCCCGCTTTCTTCTTTTTCCTTTTTTTTTTTTCCCCCCATCTAAATGTAGTGCTGGGCCTCAGGAGGCCCATGAACACATAGAGCTTCCTACTGAGGTTGTCACTTGACTGACAGCAAAAAGCTTCTGGGGAGATGGACGAGCATGAGTAGGTGGACATAGAAAAATGGAGAATGAAAAGATAAAGTAAAAATAGAACAGAATTCGGGGTCTGTAATGTATTTAACTTATGAATGTTGTGTTTGTGATTGGGCAAAATGTAAAACAACTACATCTATGTAAGTGTATGTGTATGCAAGAGACAATATCTACTCAGAATGCTCTATTAGAAATGATATTAACTACGGAAATACATCCAAGACAAACCACATGTGCCAATGCCCAACTATTTGTATACTAATATATTCCCTTGGTGTTTTAAAATAAGAGGAAAACAAATTGTGAATGAGTAGGAAATACAACAATCTTTCAGTTCTCACATTTCAAGATGATTTACAGTTCCTCAAAAATTCTGTGTTTGTGTGTTCATGTGCCTGTTTGTCTATACCATTCGAGTCCTATGAACAGATCTCTAAATAATTCAGCTGGGGTTGACCTCTATGAAGCAGACAGGATCAAACATTTAACACATTGTCATAATTATTACAGTGTGTGCTGCAAGTGAATATAGTTTCACTAAGGAGCTGAGACAAATATAAGATCTGAGACAAATATAAGAGGTGCTGGCTGTGCTTTTTCGAGCCGCATTAAATTGACCATTTAAATGGTGTAAATTTGATTATGGTGCAAACATGATTAGTTCCCATCAAAGCCGAATCACTCCTGATAGTGAGTTACAACAATATAAGCTGGCAGGTTGGCAGCAGTGCAGGCTGCTCAGTTAATAGGCAGTTGAGAAAAATGTAACAGATCCAACGGCTGTAACAAAATTTTAAGGAATAAATTCTGATGTCAGGTACTTTGTTGTAAGGTGGAGTTACTTGCTGAAGCTGAGAACAGAATTTAGTCCAAGTATCGATGACATCTGTTAAAATCAACCTGGGCTTTTACGATCCATTGAAATGACACAAAGTAAGGAAATTGTGATTATTTTGGCAAGGCTTCTTAAAAAAAAAACTTTTCTTGGATGTAGTGGATTTGGTAGAACTGCGAACTTTTTGGTTTATGACATTTGCAGGCCCTTTTTGCATTGTCTGAGTTTATGTGAAATTTTTTAAAAAATTAAAATTGCATTATTATAATAGAAATATTTTTAAGGTTTCAAAGTATTTAATATTTTTTATGACAACTAACTTTTCTGGCATTGCAACAAAAATAACTTCAATTAAAAAAAGATAATGTTTTGATGCTCCACCATTCCCATTAAGTTTATCCTGACTTATAGTAGATCTGTCAGATGCATCAAAGATGTGAAAACAAGAACACTCAGATTGCTTTAATTGAGGACTGTCTATATTTTTGTGTAAATAATAAAAAAGGAACTAATCCTTTTCTTCCTCCTCATTAGGCCAAGAATTCTTGTAGATAATTAAAGTCAGGAAGTACAAGTTTTAACAGTTGCATTGACTGTGCTGCACTGTTTTCCAACTCCCATTATCCAAGCAGCTGCTTAAAAGATTTATTTTCTACGGAAAGAGGAAAATACAGCAGCTATCTTTGCAGAGTTATCTTTAAGGTTCTGCCAGTGGGTGCTCCAAAATAAATGTTCAAGGCAAAGGAAAACAATCTGAGCCTCAGACTATGGAAACCTCGTTGTAAATACTGTGTTAATAAACCTTTTTAAAGCTGTTTTAAAAACCAAAAGATGCATTCTACCTAGATCTTAACCTAAAACAGGTGAAAGATACTCTATTTTGAAGCAAAAAGTACTAGTAAGAATGTGTTTATAAGTATTATGTTTTACAGACATTTGAATTTGGGAAAAAGTAGAGTGTTTTAAAGGGAAAACAGCTGATTCACGACAGGCATGTTTCCTGTTGCACAAAACTGTTAGTCAAACTTTAAGATGTATTCAAAATATTTTTTTAACTAATCGAGCTTCTATAGGGGTTCAGTGCTTAAACTAAAGTTAATGTGACAATGACGAGCTTTACCCCAGACAGAAGGAAAATCTTTAGAGAGTCTGGGTGCGATCCCCTGAAGCCGGGGTGCTGGGATGCAGGCGGGAGGATTTGTGTCCTGCGCGGGGCGGCGGGCGCCCGCTCCGCCTGCGGGCAGGGCCGCGGCACCGGCGGGCACCGGGGGGTTGCCGCGGGGGCGCTGGGGGGGACGGGGCGGTGCTGCGGCTGCCCGGGCACACGCACCGCTCCCGGCTCGACTCCGGCAGGGTTTTGTCCCCGGCCGAGGGGACGGCGTGCCCAGGCGCGGAGAGTGAGGGAGCTGCGTCCGTAGGCGGAGGGGTCTGTTACTGCCTTGCTAATCCGGGGGAAACTGAGGCAGCGCCGCCGCCGAGTCCCTCGGGTGAAAACCAAGGGTGGTTTTAGTGCCCGGGAGCAGAAGGCGCTTCGCGAGCTGCCGTTTGTGAAGCTTTTCGAAGCAAAAGCAGCGCAGGCTGTCGCTAGCAGCGTTACCGGTAACGCTGGTGCCGAACCGCAGCCCGCAAGCGGCGGTCAGGAGAGCTGCGGGGGGCCGGGAAGCAGGGGCGGCTGCAGCCTGGCCCGCCGGGGCTCGGTCACCCCCCGGTTCCTCTGCGCCGCTTCGGGAGGCGGCCGCTGACAGACGGGCCTCGGGGCAGCTTTGTGAATACGGACTGTTTTAGGACGGTGTTCGCCACGCTGACGCTGCCTGGCACACCGAGGACTTAGCGGACTTTTAAAAACTATGCATGTATTGTAAATACGCATTTAAAAAAAGTCTCACGGTCGAAGCGTCCAAAGCAAAGCGGGGACGTAGCTGCATACCTCTTGTTAAAAGGAGTATCCTCTGCATTGCCTTAAAGACATCAGCCAATACAGGTGTTATTTGGTACACAGCTGCTTTGAATCGTGGGGATCTCTGTATGCAGGGATTCCATAGATAGGTGTGGAATAGGGGTGTATGCACGAGCGTGTCAGTCCTTATGGGTCTCAGCGCTCAGAGGGAATCGCTCCTAACCCTGGCTTTTTCCTAAGCCCCCCCCCGGCTGCTGCCCTCGTGCATAAAAGCGTTAACGATTTGCGTGATCGCGGCAAACGGCGGGGCTCGTCCTCTGCCGCTGTGGCCGGGGAAACTCCGCCGGGAGTTGCTGCGGGTCCGCCTGAGCTGCCCGCTTCTCCCCTGGCGTTGGTGGGAAAACCGTTTCCCGGCGGTGACTACCGCCGAGGCCAGCGCCCTCCCACCCCCGCCGTCCCCGGGGCACCGGGCACTGAGGGGCGCGCCGGCCGCGCTGCCCCCGCCAGGTGGCGCTGTTGCTCAACGGTGGCGCCGCGCCGGGGCACGGCGGGGCGGCGGGAGGCTCCCGGGAGCCGGGGCCGCCCCGGGCTTGGCGCGGGGAAGGTCCGTCCGCGCGGCGCGCCTGCGGCTCCCCCTGCCGCTCCGCGGCACGGGGGGAGAGCGTGAGGGCCGCTCCTCACTTTTTGTTTTGCTTTTTTTTTTCTTTTTCTGCTATTTTTTTGTGTTCGGACACTGTTAATGTTAAAGACACCCGCGGAGCGCCCTCCTCCTGGCGGGACCGCGACCGCTGGCTACGCTCTGCCAGCTCGAGGTTACGCACCCCTCTCCCCCCGCCGGCGCCCGCGCGCCCGGCCCCGCTGCCTGCGCCGCGCCGCCGAGTGGCGGGGGCGGGGCGGGCGGCGCGGGGCGGGCGGCGATTGGCGGCGGGGTCTGACGGGCAGGCGGCGCCCCGCCCCCTTGGCAATGTCTATCGCCCGCCGCGCGCCCCATGTAGGCAGTTATTCCACTGGGATAGAGCGGCCGGAGCGGCGGCGGAATGGCCGGGGTCCCGTTCTGCGCCCTCCTCCCGCTCCTCGTCGGCGTCTGCGGGGCCGTCACCGGCTCCCGGGTCTACCCCGCTAACGAAGGTGAGGCGCCGCGCGCGTCCCGCGGCCGGGCTCCGCGTTCCCTCTGCGGGGCGCCGGGGGGAAAGTTCGGCGCCCCCCGGGCGGGCGGTGGGCGACGGTCCCCTCACCGCCTCGCCTCTCCCCTCGCCGCCGGGACCGGGCTGCCCCGGCCGGTGGCTGGGCGTCCGGCRGCCGCTGACGTGCCCGAGCGGCGCTCCGGGGGCCCGTCCGCGGCGGTGGCACAGGTGTCGCGGGGCGGAGCGGCCCCCGCCTTCGCCGCGCGTCCCCCTGCGCCGCCGCCGGTCCCCTCGGCCGGGCCGGCCCGCAGGGGTGCAGCGCTCCCGCGAGCGGCGCCGCCGCCGCGCCGGGGCAGCCCCGAGCCGGGAGGGCGGCTCATTAAACCGGTTCTCCCGGGAGCTCTCGGCGGCTCCGCGCCGTTCCCCGGGGCCGTGCTGCAGCCCGTCCGGTAGGACGGTTCGGCGGCGTCTCCGCGGGGGAAGCCCGCGGCCTTCCCGCGGTGCAGCCGGGCGGGCGGGGTGCGCTGGCCCCGTCGGGGAGCTCCCCGCGAGGTCTCTCGGTGCCCGGCCGCGCTCCCGGCCGGGGCAGGGCGAGCTCCCGAGGTCCCGGTAAGTAACAATTTTCCACTCATCGCTAACGTGCAGTTGCGCCTGTACCAGACGGCGGAAAATGCAGCGTACCCAGCGCTGCGCTGCGGGAGCGCGCTGTTTCCCGGCCAGCCGGCACGCCACCGCTTTTTCCTTTAAAGTAGGAGAACTCTTACGTGTGTTCTACCAGATGCGTCGGGGGAATTCACTGTTTGCTCCGCGTCCTGTGAGCGGCTTCAACGCGTGGAGGAAAGAACGTGCGATTCCTCAGATCTAAAACAGAGAGAGTTTCAAATGATTTAAGGAATTGGCTCAGTCGGAAATAACATTTCATTTCAACTTGAAGGTGGATGCGATCGTGCTCCACACATATGGAAACGCTCAGGTAAACGATTTATTTTAATATTGCCTGGAATTTAATCTGTTTTATTTGTACCTTTCTGCAGTTACCTTGCTGGATTCCAGATCAGTTCAGGGAGAACTGGGGTGGATAGCAAGTCCCCTGGAAGGAGGGGTAAGTTTTAAACCGCTATCTGATCAAAAGGGTAAAGGGGGTGATTAGTAACTTTCAGAGAGTCCTAATGGCTCGATTATTGTTGATTGTGGTGAGGAGGTCAGATTTCTTCCCTGGCTTACCAAGTGAATTACTCTTTGTTGGAGAAACTCTATACTCCCTTTGGATAGTTCTGTCATGGAAGAAGTGGAAACCAAAAGGGCAGAAAAGAGGCTTCAGAATTAGGAGACTGGTTGAGGCATGGGCTTAGATGCCTATTTAAAACTGAAATACCAACAAGAAATGTGATCTGGCGACTGAACTAGCATTCTTGACTGTAATTATTATATCTATGGGCCGTCTCGGCTGGGAGATGTTCAGGGCAATTGCTGTTCTATTTGTGGATGAAGGAGTAGGGATCAATATACAAGATAGACTTTTTTGGCATGACAGGGCAGTTGTCCTATTTCAGGGTGTAAACATCATATGTTTTGGTCTCTGAACAGATAAACTGAAGTACCCAGTGCTCGACGGTGATTCCCTGGAGTTTCTTTTTATGTACTTTTTCAAAGAAGAGACAATTGTAAGAGAAGATTGCTTGAATTCACTGCCCGATGGTGATGTGATGACATTAAGAGATTCACACATCCATCACTGGGGCTCAGAGCCCCTTTGCTTAGTGAGCTGCCAGCAAGGTATCTCTACTAATTTAGCTTTATATTAGTGGATGGGCACCTTGCTGCTCCCTCATCTGTGCCCCATCCTGCAGAGTGCCCAGGGCCTCTCTGGGAAATTCTTAAGAATGCTGGACTTCGGAGTTGGTGGGATCTGGTGGAGACTGTACTTCATGGAATCTCTTGGGATTTTTTTTAATAAGCAATTAGAAAGGCTTTTTCTTTCTTAAAGTGAACAATTTAAGAAAAATGCCAGCAATGCACACTAAACATTAATATAGAAAAACCCCACCTCAAATCCTTTTAATATTAAATAAGTAAAGCAGCTTAGTATGCTTAAGCAGAAGTAACTAAGTCAAACTGATTGAAAAATAAAAGTGCTGAAGGATCAGGATCTGTGCACAACAAAGCACTGGATTCTTCAAGAAACCTACAAATTTACTTTTTTGTGTGCGTTCCCACTCGTAATTAGAAGAAGCAGAGCTAAGGAAACAGCAGTGAGTGGAAGGAATCCGAGGTTGCATTGGTTGGTGATGCATTATGCATAAGCTCTGAATAACCATAACATGGGAGAATGGGGGATTGTTTTGCTCTCCCATTGTTGTTCTGCGTGAACTTGACTACAGCCGTGGCTTGTGCTCTGCCTGAGCACACTGTGCTGTCCCCGAAACTCGAATTTTTCAAAGAGCAGGGGAGTGATTGGCAGGCCGCTGGCAGCACCGACCACATTTACTGCTGATTGCAGGCAATTGCCCTCATCTTTTGACACTGTGGAAAGGTACAGCTCTGTCTCCGTGAGAGTCGGGCTTCCTTGTTAATCCTGTACCCCGGAAAGGTCAGTTAATGAGATGGGGTCTTTCATACGGCTCTCTAAGRGATATCTATGCTGTATGTTAAAATAGGACCTAAAATACAAGTTTCAATAAGTCAGTAGTAGAACTGATGATCAGAGGACAGCTGTATATCATTAATGGCTGTTGGATTCCCCCTCTCCCCCCATGTTTTCTCTGAAAGTGCTATGCAAGCTTGAGAACAAAATGCGTGCTCTTATTGTAGATGTGACTCGTTTCACTAAACCTACATACGTGTGTTCTATTTTTAAGCCAGTAGTGAAAAATTTAAGAGTACATGGTCTGTATCTGAGGTGCAGTGCTTGGAAAGCATTTATTTTAACTTCCTATGCTGCAGATTTATTTCAAGCAGCAGAAATGAACTCCTCCTTTTTCTTCCTGGGAAGATTCTGCCCTTCAGTGCTAGTTTTTCTTCAACTGTGTGCACTTTATTGTCTATTACAAAAGATATTTTTATAGATCTATACCACACAGTTCCTGAGGTGTGAGGGTTGTGTGGATAAGAAGGGCTGGAGATAAACCTGGTCATTTAGCAGTGACTAGCAGTAATCAAATATATAGTAGCCCTGGAGGAATTAATGAATTGCATTATAAATGTAATTAATGATTTACTCTTGCATTTCACAGTTGAAAAGCAGGTTTTGTGCCCAGAATGTTTTATTCTGCATCATTAAACCGTGGGAAGAGTTGAATTATAAAAGTTAATTTCAGCTTGAAAGCAAAAAGTTACAGCTTTGACCACATACTTAGAGTTACAAATCATTTACAGTGTCTCTAAATTTGGGGCTGTAGTTATTTTCAGCTCTGGCAGTAAGACACACTTAGGTTTGTTTTGTGTATGTGTGTTTATGAAATAAGAAATCCAGCTCTGTATATTTGTGTATCTGTCAGGAGACAGGGGCGTGTTCAGAACCTGATCTGAAACTTGCTGAATTTAGTTGCAGTCTGTCCATTGACCTTAGCAGTCTCTTTACTGAATCCTCTAGCAGCATCCTCCATTGTATAAATGTACTAAAGGAAATCCCATCAACAAGTATTATTTCCCTCTGCTTCTTCCTTTCTCTTGTACCACACACAATATAGGTAGTGTAGACAGTCTGAAGATAAGCAGAATGGAAAGTGATGGATCATAAAAACAATATTGTAACAGTAAACTAGCTCTGTGGCAGCTGTAAATTAAACAACTCTGTCTTCTTACTAACACCATGTTACACTTTACATTGATAGATGACTTTTTAAGACTTATTTTTTCCTTTTCTGTGAAAAGGAGTGACATGGTGAGTATTGATTTTTTTCCCCTCCTCCTTCATTTTAATTTGCAGTTATCTCTAGGCAGCAAATAAAATAATATTCTTTCTGCTCCTAGTGACTCATGGTGCTAACTACTGTCATTCTATAAATGGATTCAGCTAAGCTGGAATCTTTTTAAGTAAAAATCACTTGTTTAAGAGCAATCCTTGTGAGAAGAATGCAGGATATTATACAAGAAGCCCCTTAATGTTAAGAAGGCTTCTGTTTATCAAAGCCACGGCTCCAGTAGTTCTGAAAAGCACTTCTGGGAAGTCTCTTTAAAGTTACTACTGTTTTCCAAGGATAATTTTATATGCTTCATTGTATTGCCTGCAAACCCAGACAATATATTGTTATCTAATATATATATATTTTTTTAAGAGGGATTTTTCTGATACTGAACTGCTATGGGCCTTTTGCTGGAAAGATCTCTCTCCCTAATGCCCCTGCTTCCCCCTCTCTCCCTACCAGGAAAGCACTGTGATAAACTTTCTTCTGTCTACGATAATCCTTAGAACAATTTTTTTCAAAACTGTTGGTTAGGCATGCTTTCCTCTTATAAGTTAATCACGCTGAACTACTGAATTAGGGCCAGATCTCTTCTTTCCATACCTTCCTTGGATTGCATGCATTGTTGTTGTTTCGTAATTATGTTGCCTGTTAGTTTTGTGCTTCTGAAGATGCCTGAACTTGATTTGAGGGGTGTAAGGGTTTTGAAGCATGCTGATACCCTGATCTTTCAGCACTTACCCTCTCTGCTAACCTTTCTGGGTTTTTGAGAATATGAATTTAGCTATTTCCTACTTCATCTAGGACAAGATGTATAATATTCCTTCTTTTCCCACCTTCCCACTAATAAGAAATTTTTTTTTTTGGATAGCAAAGTTAGGCAATGTTGCTGGTAGCCTGATGATGTTGTCTCCTTACCTGTCCTTCCATCTCTAAGTGCCACCCAAATCAAGGACCCAGTTCTCTGTAGACAGCTATTTCTGCTCAGCTCCAAAGTAAAGACTATTTGCTGAGCGTGACTGGGATATTGCTAGCCCAGGAAAGTAGTTGGCAGCTTAGAGAAATAATAAGGGGTGGTTTAAGAGTTTAAAATATGTAGTAGTGATGCCAGAAATGTGGATGTTGCTCTGTCTCTGCCTCAGGCTTTTTGTGCGACTCTATCACACAATCTCACTGTTTGATATTCCCACATACAAAGTGGGGTCCATGCATTTCCTGCCTTGTCTGCTACAGGGGAGGCACCGTAGTGTCAGTGATGTACTCTGAGTTTGTTTTGAGTTGATTTGTTTTCCTGTAATGGAAAAAATGCAATCTCCACGTTAGTTGTGGAAGTGCAGATTATGTTTGCTGTGAAGCTCTGTAGTTCCTTTTAATACTGATGCATTTTTCTTCCCCTTTCCCTCTTCAGTGGGAGGAAGTAAGCATTATGGATGAGAAGAACACTCCCATCCGCACCTATCAAGTCTGCAACGTGATGGAGCCCAGTCAGAATAATTGGTTACGAACTGATTGGATTCCCCGTGAGGGGGCTCAAAGGGTGTATATTGAAATCAAGTTCACGCTAAGAGACTGCAACAGCCTGCCAGGTGTCATGGGAACTTGCAAAGAGACTTTCAACCTTTATTACTATGAATCAAACAATGATAAGGAGCGTTTTATTCGGGAGAGCCAGTTTGCCAAGATTGACACCATTGCTGCTGATGAGAGCTTCACCCAGGTGGACATCGGTGACAGGATCATGAAGCTGAATACAGAGATACGGGATGTGGGACCACTCAGCAAGAAAGGGTTTTACTTGGCTTTTCAGGATGTCGGTGCCTGCATTGCTTTGGTGTCTGTTCGTGTCTTCTATAAGAAGTGCCCATTGACAGTTCGAAACCTGGCACAGTTTCCAGACACCATTACCGGGGCTGATACATCCTCTCTGGTGGAGGTTCGCGGCTCCTGCGTCAACAACTCGGAAGAGAAGGATGTGCCAAAAATGTACTGTGGGGCAGATGGTGAATGGCTGGTGCCCATTGGCAACTGTCTGTGCAATGCTGGCTATGAAGAACGTAATGGTGAATGCCAAGGTAGGATAAGCCATATTGTACTCTTCATTAGGGCTTAGTTGAATGCATAATTGAATCAGAGATGAGAGTAAATGGAGTAAAGCCAGTAATTAGCAGCCCCTGTGGGATGTGGTGGGACAGAGGGGTTTAATGAAGAAGTCCAGTAGCTCCAGGTGGCAAGGCTAAGAATTATATAATGCAAAACAAATGATGCTGCCGTAATAGGCAGAAGGCGAAACACATTTTCTAGCAGGCGCCTAAATTTGAATTGGCTCACGATAGTCACCAAAATGTGAATGACTGCAAAACAGTGCAGTTGAGCTACTGTCATTTAGAGAGACACATTCTTCAAGTTTTATCTGAAGTGAACTTTGTTAAGCACGGGAAATTCTGGCAAAGTCTCCTCTGGATAATGCAGTGGGGTAAGAACCAGTCGGGGAGGTGGGGAACAGGAGTTTTAGCTGGATTACTTTCCCTCTTCGGTAAGGGGAAGTCTTTGGTGTTCTACTTGTTGCAATTTTTTTAGCACTAAATAACCCTTTGATATTTGACACCGCTGCCTTTGTTAAATATTTTCATTTCTCAGAGGGTCTCTATTGTCAGCTTAATAATAGAGGTGCTAGGATACTCTTAGAAATGCTAGAAGTCTCCACCCCACCCTCCCACACACACCATCCTGTGTGCAGAATTAGGGATTAAAGTTTGTATAAAAGACAGATTATCCTAAAAAGAAAAAAAACTCGAAACCTATGTTCTCTTCACCTCCCCTTTCTGGAAAAAGGAATTGTAAAAGGTTAGGGAAGGAGAGAAGGGAGTTTATAAATAAAATATCTTTAGCCTCAGCTTCTAAACTCTTCCTCATGTAAGCATAAATTAAGATCGAACTCGAATGGATTCTTGCACAGGGCTTAATTTTGCTGGGTGCTGAATTGAAGATGCTCAACTCCTTAGTGGATTTGGACCCATGTTTTTGGAAAAGGTTCTCTGGAGCCAGATGACTTTGCTTTACGTCTTCTTGGTGTGTTTTTCACTAGGTCATTTTTTTCATCTTGAGACTGAGAACAAGATAGCAGAGCAAGTAACTGACTGCTTTTGTGCTAGACTCCTAAGAGAACAGTGTCTTTTGAATGTCCTACTTGAGTTCTTCTAAAAGATAATTTACAGTCAATATGAAGTTCATTATTATGCATTGAAATTATACTTCGCGCTTCTTTCCTGTGAAAGCTTAAACTTCGGTCTTCATTTCTAGTGTTTTTCTATATGGAAAGAGCCTAAGTGTGCCGCATTGGCAACAAAATTACCACGGGCTGCAGAGAGAACTGAAAGATGAGCAGCACGATGACAGGGCATCCTGTCTGGGGTAAATTGCTCTGTTTCTTTGGAATCCTGTGAGATAGAAACTTGAAAACCTGTGTATCATTAAACATGTGAACCTCTGGCTGTGGTACTGACTGGGTGCTGCTGGGGAGAGCTGTTGGTGGCTGGGGAGATGCTGTTACTTTCTAATAGCTCAATAACTTCTGGGCAAAGCTTCCTGACACTTCTACAGCCTGGGTTGTGAGAGGAGGAAGTGAATGGGGGGAAACAGCATCTTGGTTTATTGCATGGCAATTACTCCGCCTTCTCCTAAAGGCCTATTAGGTCAGTACTGGGTCACTCTGATGGACACAGATCTACCATTTTTCGGTGTCAGTGGCCCAGATGTGATGAACTAATTGCCTAACAAATCCTGTGTTGTTCAAGGGAAATCCCTTGAGGTTTTGCTGGTGGGCAATGGCGATAGTGGGATGCTTTTTTAATTTATTTTTGTGGTGTTGGACTAGACCTTGGGGATGAATGTTAGCTTACCTACCAGCTCTCAGCTGTGCCCGGGGAAGCTTGGGCTCAGGAAACCCAATTCTCTGTTTCCCAAGTAAAAGGAAGGTCAGGTGATGCCATATTTACAAAGGAGATTAGAAACGTTCTGTCTCTTGGGCTCTCCAAAGTGAAGTTGGCCTGTGCTAGTCATTTTGAGAGGATTCAAGCCAGCATGTAATTTGAAAGCGCTAAACCCATTTCATCAGCGGTTATTTGTGGTTTCCTTTTCTCAGATTTGCCATTCTCCAGCCAGAACAGTTTACTGGGAAGCTCCTCTTCATGAATTCATGAAGTTTACCAGAACTATGCAGCTTGCTCTCTGACTTCCAGTGAGGCCATTAAAGCAGTTTGGCCTTTGACGCTGCTGAATGAGGCTTCCCCTTTTCTTACCCACTTAACTTCATAGTTCAGCAAATGTTCTGCTCCGGCAGGTTTTTGGAGGGGAGGAGGAGGAAGTGAGGAGGATTCCTGTGGTTTTGGTACAGAGGACTGGGGGCGGGGGGAGAGACTTTGAGTTTGGGAAAGGCTGTAAAAAGGGTGCCAGGCTGGGACTGGAGCTGGTGAGCAGGTTCCACCCCAATGGTTTTTCAATAGGTTGACTGTGGCAGGACAAATACAAGGAAAGGTCAGAGGTTGTCATTTTCCTCATCCATCTTCCCCTGTGATCCTAGGGTCAGAGTTAGGATTGATTAAGATCTTGAATGTTTGACAAAAGCGTGGTGGGCAGAAATAGTTTAGACCAGTGGATCGGGGCTTTGCACTTGTTGGGAGATCCATGGGAGACATCTGAGCTCCCTGTCCTCTCCTGGGACCTGCCCTGCCGCACAGTGCTGGGATGGACCAGCTGGCACTTGGCTTGCCCTAAAAGCTGCTTCAAGTTCGCTCAACCTTCTGATTTTTACATAATACATTTTCCTTGAGCTGCTTTTGCTTAATTTCTGATGTGTGCGTGGGAAGTGTAATGGGAAGCCACTTCACATCTAAAGTGGTTCCTGCAGTGGCAGTTAATGACTGTCTGACCTTGAACAGGATTTTTAAAAAATTGTGTTGGTGGTATGGAGGTGTTTGAATATGATGACAAAAAACCATCCTTCCTCTGACTGCTATTTTTTTTTCCATCTGACTTTATTGATGATAATTGTTTAACTGAACATCTGTGTGTGTGGTGTGTGTGTATATGTATCTCTCTATATCTGTATGCAAAAACCCAGGGCAGAAAGGGAAGGGAGCCATATATTTAATCCATATTTATTTGGGAAGCTTCACAGGTGTCACAGGCGTGGTTTCTCAAAATTGGTCCTGATCAGTAGAAATATTAGGTGAGCAATGATTCTTTTCTTACAGGTGATTTTGTAGCTGTGAAATTGATGCTAAAAAAAACCCCCAAAAAACCCAAAAACCACTAAACAACCAACTTGCTGTTGACTTTTTTTCTTATTATTTATTCTCCCCCAAACTTCTTGCATTAATGGCTATCCATTTAGGAGAGCATAAATGTGCAATATTGTTGATGGAACATGAAACTATCCTAACTAGTGGTGCATCTCAGGGCTAAGGTAATTAGTGCTTTAGGGCAAAGTTGAGACACAAAGTAATTTTAAACTTCGCTTGTATGCATCATTGTTATGTAAATTGTTTTGTTACACATTAATAGAATGTGGTTTGGATTTAGTTACGATTTCCTTATGATAAAATGTGTATCTTTTTAACTCAAAGGAGGAGGGGAGAAAACAGGAAGGGAGAAAAGACAGATTAAAGAAGCAATAGACTGTAGCCATCTGTGATGATTTTGATGCTGTGAAATTACAAATCTCAATTTTAGACCTGCCACTTAGTATGAATATGTGAGACAGTTGAGATTTTTTTACTGTGATATTGTAAAGGTTATGAGAGCCAACAGCTTTGTCTTCATCTACACTTGCTTTTTTGAGTTGTGAATTGGCCAATTGGCAGAAAATCCAGTGCCATTTAAAATATGGCTTAGTCCTGGTTTCATATCACTGCTGTTTTTTAGAATTTTCCTTTGAATTTTGATAAGAGCGTCCCTAAGAAATAATAATTTGAATGATAAGATTCTTTTTATCTTGGAGGCTTTGAAGAGTGGCTGCGATCGAGAGCAGCAGTTCAGTTTACATCAGAAGGGTACAGTCTAATTTTTTTTTTTCTGTGATAAGATTTTTTTGGATGGTGGGTTTTGTAGGGGCGGGAAAGCGAAGTAATTTGTGTGTACTTTCCCATTTTAGTCATAGACAACTTTTTTGTCAGAATAACACTGATGAACAGTCTGGCTGCACAAAAGGGTAATCAGAAGGGTGACTAAGACTGCGCAGATTTGAGATTTCTGAAGGATTTTTTTCAGGTTGATTATTTTTGGCAAGGGGAAGAAAAATGCACAGACTCAACATGTTACGTTTTAAAAGGAGCTGAGAAGACAGAAGCTACCAGAAGGGGCATGGGAGCGATGCTGAAACACAGTCTGTCTGAACCAAATTTAGTTGGTTCTCTTCTCTGCTGAAGGAGTGATTTGGTTATGTTATGTTCTTGTGTAGCTCAATAGATGTTCCAAGGGTTGCTCCCTTTGATTTTTGTACCACCTGGTGCATTTCAAAATCTGCATTTAAAGGTCATTGCAGGCTCTGTAATGCTTTCCTCTTCTCTGGCCCCCTCCGAAGTCAAGCTACAGTTGTCAAGCAATTGTCCCTTCATGTATCCCTTGAAGAAAGGCTGGGATTGCTTCCTTCTGAATTCCCAACAAAATTTCTGCTGGTACACAGGGGAGCAATATCTGGTCTTTATTCTGCGTGTTACTAGTAAAAAGCACGGTCCTCAGAATCAAAGCCAGATGAGCTGTTGTGGTGGTATGAATTTCATGGCAGGTCTAGCTAGTCTTTTGTGGGGCATATAGACCATCTTCTGGTTTTTTTTGTGTGTGTGGTGTGTTGTTGTTGGGTTTTTTTGTGTTTGTTGTTTTTTTTTTTTTTTTTTTTATTTGGGGGGGGTTTTTTTGGTTTTTTTTTTTTTTTTTTTTTTTTTTTTTTTTTTTAAGGGGGTGGAGGGGAAGCTAAATCAAAACACTCCAGACAACTCATCTAGTGTGTGATGACTTCAGTATTTAGATCTTGGCTGGGTAAGTGTTATTATCTGTCTAATAACATGCTCCACTGAGCTTGGTCTTTATTGCGCTTGTGAGAAGTGATTAAAGAAATGCTCAGCAGTACACTTCAGTCTTTTGAGACTGCATCAAAAAGCCCCCCAAACTTGTCAGATAAATATCTTATCTGGTTTTGTTCCATGGTGCCACATCCTTTTGATATGTTTTGGGGAGCAGGTGAGGTCACACAGTTTTGTGAATCAGAGACAATTAACACTCCCATGACTAAATGGCCATTTTATGAATATTCAGAGCCTGCTTCACCTCCCTGGGAAGCAAACATGTTGGTTCCCTTCTCTTTCCTCCTGCTGGAGACTAAGGAAGCTCTCCTTGTGAATGGGGATTGGCAGCTGTCGGCAGCTTTGCCTTTTGCATGCAGCAAATTCCTCATTTACATCTTTTGTATACACCCTCATGCAAAGTAGCACACCCATTTCCCCATTTCACAAAGGAGATAAGAGCTTCCTTTCGAAACGCCAGCCAAAATCTCCTGTTTATGCAGAGCTCAAAGATTTGGATTTTATGCAAATGGATTCTGTTTTGATTTTTTTTTTTGATCTCTTTGTTTAAGAGATGGTGTAATATTTGCACAGTGTGCTCCTTGTGTCTTGAGGTCTCCTCTTGACTATGACTGATTGTCACTCTTTCCACAATCTCTGCAGCCCGCTTGCTCGCTTCAAGCCGGTGTGCGGGTAAGTGTTATGCTCTGAAACCCTGGCCTTGTTTGTAAAACGATGGCTGGAGGTGCAGGGAGTGCCATTTCTCATGCCTAGTGGGGCAGCAGGCCCTTGGGTGTCATCTCCTCTAGATGTTCACCAGTGACCATGAAGCCCTTCTGTAGCTACATCCTCAACTGGGGGGATGACCAGTTTCAGGAGGTGGGATCCCCCCTGCACTATAAGTGCATGAAAAAGCATTACATTTTATGACATTTTCTATGTGCTGAGTCAAGAACCTGCTCAGCCCTGGTGTAATGCCCTTCACTTTGCTTGCCTGGCCGCAGAAATGGGCTTGGCCCACGGTTATAGTTTGGTGCAAAGGGGAAAAGGGGCTGGTAGCACTTGGGTAAACATGCACAAATGAACTGCTGTCTCTATTTATCAAAAGAAAATAATCTGTGAGAAAAGTTCTGCTTTCTTAAGCCTCATGATTACTCAAGAACCCATATTTTATTTTATTTCTGGTTTTAGTGGCTTTCTTTTCTTTTTAACTTTTCTTTATTTCAACTTTACTTAAAATTGCCTTTGGCTTGAAATAAAGCTGAGGCTCATTAAATGCTCCCAAAACACAGGCTTGTTCAGAACGGATTTGTTGAAAGGTTTATTGATATAAGTTAGAACACATGCTGCACGAATGTACTGTATTTCTTTAAAGTACTGTTTTTCATTTTGTGTCTTTATAAATCAGTGGTATGAAATTGGGACTCTGATCATGTTGGGGCTACATCCTATAAGAAACCAGAAGGAAAAGCAAGGTTGTAGGGGGTTTTCGTTTTTGTTGGATGTCCAATTAGTGTGTAACTCGAAGGTAATTTCACAGGGGTAGTAAACTGCACAGTGTGAAAGCTGGTGGCATAATTAAATGGAGGAAGGGCTCTTTAAAACAACAAAGGAACGTGCAGAAACTTTGCTTTTGTCCTAATAGTCACCCAGAAGGGGAGGTCATGCTGTTTAAAGTACAATATGGATGGGCTGTTAAGGTTTGGGGGTGGGGAAGCTGTACTGTACAGTTGGTATTTGCTTTGGCTCATCTAGTCATGGATGCCTAGAGAAAACTCAGTTTGCTGGTCTACTTTTTGTTTTTTTACTTAGATGGGTGGGTTTAATCTCACTCAAGGAATCTGTAAAATTAAGTTCATCTATACAAACCCACTGAAAGAGGTGTGCTTGGAAACAGGCCTTGTATTTACTGGGGACCTGGTGCAGCACTGCACAGGCTGCAGGGAGGCTGTGGTTTCAGCAGCCTGGGCAAAGGTGGGGCTCCTGGGCAGGAGGAGGGGGGATGCTCTTGTGCTGCAGCGGCTGGAGGACAGAGGGAGGAAGGCTAGGTAATTTTCCCAGAGGCACACAGGATGTCTGTGGCTGAGATGAGACCAGAGGGAAGGCTCAGCCTAGTGTCCTAGCTGCAAGATAGCTTCTCCCCCCTCCACGCTTGTCAAAAGGCATCAGTTACCTTTCTCTAGTGAGTTACCCATCTTGCATGCTAGAACTCCTTAAACCATCATTTGAACTAAAGCAATCGATAACGATTGCTTCTGCTTGTATATGTGAATACTTTGTACAGCCACGGTACAAAGCTGCAGTACAGTGTCTTAATTACCCAGATAATCCTGTTTGCTTGTATTTTTAAACTGAGTGCTGGGTAATTATTCAATTCTTAATAGAAGGCAAATGGCAATGTAAACAATAATTAGGATGTTAGACTAATGCGCTTCAAAGCAAATTGGATTTTTTTCATACCGTTCAGCATGAAGTCCCATAAGTTAACAATTTAGTGGCAAGGAAAAAAGTTCCATTTTGTTCATATTTTCTGATGTTATCTCTTCATGCCTTGTTTCTGTGAGTAAGTTTGCTCCAATGATGCTGCCTGCTCCAGAGCCAATGTCAGGTTGACAGTTGGCTCCCCACCGTTTGCCTATACTCTCCCATGGCTTCTGATGGGCTTTTTGTCCCCTGCAGCCAGGGGTTACAGGTCAGCGGCATCCCGAATTCCCTCCTGCCGCAGGGACAGGTGAACGTGGAGAGGGGCGGCTGGTGCTGCAGGTGCAGCCGGGGCTTGGCTCGGTGGGTCGTGGCTGCCCTGGGCTGAGGTCCAGAGGAGCAGGCTAAGCTCGGTGGCTGAGGCTCTTCCTTCATCTGGGTTCAGCTCTTCTTGCTTGCTGACCAAGGCTGACTTTAGCCTTGGAAATAGAGACATACTTGAAGGGAAATTCAAGTTTTTGTCTCTTTAATCTTTGAAAGCAGGGTAATATGCTGTGGGTCAGAGCTACAACTCATTATCTCCCTTAGCTTGGAGAGCATTCCTGGTTTTCACAGCTCATCTCCAGTTTTACTAGAAGCATGATGTGAGCCACAAACATGGATGCAAAACACTCAATTGATTTCTGTTCTGTCTGCAAATCTTGTGTATGTAACATATTTCAGTACTTCCACAGACTGTTAATTAAATCCTGTCACTGTATCCATTCCTCACATTGTATTTAGCCTGTGATCGAAGACTGTGTGTTGGTAGCAAAGGCGCTAGTCAATAACGCTGCTGCTTTCCAAAATATTTTAATAATGCATCTGTCACACTGAGGGTTTTGTCTGGCCTTTGCCGTGCCTTCTCAGCAGTCTGAAGGGATTGAACAATTGGCTTTATTTTCCCCATTATCAATGCTAAGAAGGGCCAAAATGTTCTCCAGTGTTGATGCTGAATTATAGAAATTGAATGACAGAAATTTAATTTTAACTACATTTTACTTTTCTGAGAAGTGGTGGTGGGGAAAATCAGTAGAACACTTCAAGAGGTTATGGCTGAATTTTTTTGATACTAATACAGGCTATCTTTATATTAAAGTGTGCACTTAAAGGGTGTGGATTTTCTTATTTTAAATCTCAGAGGCTTCTTGCCAGGCCACATTTTAATAGCACTAATTAACAAGTCTGTCTTTCCATACATCAAACATCTCTGTCTGGGGAGCTGAAGAATACAGACTAGCGCTTCTGTGAACTTGGTGCTTGAATTCATTTGTTTTCAGTTTTAAGTGTTTTCTGCAGTTGAAAAAGACATCGCTGCTTTGAAAACAGTTTCCTTTTGAAGTGTCCAGCCTGGCAACGACTGAAGCAGCCACTGGGCAAATTAGCATGTTAAAAGGACCGGATCAATACCTTGCCTGCTCTCCTCCGGGGCTGGGCAACCCTTGCTCGGGTCTGGCCAGCTGCACCCATGCATTTCAGGGGAGCCATCAATAGCAGCGTGGGTTGCATCAAGCTGAGACAGCTTGATCCAGTGCCCAGGCTCTTTCAAGGATGGCCGTTTGAAAATGGATTCAGGGGAATTGACAGCTTCGGGAAGATCAGGCAGCTTGTGTAATTATGGAGAGGATTAGAAGGAAAGTGTAGGGAGAAATAGGAGATCAATTGTAGGGCACAAGTTGCCTGAACTCCTCTTCAGATGCTGGAGTATTCAGTTTTGTTGTACTTAGCTGGTGTGTGTAAAAGATTTCTTTGGGCTTTTTCAAGAGACAAGTAAACACAAATTAAAAAGAGGGTGTGTGGGTAGTCCCTACTGTTTCACAGAAATGCTTGGGGGCAGTGGCTGCTGGATAAGTATAGCAGGAGATGCTTAGATACAACTGTGTTTGCCGACAAACCGAAGAAGATGGTTCTGGTTTCCCCAGCGCGCGGTCTGCAGCCCCAGCCTATGTGCCTTCAAACCTCCAGTGGCACCCTCCAGGAGCTCTGGGTGGGGTGCTCTCCCCTGCCCTTGGCTTTCTGGTTGCCAAACTCCTGCACTCAGACAAAGGCCCCCCTGGGGCCTTCGGGCAGTGCTCTATGTCTGTGCCCTGGTGGGAGAGACAGCCCCTCCTTGGGGGTGGGGTGAGCATTGAAGGTTCCTCCTGTATCTGTCAATGTTAAAACAATGAACAAACGATTGCAGTAGTCAAAATTGCACCAGAGCCATTCTGAAATAGACACTATTTCTTGAGAGGCTTCCTGTGGTCTCGTGCACCAGAGATGCTAGAAGATAGCTGAATTCTGTTGCTGTTTCTTTTTAGTGGCTTTGGTGTTTGCATCTTGCACATCTGCCAACCTCCCCTTAATCTCTTAAGTACCATAACACAGTTATTAGGTTGACACATTTTGTCAACTCATAATTAGTTCTTGGATTTCCTCATTTATTTTTGTGGTGATCAGAAGTGTCCAGGGTAGAGCTAATAAGACAGCTGAAATCAGGACCAGGTCCCTATATGCTCTCCACCTGCTCATTAATCAAGGACTCTGCAGTTAATGAGAGTACTTTCCAGGTAATATTTAATCTCAGAGTAGCAATAGTTACACTTAATGCAAAAGAACGTTTTTTGCAGTTTGTTGCTGAAGTCATTCCCATGGTGCATTAGAAACTGTCCTCCTGTGCTAATCCAGACACAGTTCTGTCTCGCTGACCCAAATTTGGACTACTTCTGAAAATCCATACAAGATTAAAATACTGGATCCAATACTTTAGGCTGGACCTGACAACCTAGTGGGTGCTGGGTACACACGCATACATATAGTCATGGCTGATAATGTACGTTGTTTTGTAATGCTTTGGGGTTCAAAGGCCTGTCTATGTGGGGAGGAAAGTTGAAAGGAATCAACTAAAGAGGTGAAGTCAGTGTGTATAAATTAAGGTGCGTCGCTGATCGCTCGTGAGACTGTTTCCATCCTTTTTGGCTGAATCTACCCATGTGCAGATCCTTTATCCGTTTAGTTGATTCGCCTTAAAGTTCTTGTTGGCTCTTTTGAAGACATACACTTGGTACCCAGTTTTAATGTACCCAGAATTAATGTACTTGGTAACCTTGAATTCAACACACCCAATAGCTTGAAAGTGAGCTCAAAGGGTTGTGGGCACTGAAAGCACCCATCTGTAGCTTTAGGATAGATAGAGTACTTTAATTTGTGAGAGAAGGGAGGACAAAATCCACCTACAGTCACTTGCAGTAGAGCATGGAGCAGCAGCAGAAAGGAAAGGAGCATTGAGCATGGCCACAGCATTGCCAAGGAGCGTAGCTGGCTGGCTCCAGAAAGGGGCAGGAGACCTTGTCCACTGTGAAAGAGCAGCRCTGGCTCTGATGGAGGCTGAAGGAGATGCACCATACCGTGGGTCTCATCCAGCACTGCAGGGAACTGCCCTTGTCTTAACAGGAATGGTGCAGTCCCAAGAGCAGTATGTGACCTTATTAAGTATCGCATCTCCTTCCTGTTAGGCTGCACTGGAACAGTGACTGTGCAGAGCTCATCCTCTTAGTTCAAGATGAACTGTAATTGGGGTATGAAAGTATGAAAAAGGAGGTCTCCTCTCTGTCTTTCCTGTTTGGTTGGACATTGGTTTGTCCTTCCATGCAATCAGAGGACCGCTGTAGCTCTAACTTGTGCCGAGTTTTTAGCAGCTACCAGCTCACTGTGGGGATACTGGGGAGAAGCAGCTCTGCCCACCATATTGCTCTGCTTCTTCAAAGGTCACTATTAATGCCTCTTTCTTGTGGTTGTGCGTTTTAGCTAGCCTTCTGCAGGGATCATGGTAATTTGACCTCTCTGTACACCTGTATTAAAGTTTGAGTTAAAAATGCACTGTAGCAGTGCAAAGGAGAGGCATTTTTCCATGGGATTGTTGAGCTCTTTGAGAATGCCAAATGGCTAAGTTAACTCTTGTGCAAACACTGCCTTTTATTTGACTTTGTAGTTTGCCCTTTGAAATACAAACATATTTGTGTCAATCAGCAAGTCTCCTTTCCGGAGTTTTGGTTGACCCTGTGCAAAGAAATGTGACTGTGCAATTATTAAAGGTGAGGCCTTTGTTTTAACAAATGCTGAGTAATTGCTATTCACTTGTCTCTGCGCCTCTGTCATAAATGACGGTGAACTGCCCTTCAGCCCAGCTAAATAACAAGGAAGATACTTGTTTGGAAGGAATAACTCTTCAGAAATTTGCAATATGTCAGAAGTATTGTGTCACAGAGACTTGTGGGTAGGGCAAAGAAAAAAGTTGCCAGCCTCAGCTTAGAGTGCAAGAACCTTATTTGGGCTTTAAAATGCAATTAGGTCAAATATACCTGTGTCACTTGGACAGAGTTAGTAGGGGTTGTCAAAGTCTAGCGGAGGGCAGAATTTACCCGTTAGAAAACAATCTGAAGTGAATATGGAAATGTGACACTCTGGCAACTTACCTAGCACTTTTTATGACGAAAAATTTGAAAGCTCCTCCTTTCCCCTGCCATAGTGTTGGCAGGTATTGGAAAAAGGCTCTTAATGTTTCCCAGGAGTTTTTCCACAGTCTGGAGACTTGGACCTGGTTGGTGCCACTGCCCCAATTGATTCTGTACAGGGAAGTTGTCAGCCATGGTGGTGAGGCTATGGATGAGTCATGCCAAAGAAACAGAAAATCAGATCTCACAACTGTTTTTGGAGAATAACTCCTGTCCTCTTCCAGATACTTTTTGTTGTTGTTGTTTTTTAGTAAAAACCTTCTGAAGAACCAGAAGCCTGGTATAGAATTAGTTTTAATAAGCATTACTGATGCTCTATAGAGATACTACCAAGATAGCCCAGTACTGATTTGACCTGTCTCTCCTTTCTGTATTAGCTTTAATTCCTATATGTTCATTCAGTCTGTATGTGATTTCTCAAAATAAAGTGTTTATTGCCCTGAGCTCAGCATCATGAATCTTGCAAGCAGATCTTAGATAACAAATAAGTACGTGTGATAAGGGGAARGAAATTTTCTTTGAGAGCACTTTTCAATTTGTTCCTCAAAGAGGTTTTTCAGAAAGTAGTAGATTCTGTTTTACCTATTCACATCAACTAGTGTGTTTTGGCCTTATTCCAGAAGGAAATAATTGAAATACTAGGCTGCGTCTTTTTAGCTAGTCCAGACCTTGATTGATGGATTTGTAGCCCTCATGCAGGCTTAAGAGACTAAGGCATCCCTTCTGCCAATGTTAGCACTTACTGTCCAGCTCACTTTAAGGAGTTCAAAGTTTGGACTTGCTTAGAGTTGAAGATATCTTGAAATGTCTCTCACCTTTCTTCTTTAACCAGAGGTGCGTAGAAGTTGGCTGTAAAGATGAAGCTGGTAACAGGGCAGGAAATAATGGGCTTAAATTGCAAAAAAAGAAGGTTAGGCTAGACCCGAGGGCGGGGGGGTGGTGGGGGTGGGGAAATTCATAATCACAGACATCTGTAGTGCCAGTGCGATTGCCCAGGGATGTGGGGGAATCTCTGCGTTGGAGGATTTTCAGAATAAGTTAGACATCTAGTAGCATGGTTTAAGTACAGGTTATCCTCCTGTGGGGCAGGGGAATAGACTAACTGGGGTCGTCTCCAGCCTCATCTCTTGTGGTAAGTGCTCTTGCACAGTTGCTATGGGATCACCATCATCTTACAGCTGAAAGGTAGCTCTTGAGGTCTGACCTAGAAATAGAGACTTGATCGTGCTGTCTCCTGACCTCTTTCTCCCCAAGAGGTCTCTTGGCTGCTAGAGCTCTTTCCCTGCATTTCAGTTTTCCAGTTAACTAACCAGCTAATTTCAGCTAACCAGAACCCTCTTCAGGCATCTTGGATACCTCTCTATCAGTTCGTTCCAGTCCCCTGCGGAGCCAGCGTGACACTGAACAGGCCCTTGCTTTTCCAAAGGATCATGGCTCTACATATGGGATTTGTAGCTTCATTTTACTGGCCTTAGTGTCCCCTCCTTATCTGATATGGTAATGATACGGTATGGCAGGGATGCTGTGGGGCAGCCATGAGGAGCTCTGCCTGTTCCTGGCTTGCCCAGAAAGACAAGAAGAAATGCTGCTTCCGTCTGGGTCCTTCCTCCGCCCCCGTTTGCAGCAGCACTGCTTTCATTGCTCTGAAACAACATGCTGTCTCTAACACTTCAAGAAGCCCAGAGTAGATGTGTGTAGCAGATGTGGTGCTGTGTGCCTTGCTTTGTGAGTCTGTGCTGTGTTTTGGCTTAATTTTGCATTCCCTCCCACGCACCTCAGATATTTGGCAAATTTATCTCCGCTTGTTGAAAGATGGCCTCCCTCACGCAGACGGAAACCTTCTCTTTGCATCCAGGTTGGTTTTAATGTGCAGCACGTGCTCACTTACAAGTTGAATAAACAGGTACCTACTGAGGAGATATTGGCTGCTCAGGTGCAGTCCTCTATCTGTGGGGATGCGGAGAAGGGATATTAAAATTGTTTATGAGGTCAGAGCTATAGCGAGCCTTGCACCACCTTTGAGTTACGATATCATTACCTGAGCTGCGGGAAGCAAGAAATAAAACCTTTTACTGTGAAATATGAGGAGTGCTTATGACTTTGAAGTACAGAGAGGAAGAAAAATGTATACTATGTCCTAGTACTTTTTTTTTTTTTGTACTATTGCAGTGGGTTTGATTTTGCTTACTGGTGACACATATAGAAAAGATATGGCATTTGTTAATAATGTTTGTGCTAGAGAAGTGCTCCTTTTACTAGTTCATTTCTTTTTGGGTCATGCCAGGAAAAATGTTCCTTTCTAAAAAGAATAAATTATTCAAGCTTATTTAAATAAACTTGCTATTATTTCTCTACCTGGTAGCTGCACTGTTGCAAGTCCAGTCACTTGTTTTCTTTTACCACATTGTGCTTCCTATCCTTTACGTGAACAGTTTTTTCTGCTCTGGTCTAGAAGGCGTTATTATGTTTAGGCCAAATGAAAAGTTGCACTAAAACATTGATGGAATAGAACAGAGATTGCTGAAGCAATATTGATTAAGCTGATTATTCTCAAATAGACGAGAGGAGCTAGCAATTTACTTCTGTTATGAGAACCACTAGCAGTTTTTCAAAGGCTGAAAGCAGTTGATATCTGTATGCTCTATAGGTAGCGATCTATCAAAACTTATTTTGGCGGTTCTTAATTGTCCTTTATAGGTACTTGTTTCATAAGTCACTTTTGCGGAATTAAATAACGCTATTACAAAGTTAAGTACCTGCAGAGTGAGAAAGAATTTAAAAGCCATCAACAAGAGAGAAGAACGTGTAGGTGTAAAAACTGGAATGAATGTGGGGTATCAGAACAGAAAGATGTGCTGCAGACAGCGGGAGAGGCAGGAAAGACTGTCCCAGGAGAAGCTGAGAGACAACTGCCATGACGAAAAACAGTAAATCAGTATTTAGCAAAGTTAACTTTTGGTTTCTTCAGAAAGTGGATTTTGTGGTCTTGCTGGTCTACTGTTATGTCAATAACTTGCATCAAAACTTCCTCAAGTCAGAACATCTGTTGCGGCCTATGGAAAGAGTCCCCTTGACTTTAATGTGCTTTGGATCAGGCCCAAAATGCAAATAGCTTTTCTCTCATCCTTTGAAGTCTTTAACATTTCATGGGCTCCCTTATGTTATTGGTAATTTGCACCAGAGGTATTTTGTATGCAAATGAAATTTTGGCAGTAACAGTGACTGCATTTGTGAATATGCATGTAAGTGCGCGCACACACGAATATCAGTAAAGCAAATTTTACTTTTCAGTATACCAAACTAGAAATTTCTTTGTAATAGTGGGTTGTTTGTAGTAACTAGCTGCAATCAAATGTATTGACAAACACATGTAAAAGACTGTATAAAACTGCCAAAGTATGTTTTGCTACATCTGTATAGAGCCAATTGATTTTTCTTTTTTGTAGCTTGTGCATGTTAATGCATGTTTTCTATATGAACTGGCATTTGTCACTAACTTGTTACAGTACTGTAGATGTCATAAATTTAAATACTCTATTTGAACCTGAATTCACTATGGGTTTATTTACCAGATCAAAGAGCAACTTCAACCTACAACACTCATTTTGTTTGCTAGTGTAAACTCGTGAGCTTAGTGAAGTGCCAGAGAAGGATTATTCCTTTGAATAATGTGAGTGCTAGCAAATCACAGGGTTTTAGTTTTTAATAAACTGGAAGTGTATTTTTTAGCTGAGAGATCCTACTGATTTTAGTATTAACATTTTAAAGTTTCTTAACTCATAAAGACTATTGTAGTACTCTTATGGGAATCTGAATGTGTTTATTCTGCAATACCAGAGCAATAAAATATGGCAAGTTTACAGTGACCCCCTTTACCTGATATTAGGACCTCACTCTATCATGTGAGGGGGGTGAAGGTGCTTTGCCCCCTAGCACTTCTCCAGTTAACCCTGTCTGAAGAACACCAAGCACTTATGGGGGCAGCATATTGACATCTAAAGTTGTCACCTGCCCTGACTACTGGCATGCTCTTCCCCATTTAAAAGTCAGTCTTTCTTGCTTATCTGTTTAGTTTCATCCTTTTCTGACCCAGCCATTTCTGTCTGAGCTCTCATTTGCAGGGCAATCCTGCCGAATCCCAGCAGGTTCAGCTGAAGTCACGTCCCCTGGAGACTTRGGCCAAGGTCCTTCAGCCCTTCCTGCTTCCTCGCTCCCCAGGGCAGCTGGCCCTACCTGTCCTGCTGCATGGTGGCTGGGTCGGCTTTACTTCAAGGGCACAGCCATCCGGTGACTGGGAGGAGAAAGGGAAAAATAATTTGGGTTTCTAATTGCCCTAAGATATGGTTAGGAACATCTTTCCACAGAAAAACATCTGCTAAATAGAGTATTGCAGGAAGGGCTTGTCAGTTGGCTGTTAGGAGATCACCACATATGACTGGAAATGTAAAGAATTAGTCACTCTTTTCGTACCTCAGGCTGTTATTTAAAGCTTTTGCTGGGAATGTCATTGCAAGAGGGAGGGAGTAGCAGGAAATAAGGGCTGGGGTCAACAGTGACAGTGCCGAGCGGTGAGAAAGGGTGTGTCAGAGGAACGGAGGTGCTGAAAGCCCTCACCTGAGCCGTGGCAGCGGTGCTCTCCCACTGGGCGAGTGCTGGGCAAGCAGGGAGCTCGCAGCCCAACGAGGTGTTGGCTTTGATCGAGTGGGAGCTTCTGTCTGAATTTCTGTGCATCTATTTGTGTGTGTAAGAAAGAAGCACATAAATAATAAAAAACTGAAAGTAGTTTTTTTGTAGACTGATGTGTGATTGCTCAACTCCTAAAAATGTTAAGTCACCAAAAATATTTGTCTGTTGTCAGTGGAAAGTGTTTAAAGGAAAGAAGTGTCTTTCTGGTTCTCTGCATTTATTTTGTGGTGATTTAACAAAGTTTCATTTTGAGAAACAGGAAAGACAACATAGGGGTGAATATATGAGGGGAGGTAATGTTGCAAGCCATATTACGTAGCTGCTGGCAGTACTGAGACAAAATAAGCTGGGCAAATTGAGGTACTTAAACTGTTAAGGATAGCAAAGGTATTTGACTAACACTGGTCCTGGTCTGGAAAATACTGAAGGGAAGGGAAGGAAAGGAGTGGGGCTGTGGACCAGGCTTTGCTAAAAAGTGGATTTGGAAGTGCTATAAAAACCTGCCTCTTCCCACCAGGCTGTCCTCAGCCTGAAGCGCCCCGAGCCTTGCTGTGAGTCAGCCCCTGCAGTCCCAGGAGTAACTAACGAAGGAGGCAGAGGGCCTCAGTAGGTTTTATGGTCCTGAGAAGCCGGTGCCGATGAGCATACATCAGAAGAAGCCTGAGGCTGCCTCATTTAATCCTGGAGCCGTGGGCTCCTTGAGCAACCTCCAACTTCAGAGGGGTACTGCTCTGCTTCCTTCAGTTGCTTGTGCTGCAGGGTGGTGCTTGAGCCATGCTCAACTTCCCCTCCTCAGCCTTCCTCCAGGCATTGCTCAGGGCACAGCCTCAGGGAGGGCTTCAGGTGAGTGGGAGGGAAGGGTGCAGTGGCATTCATGCAAATCCTCGGCTGCTTTGTACTCCTCTGTTCAAACCCAAGCTGTGGAGGTTTCTGATTCATGGGCTGTTCCATTTGCTTAAACATCCTGCTTGCATTTTCTGAAGGCAGGTGGTGTCCCAAATTACTATGTAGCATGGAGTCTTTAATATCATGAGTTCGAGGGCTAACTTTGATATGAGCTGCATAAGCTATGAATAATAGCTGCATCATTCCTGGCAGAGGCTTGGTGACGGATATTGGCAGGGAGTATCTAGTTAATTTTTGAACTCTCTTCCTCTATCCAAAGTTAAAAGCTGATCCCAAACTATTGAAGACATCTGGCACATAAACTAGGTTGTTAAATCTCAACCCATCAGATTTTGTGGTTCGGGGGCACTGCTCAAGCCATACTGCAGCACCCGAGCGTGCTTGAAATTCACCTCGCAAACGTACTGTTGTGTTCCTAATTCACTGCCACCCCTCTAGAGAGTCAGCAAGTCACCAGTCAGGGCAGCGAGAGCCAGGGTCAGTCCGAATTAGCATTCCAAAATAAGTGTGAGGTATTGCCYAATTAATATACTCTGCATTACCTAAGACCATGAACAGCCTCTTCTGTGAGGACCAAAGTTGTCTTTATAAAGAAACGATACAAAGATGTCTTTAAATATGCATGGAATGCATATTGATTATTTTAAACACTAAAAAAGCCTTGCTTGTTATCTGGGAGACCAAGGACAGTTGTATTATTGTATTGAGTCTTACAACATCTTTGAAACTTTGCAGCTGGGTACAAGTCTAGAATGAGAATGATCTTCTAAGTCTGAATCACATACAAGTTCTAAGCAGTATTACTATTGCCAATGCAGAAGGGGGGAGTGGAGGGAGGAGGGCTGTCCTCCCAGAAATGAGACAGGTTTAAAATGCGCCAATTGGGAGTTTACACGCTGTTCTTTCCCTTCTGTGGTTTGGGGGGTGGGGTGGGGTTGTTTGGTTGTTGGTTTTTTTTTAAACCCACTGGAGAATATTTAGGCCATCATTCCAGGCTTTTTTCACTGCCAGGAAGGATGTGCTTTGGCTCTAAGATGAGAGTGACAGTGCCCAGTTAATTGTCTTTAGACAGTGAGATTTTGATAAAACGACACATACTATGCAGATCGTGCAGCAAACTGCTGATAGGTGGCCTCTGGCCCATGAAGTGACACCTAACGTAACCACACTGAGATTTAGTGCGGTGCACAAATCTGGTTTCTTGTGAGTCTTCTCAGTGCACAGCCCTTGGGTCTGCTTCTCCTGCCTTACAACTTTTGTATCAGTGAAACTCCACTAATGATGAGAATTTTAATTTGCTACTTAAATTTATGTTGATGTCAATGCGAGGAGACTCAGACCATGTGTTATTAGGCTGGTTTTATGGGAGTAGTGATGAGGCTGTTGAGTCATTACATCTACTTTACACTTTGGATTTTAATTGCTTTATGGAGCTTGTTAATTTTTTTTTAGTTCGCCGGTAGCTTATGAATGATAGTTGTCTCTATCAAAAACCGCCACCAGCTCTTTTGTCACTACTTCTGTATAGTACCACAGATCTTAGAAACATGCAGGTAGGATTTTATCCTAGGTAACTATTACATTGTAGCCTCAAAGTTACCATTATGTTTTGTTTTGGCTTGTTTTCTTCTCTCTGTTACTAGGAGCATATATAACACTCAGAACAATGTAAGCACTAATCAGAACTTCTTAAAGATCAACTAATGCAGGAGATAAAACTACCCAGGTGACGTATTTATAAGTGCAAGCAGTATTAAAGCCATAGAAGTCATTATCTCCACATTTTTAAATCATTTGTTGAGAAGTATATTACTGTTTATTTAAAATATCCTTAGTATAAAGCTCCTGGGAATACACAGCTAGAACATGGTATGCAAGTCCCTCTGCGTGGGATTTTCCATAGGCAGCTGTTTTTTGACCTTGCCCTACATGAGGAGTTTTAGACTTTCACTTCTGGATTACCGACTGCCCTCTCTCAGTATCACACATTCACCTTAGCTTTCTAAAAATGCAGTGGTAAATCAGATTGCATTAATGGAAAATGCCGTGGCCTAGAAAACAGCTTCTACTGCTGACAGAATGGGCTGATGAAATCTGGGCTGGTAAGGTATGCTATTTTTGACTGTGAAAAGTAGCATTTTCTGAAGGTTTGCTGAATGCAGTAACGCAATTTCATGTTCTTCTTTGTTAGTCCTCTCTAGCTGCTGGTGATGGTAGTGGATGCTGTTAATGTTAAACATTTAATCAACTAAAGTATATTAGCTGATAGTATATTAGCAGTAGTCTGTCTGCTTTTCTTTCTCAAAATTTGCAAGGATTGTTAGCAGTTCTGTATATCTTCCAAAAATTCAAAAGCAGCTCAGAGAAGGTGAACAGAGATCTGCTAAATTCATTTTAGAAGCCCGTGAGTGCAAGTGAATGATTATGTGAAAAGAATTCAGTCTTCTCAGCGGCTAAAGAGGTGCTTACAGTAACCATTGGCTTGTACTGTCTTTCTCCAACCTTGCTGTGACCATTTAATGAGGTCTGATTCAGACTAATTCCCACAATCTGTAGGTTTTATTCCCTGCTGAGGCTGGAATATTTGGATGTCTGTTCAGACATACAGTTTTCTCTTTAATTAGCACATCTGATTTTTTTTTATTCCAAAGGCCACAACCTCTGTCCCAATCCGGGCAGGTGAAATTTCACAAGCACTTTATCATGGCTCATACCTCAAGCATCCGGACACACCTTTCTAATTGTCATTTATATCCGCCTGTCATTGCCTCTGGCATTTGCTGAGTTCACATTTCCATGTGATTTACTGCAAAACATTTTGTTTAACAAGTCGCCAACACTGACAGGGAAATCCCCCTCAAGAAGCTGAAATAATGATTGCCTTCATCTTTGCTTTCTTGAGGTAGATGCTAAAAAATCAATCTGTTGGTATCAGTGCTTTAGACTTTGCACATATGAAGAATTCTCGAAACTGGAAAACTCTGACCTTGAATCCATGAGTGCTTTGAATTGCAAATACTTTTTGTCATGGGCTCTGTGTGTGTAACAAGGCGGACGAGCTCTGAGGCAGCGCGTTTAATCCCCAGTTGCAGAATTTTGAGTGCAGTTGGCTTATGAGTCAGCGGCAGCTCTGCCAGTGTTCAGGTAGCTATTAAAGTATTTGGATGCTGAGGCTGCTCCTTAACAGCAGTTCTGGGAAACTTTTTAATATACCAGGGCAGCTGCTCTGTCTTCTGGACTCAGCTTCTTCGGTCCCTGTCTGAGGGTCCTGTGTGCAGCGGGGAAGGAGCCCTGCTGGGTGCCCCTTGCCCATGGCCTCTCGCCAGGGCACGCTGCAGCRGCAGCCCGGTGTGGGGCACAGCCCCGGCAGGGAGGCTCCTGTTTCACCTCCACGGACCYGGGAGGCCTTCAGCCAGGGGTCTTGGTGAGCTAGTTTTTAAGGCTATGGATGAGTCCAGTGTAACCGTTCCCATGTGGGAGCAACTTTCCTTCTTTCCTTGTTGCTTTAAGGCAGTCTGGGTAGGGGACATCTAATTTAGGGCTAGAATTTGCCCTCCTTTGTTTAAATATTCAAACCCCATATTCCTCTGAAGCCCTCAAATTACTGTGCAGATGAACAGTTCTGTTTGTGTATTTCAGAATAAAGTCACCAAGCATTTGCAATGTCAGAACCCACTTAATGTTGGCAAAGGTGATTCATATGGGTCTTTCAAAAGATTGCTTATGTCCCATGATGAGTTGGGCACAACCTAAAAAAAATAGCTTTAAGTGGCACATTCACAAAATGTAAGCAAATGCATAAGAATAAAATATAGCGAAATAACCATCTCCCCTCTTCCCCCAGTTGTTTGCTGATCTCATGTATTCAGGGCTCTGCCTGGCACAGTGCAAATTTACTGACCCATTAGTGGCTGCTGTTCGGCTGCACCTTCACAAAGGAAAAGTACGTCTAGAAAATAAACTTGACACATCAGACGCGTCATAACTAATTCATTGCAGCCAACACTTTTGCTCCTGCTCTGCTTAATTGCCTCAAGTTGTTATTATGTACAAATTTCGTGTTTTGGTTCTGTTAGAAAATCCTGGGTTTTTTTATTTGAGTGTGTATTTCTTAATGAATGAATGCAGGCAAGAAAAAGTGTGAGGTAATTCCAGGTAAGGAACATGGAAAACTAATACACTGCTCTGAGCATTAGTTTTCGAAAGAACAGGTTCTCCTATGTTTTTTTGATAAGCTAATAAAGATTTTGGTAATCAGGTGATGGTGGTCCTCGAAGGACTTCTGGCTGGGGCAACCTAACAAATTCACAGTGAACTCGGTTTTGGTGGTCAAAGGCAGAGTGCAAGTAACCCTTCAGTGGGGCGGGCACAGGGGAGGAGTCTCTGGTGGCCGTAGGTGGCTGCTGGGGCTGCTCTTGAGGATCATCCATCTGTAGTTGTATGGTGCCTTACTGTATGGAACTTCACAGTCACAGGAACACCAGGAAGGCAGTGAAATTTTGCAGGGTGGTTTTCTCTAATTTGGGATGAATCCACTGATAGTTGGCAAAGGTAGAGAGAAAAAGGGGAGCATTTCTGCCTCAGGCCTGTTTGGCTGAAGTTTGGAAGTGGAGGTTACTCTGTGTGAATTTGGGATCTCTTGAAAAGTGAAAGATATGTGCTGAAAATAGATGGTCTTGCATACCCAAGTATACTTGTTTAACTGGTGTAAGATCACTTTGTCGACAGTATTTTAAAACCTCACTCTACTAAGCTATCTTAGATACAGTTTGGATGCTGCTGATAGCGTTCTGTTAATTGTTGAGGCAAAATTAAGTCTTGATATGGTTTAGTGAGAGTAGATAAAAGGAGCACTCATAAGAACTATGAACTGATAACTTATCGTATCAGGAAGAGCGTGGGGCGATCAGGGCGGACGTGAGTCACACACCAGCTCCAGAGCAGTGAAGCCTCGGTGAGACTCACTGCCAGATTTCTTTGCTAGAGTAAATTTTTGTGGCCTGGACTGAAATCAGTGGTGCTTTTGGCCATTTCTAAAGACCTCCATGGTTACCACAATTAATTTCTTTGTTTATTATCTTGCACTAATTTATGTATCATGTAGATATTTGAATAAATAGCTCTATCATGTCAGCCATGAGGGCCTCTGAGCCAAAATGGGATGTTATTGTTAGGTTTATTTGCCAGTAGTTTTGTCGGAGACGGATGCTTTTCCAGATTAGAAGCAAAATTGTGTTTGTTTTGTCACTTTCTCCTAATTAGCAGCTGTGCGACATCCAGCAGGAATCTGAAAGGAAGCTTTTCTTCTTGTGCGTCACCATTGCCGGGGTAAAGGCTCTGCCGGCTGGGCTGTGTCCTGACCTGTATCCCAGCCTGTGGGCTGTGCCCTCCGGGTACCTGCTCTGGTGGCCAGGGGCACAGGAGGCTCAGGGCGATGTGGCAAAGCCTCACTGGGGACAGCTCATCAGCTGCCCCTGCTGAGGACAGGACTGGCCTCCAGTGATCTGTATGGAGATATGTTCATCAGTGCTGGCTAGCATTAACCCAGCCACCTGAGAAGTCTTAATTTGCTTTAGCAATTTGGTCAGCTGTGGGCTCGTTCCTTGTGCTGGAGCTAGTCTAGTCTTGAAACTGCATTATCATGCCTTGGTTTGTGTGCTTCCTGCAGTGCCCGGAGTGTGAGCTCCATCTCCCACAGGAGCAACAGGCACCTCCACCATGTAAGCTTTCAGCCAGTGCGGTTTTGCTCCAGTACGGATGGATTCATACTCTGGATGCTTCACCTGGAGTGAGCCAGAGGGCCCCTGCCACCCCTCTCCTAATTCATCATTTCCACTGGCTCACTGGTGAGTCCGCTGAGAGCCTCCCTGGAGTTGCCTGGCAAAAGCTAAGCTGGGGGAGGAGAGACCTATCACAACTGTTTTTGTTAATGCCTAACATCAGTTTCTGCAGTTTTTTTCCCCGGGATTTTATTTAATTTCGTATTTTTTTTTATGTACCTTCTCATACAAAGGGAGACTTTCTGCAGAACTCTTGAAGAAAGCTTGGCGTAAAGCATTCATCAAATGGCTGCCTGCATAAACAAACCTACTTTCAAATTTTACCAGGTGATATGCCCATTGCACAACTGGGCCAAATGCTGTACTCTTAGAGCAGCAGCTGTTGTAAATCTGTAGGTTATGTGGACCTTGAAGGTGGATGAGCAGAGCTGTGATTTAAAGATACCATACATCAGCTAAAAGGAATTAGTGCATGATGTGTCTTGTGAATTCAGGATAGGAGAGGATTTAAAAGCTAAGTCCAGCTCAAATTGTAATTCTTCTTATCCAGAACTTGCAGCAGCCACTCATAAAACTGGTATCTCTCTGGCTATTCTTTTTCTGAACCTCTTGCTTGCTGGGGCTGCTAAAACAGGTCCCCCAAACCAGCCTCTGTACACCCAGTGCCTTTCCTTCACTCTGCAGGGAGGTGTGATGATGAGAAGAGGCACGGAGTGCAGGCTTGGGGGAGACATCTGCTCTCTGCAGAGCAAGCACTGATGCACCAGCGTGGTGGAAACCATTCTGAGTGCACCTGAACAGGGTCAGCAGTGCAGCCTGGACAGAAAACGTGCTGCTTTCCTACTCCTCCTAGATTGGTGCAGTGCCACTGCTGGCATAACAGCAGTTAACTTAACAGGGGTCCTGCCGCACCGGTGTTTCCGTTCATGACCTAACAGATTGTGCTTCAGTGCTACCAGCGATACACTTCTCCCCAGATAATTCCCTCTCTTGCTTTTATTTATTGGTGATAAAAGACTGTCACAGATAAATAAGCATGTTCTCACTTGACTTGATAATTTACATGGCATTGCTGAAGGTGATTTATAATTTATACATGGAAAGGATTTGCTGATCTCATTAATAACTTTCCAAACATCTAGATAAACATGCTATTGCTCTGAATCAAGTGAGCTTGAAACAGCCAAGGTATTCACCTGCAAGGGCTTCTGGCACTCCACTCTTTCCCAGACAACAGAAGTTTGACAAAAGAATGTGGGAACTGCCAAAACGCGTTTCTCCTCACAGCCACCCAGATCACCCTAAGGTGGGAGATTTCATCTATTCTTGCTAAATTATTCTTCTCTGTTGAAAGGCTTGTTGACAGGAGCAGATTCCCAGCTCTTTGATTTTTAAATAGGGACTGTATTTCACAGCTCTGAGCGCTCAGCCCATGCAGGCATTTCTCTGCATCCTCTCGAACATCCTGCCGAAGCCTGTGATGCAAAAGAGCGGGTAAACAGTCTCCGTGAGCTTCCTCTACCAAGGCTGTAAAAGGAGAGTTGAGACAGCCCTGGTTATTCCCTGCTGAGTATGCCAGGTTGTTGCCATGAGGTTTTGTTTCACCAGAAGTAATCACCTCCTCTCCTGTACGGGCGCCTTGTTATCTGGAAATCTCCAAGTGCTCTATACGCACTTACTGCTTAATTAAAGCTCACAACAGCTTTTAGATCTATCTATTGTGAATTTTATTGCCACTTAGTAAGTGGATAAACTGAGGCAGGGATATTGAAGTTTATGCTCTGGGTGGCTGTGTAGTTACACCCTTCAAATTAGGGGGCCTAAAGAAACAGCCTTGCTTTCTCTGCCACTGCTCCCTGCTTCTTTCTTGCCATTAACTCCTCTGAGAAAGGGTTATCCACGCCTGGGAACCTCCTGTGATCTGCAGGGAGATGACCTGGGAGTTACTGAGCAGAAGGTGGGGCCAGACCAGCTGGGAAGGAAATGAATGATTTTTCCTCTTTATACTGTGATACACACCATGTCTGTGAGTGCCAGAGGAAGGTCAGGCAAGCTGTCCTCAGCCTCTGTGACAGAGCCAGGAATTAGACCTGGGTGACTGTCTCGGTCTCTCCTGTAGCCATGAGATCGCACCTCGTTGTGAGGCATCAGGCTGTAAGTGAGAACAGATGTAGAAGGATGGCTTCCAGATGCCTCCCTGCATCTTTGGGGTTTTGTAAGTTACCCCAATGAGGAGCAAATTTTCAGCCTGATTTTCACATCTAGGATAGAATCAGGAAAAAAGATATCTAGAGAAAACCTGGGTGGTTTGAGTCTTCCTCTTTCACTTTCAGAATGTGTTTGGTAGCGAATGCTGTGTTTAAACAAGGGTGCACCTGCACGTGCCCCATGTCCGACGCTTCTTCTGAAAAGGTGTGATCCATGTAGAATAAAGGAACATACAGCTTGAGCAAATTTAAGGAGAAAAGGACAAACAATTGAGCTGCTGTTTTCCTCTTGTTGAAATTAAGCTTCGTGCTAAACTTTGCATTGGTAATGAACTAAAAGTGGTCATACACTCCAAATAGCAAAGGGCGAAGAAGAGAGAAGCAACTCATCAATGTATGACCCTCTCTAAAATGTCATGGGTAATCAAGTGTGAAGTACTTAATGGATCATGATTTGCACGCCACTATTTTGATTGATGTACTACTTAGTAGAGGATTGATAGATTTTTACAGTGATGTTGATGGGAGTCTCTCACAAGCACCTCTGTCTATTTTCTGTAGTCCTGGGGAGAGCCAAAGCAGTGTTTGTTTGAAGCCATTGTGTTCCCAGCATCTTTGTTAAATGGTCAAAAATAGTGCAGAGTTGTTATCTTGCATAGACCCGGATCTCACCAGAACTGTCTATATTTAGGCATCTTCCAAAACCTTTGTGTCAAGCAATTCTCTGGGGAGACCAAAATAGCTTTTCTTTTTTTTTTTTTTTAAAAAATAATGTCATACAGCCATTTAGAGAGGATGTGATGATTAAACCATATTAAGGCATCTTGCTATAGCTCTGCAGATATGAACTTGAACTCTGTTCTGGGCTGTTCACAGTTAACTGAAGAATAAAAAAGCCCAGAAAAACACTGTAGTTTTTAGTTTGCTGGCATGATGTGGCTCCATCACAGTCATAATACAAGTTCAAACAGTAGCAGAAAACATTACAGCTATGCTGAGTTCTGCTGCGGAGTGAAATTCCACTTGCACAAAGGAGACAGCATTAAAGGATTTATGCGCAGGATCAATCCACAAATTCTTGACAACAGACAATTCGTTAAAGGGTATTAATGTAATAATTATTTCAGCCAACTTGCAATGTCTCATTAGCATGTATAAAATACAAGCGCTTTTAAAATAACTGAAAATAACATGCTAGATGCTCTTTAATACCTTATGAGTACACTCTTTTTCTAAGTCCAAGACCCTCAGCTGATGCCAGCTGATGCTTGTGTTAGAAGCAAATAGACATTTCAAACAATAATGATGTCGGAGCTACGTGTTAGGCCTTTCCGTGTCAAACTGCTCAAGCTGCTACTATGGTCTATCACAGACTTTATCTAACTTTGGAAGTTTAATTGCTTTTCTACAGAGCTGTTAAGATTTAGGAGATGAGGGATAATCCCAGGCTGGCTGGACAGTGCTTTGAGATACAGATCTCTGTTCCCATCAGTGCCTTTACATGACTGGGGAGAGAAGCTTGTAAGCAGGTCTCCTGACAAGAGGATTAGGGTTTGTTAATGTGGAGATTCAGGCCAATTAATCAGCTTTCACTGGAGTATATTGTAAAACTTTAGTAGTGATTTTTTTTTTCTGTAAAATTTAGTTGCTTAAAGAACAAAAGTCACGATTTTCTATGTTTGTTTTTATTTTATTTTATTTAAAAAACCCCTTAACTTCTTAGGTTTGCTTAAAAATCTGTTAGTTTTGTGATTCTCCTTGTGCTGCTTCTGTTCAAGGGAAACCATCAACTTGTTTTTCTAATTGAGTAATTATTTGAAACTGATTAGTTGACTCATCTCTTAAATCTCACAGCTTGTATAAAGGTGATTAAACTTTCAAAGTTAGATGAAGTCTGTGATAGAGCACAATGACAGCCTGAGCACTCTGAAATGGAGAACATCAGAACGCTTGACTCAGTAATATTTTAAAGATCCTCTTAGCACTTGCACAAGTATGCCAGCAATGTTAGTACTCTCTGCACCAAAAAAGGGCACGGCCACTCAATTGCTGTTTCTGAGAAGAGGGGTCTTTATCATACCAGGGCATCTGTTTATTGTTTAAATATTAAAAAAAAAAAAAAAAAAAAAAAAGCAAGTCATTGAGGTGCCGAGTCCCCAGTTCAGCAGTACATCCCTCTTCATTAAAGCACTTAAATGTGAAGTTATGCATGCTTTTAATACTCTGCTGAATTGGATCCTACAGCTGCCTGGAAAGGAAGGGACACCTCCTGGAGACATCGCAAGGACAAACAGTCCTTTCCGTTTCCCGCTGGTGCCGGCCGCTTCACTTGCGATTGCCGGTCCTAGCAAATATCTTCCTGTAGAGAGCAGAGCAGGTTGGGATTTTCATTCCTTGTGGAAAGTGCTGGCTTCTCACTGAGAAAGGGTTTTTGGTGTGGGGTTTTTTTTTCAGTCAGGAATTGTTTCACCCAGACCCTGAATTTTTAGCTTTCTAAGTTTTGTTTTAATTTCAGACAAAAAACCCAATGCAGCAAATACTCTGTCCAGGGGCTGTTTTTCCTTTTACGATGTCTTGATGAGACTTTTCAGCTGACCCTCCTAGCACAGGGCTGGAAGCAGCTTCTGCAGGCAGTGTTGATGGTGCTAATGCAAGATCAGGGCACTACCAAAGATCAGTAGCAATCATGATGTGGAAAATGTGGAATTTACACCCAACTATTTCCCCCCCAATACCACAGCTATAGCAAAGATCGGTGTTGCATATGTAAGCTATTATTATTAATTCATAGAAATATGAAATTTTCAAGTTTGTATTTTTTTTTGAGAGTTTTTTTTTTTAGCAGTTGTGATCTATCAGCTGTGTAGCAAAGTTCAGAATAATTCTTAATAGTTTTTAAGAATAAAAGCTAATTTTTCACTTTTTGGGCTTTTCCATGTATGTGCCTATTGAACTTCCGTAACATATGAATTGTATAGGTATTTAATTTTTCCTTTTATGCTTTTGACTGTCTAGTTTCCTTAGAAAAGGGTGACTGATAAAGTACATTTCAACTTTTAAAATGATTTGGGTTATCAGCATAATTATATTTCTTTTGTATGAGATAAAAGTTAGTTTGAAAAATTTCTGTAGAAGACAAGCATAGCATTTCTCTATGTGAAACCCAGCAGAACTGATACTGCTTGGGAGTGGCACTCCAAAAATACAAACTCTGTTCCTACAGAGAGCATTTGGAAGCATAACGATGCCAGTGGTGCTGTGGGTCTGTACCCGCAGTATGCGGTCTCCCAAGTGCAGGGCTGCACAATAAAAATGTCTGGCAATTGACTCTGAAGGCTGTATCAAGAAAATGGTACCCAGGCGAACAAGACCTCCTTGGCTGGGATTAATAGGCCGTTCTGGTTCTTGTATCGTACACCTGGCAGTTTTGTTTGTGCCTGTAGCTCTCTCTTGAACAGATTGCCGTATCAGATGTCCTGTCCTGTTGTGCTTGTGCCCTTTGCTGAGCTAGCGACTTCTTCATTTCTCCTGTTTTATTTCACTGGACTTCATGTATATTAAAAAAAATTGAAGCCCTGGACTTCAGGAGAGCAGATTTTGGCTTGTTCAGGAATTTGCTTGTCAGGAGGGCAGTGAAGAAGCCAACATGACCTGGTGGGTTGTAAAGGACAAGCTGCTGAAAGCACACAAACAGCCCATTGCAGCTGCAGAAGGCAAAGCAGGTGTAGCAGAAGGCCAGGGTGGATGGGCAGGGAGCCCCTGGCACAGGCTCAGACACACAAGGGAAGTGCCCAGGAGGACTGTGTAATCTAGCCATTGCCTGAGGATGCAGTAGGTAGTTAGGAAAGCCAAAGCTTGGCTGGAGTTGGACCTAGTGAGGGATATGAAGGACACCAAGGACACCTGCTTCTGCAGGCACCAAAAGGAAGGCTGAGGAAAATACAGTCCCACCACTCAGTGGGGCAGGAGACCTAGTGACCAAGGACATGGAAAAGGCTGAGGTACTGAATGCTTTTTTGCCTTGGTTTTCACTGTTGAGGTTGGCCACCTGGCCTTCCAGGTCCAGCAGAGTCTGTGGAAGTGAAGTGTTACAGGAGAGGGCTGAGTTAAGGGGCACTTACGTGAAGTGGACATATACGAGTCCATGGGACCTGATGGGATGTGTCTGGGGGTGCAGAGGGATTTGGCTGATGTCAGTGTTCGTCCGCTCCCTGCCGTCTTTGACAGGACGTGGTAATCGGTGCCTTGCAGTTAGCAGTGAGCACCTCATCCCTTTCCCTCCTGAGGATTCAAGAAGAGACCTTGGATGGTGATCGTGATTTATTTCCACACCAAAGATCTCTCTAGCTCCTTGCTCCTCACTTCTTTTAACTTCTGAAACTGAAGTAGACAGTTGAATTTCTTGTCTCCTAGGAACCAAAAAAAAAAAAAAATCTAGCCACCTATCAATGAGGTGATCATCACCTCACCATGGATGCACACCGGGCAGTGCACTGTTGGATTGCCAATGGTTTCTGAGTACTGCTGTGACGATGTACAGCCACTGCCTTGGGATGCTGCCCTCCTCTTCCTCATCCTGCTGTCTGCAGCTGAGCCTTTCCTGACGGCCAAAAGGGCTGCAACAGTCATCTGCAGAAGAGCCACCATCGTTTGGTCCGGCATGGCTGAGTCCTCCCGCAGTGGCTGCTGTAGGTGCTTGGGTGGGTGCAGGTGGCTGATGGAGAGTCATCTCTGCGGTGCTGTGTAGCTGGAGACATGTCTGTCTTCTAATGTTCAGAATTATTGCATTGGGAAAAATCCAGCCAGATGAGGTCTCCCTTGGAGGATGTGGACTTTCGCCTTGCAAGGGTCAYGCTCAGCATGGGTTGGAAGGGAACAGCCCCGTGTGTGCCTGCACGGCTGCCACCTCTGGCAGTGCTAGCCCAGCCTGGGGTGGCCTTGTCTCTGGGCAGCCCCTGGGGATCCTGTGCTCTCCTGGGGCTGGGTGCCTGCCGCCCCTCTGCTCTCACCACGTTGGGTGCCCGGGGGGACGGAGGAAGGTGAGCCTCCTGGCAGCTAAGTGGAAGCCGCCTGGTGCACAGGCTGGGCTTGTCCAGGGCAGTGGGGGAGAGGGGCCGCACTTTGCTTGCAGCCGGCTCTGGGAGGGACGTGGGTGCAAGGTGAGCAGCAGCAGCAGGGTCACATCACCCACAGCGACTGGCTGCCAGACCTCTGGTCCCCACTGTAGCAACCGTCGGAGGAAGCCCGGTACAGCCCAGCAGAGGAGCACGCCTGCGGGCTGTCTGGGGCGGCTGTGCTTTCCTCCACTCCTGCCAGGGCTGCAGCTCTCCTGTCATCATGGGGTCAGTCTCCAGCATTTAAAAAAAAAACAAACCACAGTGCAAGCTGCAGACTTGTAGCCAAGGTTGCTACACTGGGGAAAAAATACCCAAAGATGTGGGTTTTTTTAAGGTTGTTCAGATTGGCTGTGTGAAAAGCTCCTCCGCTCAGTTTATGCTGCGGCTTTGTGCAGGAGATCTGTGTGTGCCTGCAAGTGTACCTGTGTGCACAGTTTCAGTGGCTTAAACAGAGTTTGGATTTCGCATCATAGTACATTTGTGCTCCAAGGTCCCTTTATTTCTGTTTTGAACTTCCCAGGTTTGTACCCAGTCATGGAGTAAAAGTGCTCTGAAGTCAGACAGTCTAGGCTCTTTCCCTAGTGAGATTGTATTTGTGTTTCCTTGTGTCATTCATGCAACAGAAATACATGCTTAGTGTGTAGAAATAGTGGTTTTCTCATCAGAGATATGAGTTAAAGATGGGGAACTCGTTTTAATTTGTAGCAATCGTACAGTCATTATTAACAGGAGGCAAAGATCTTACAATGTGAACATCAAAGGAATCTGACGTTATTTGGAAACAGCATTTGGTACATTGCATCAAATTCTACAACTTGACTTTTAAGAAAGGCTCAAGAGAAAGCTTTTTCTTTTTTTTTTTTTTCCTTGGCTTCTAAGGATCTTTATTTATCACCCTCAGGGGCATTACAGTGAGTAATTAGATTGGACCAGGAGAACGACTTAATTTTACAAGAAGCTCATTAATTCATCCTATTTAAAATCTTCTCATTTCACCCAAAACCCAATTATGCTTGTAGTGGCAATGATCTGGAAAGACATTGTCTCGTAGGTATTAGGGGGGCCACTGGGACTCCTGTGGTATTCATGTCGGGGAGACAAGGGTGACTCCCTTTCTTTGACTTTTAGGTCAAAAGAACTAGTCGCTGGGACAGCTTGACAATTAGAAAACCCTGATGAGCATTTGGAAGTAAAACAGCTGTACAATAACGCAGGGGTTCATGGTGCGGGGCAGAAAGCTCATCAAAAGAGACTATCCAAACAATTGAGTTCTATAATTAACACACAAAAATCTGTTCAGAAATGATAATAACAGTAAAAGAGAGCTGAGAAGATGCTGCCTACTTATGTGGCAGATGTGGTTTTGTTACAATCCGAGAGAGAAAATCCATCCTCTTAAAGAATAAGAACAACATTAGAGGGGAAAAATGAAAGTAACTTTTTGTTCCTAAGGGTGCAGTTAAAACATGAGCTTAAAATATTTCCAGGCAGGGAAGAGCTGTAGAAAAAGTAACCAATGATGGAAGACATGAAATACGCTATCAAAGAATTTTTTCAAGTCTTTAAACACAAATTTCTTCTCTCACTAAAATTTATAAGCCTAACACTGAAATATCTTTTCTTAAATTATTTGCATTGTCCTTCATTTCACCAAGAATATTATTTTAGGGTTTTTCATTAAAGTTGGCTACAATCATTGACTTAAAAAATGTTTCCCCTCTTCTGTTCTGTTGCATCTCAAGGAATTTTGAAATTTTCATGACTATGTAGCTGATACATTTTTCTTCTTCAAAAAATGGAAAGTATTAAATGCATCGTTTCTGAAATTTCAGCTAACCCACAGGTTTTTAGCTATATTATTCACTTGCCTGTGATAATAAATGTTCTTAGTGGTGCACTGGTCCCTTTTGGGAAGGAGGGGTCCAGCAGGAGCGTGGTTTGGGTTTGGTTGCTAAGCCTGTCCTGGTTGAGGGCCCTTTCCTTGCAGAACTCATTTGGAGATTGCAGCCTTTAGCATAGTGATCTATAGGGTGATGGCTCTGCAGTCCAGCGTTCCTGTGCCTCTTCAGCAGAGGCCGAGGCAGAAGGTAGAAACTGTTTCTTCTGGCGTTGGTCCGTGGTTGCTGCAGGAGCTCCTGCCCAGCGGCTGTCAGTGCAGGGCTGGATCGCTTGGACTTTCCCCATCCCGTCTTCTGCTCAGAGCTCAGCCAGCTCCACCTGGCTCTGGGGCCTCTTCCCTCCCCGGTTCAGAGCCCCACTTAGCCTTCTTGTGGGTGAAGAGCAGAGCACTGCCTCCATGGTACTACCAAAGCCTCAAACTGGAGCTCGCTGAGATTTTTTTTTAAGATATGCACTGCATTTTTAATGATTTAGGAACTTGTCAACAAAGAGATTGGGATAGTTTCTTTATCCAAGCCTTTGCAAGACATTACGCCTTTTTTTTTTTTTTTTTTTTTTTTT